>OZ005682.1:44599895-45205604 GCA_963930675.1 Gnaphalium uliginosum
AGAAAATATATTATTATCTAAATTCAAAAGATTTTTTTTCATATATTGGTATAGATCCCAATTTAAATTAAAAACATGGTATTAACTTTTACTGCAAGTAATGCAACCCGTCGCAATTTCCCATTTTTGAATGTAATTTATAAATAAACAAGAGTAATTGTACATCGTATGAAAAAGATGGAAAAGTTGACGGTATCGCTTTTTGTTTGTTATTTAAGAGCATTTCATATGGTAATATATATATTAGTACTAGACATTGAGCCTGTGTGATCTACAATAAAGGAAATAACAAATTTTGAAGTGCTAAAAATACAAATCTAAATATACTATAGAAAGCGGATTTATGTCATTCAGTTTTAAAATTGAAGTCTAATACCAATAAGAATTTAGTATTTATTATTTTATTTATTTATTTTAATTTAATTAATTTAATAAAAACAACTAAATGAATCTAATGAATTCAAATCCTTCGTCGTTTACAACAACTAATTCTACCATTTTCAACTTCTATATTTCCTCTCTACTTATTTATCCAATGTTAAATTTCAAATTTTTTTAATAACATTGATGTTTAATTTAATATCACTATCAATATCAACAACAAAGTATAAACATAAATGTTATGAAAAGCGATCTGTCATTGTTTCCTCAATGCAATATACATTATTTTTTCTAGATGTATAAATTGTTTTTTTTTTCTTCATAGAAGATTAAACAATAACAATTTCTAAGACAGAAATATTAATAGTAATCAATAACCACCTAAACTATTTTCTACTTCCTATTTCTTAATATACGTTAGTGCAAAAGAATAAAAGAATGAAGTATTATTTGATAATTTCAAACTTCTTCAAATTGAATAGTTTGTCATCTACAAAACTAACATTAATATTACACCAACTACCTTATTAATTTTATTGCATACTTCACTGGGTATTTTCTAATAAGGTAAAACGTTAAAATTTATCTTATATATATATATATATATATATATATATATATATATATATATATATATATATATATATATATATATAATTTGTGTACTTATAAAAATTGGATACAAATTCAATGGCCCATGTAGAAAATGGCTTATGACATCGTCAACTTCAAATTAAACTTTCAATTAAAAAAAGTCAATTTCATCCATTTCTTTAAGTTACTTTTTTAAAAATATCCCATATATATTTAATATAAAAATAATAATAATAAGATAAGATAAGATAATAATACTTAATAAAAAGAAACACCATGCTTCCCTCTTGATCATTCTCACGTGTGTGTGTGTGTGTATATATATATATATATATATATATATATATATATATATATATATATATATATATATATATGAGTGGGATAAAGTGAGAAAGTTTTTTAGAGATAAAAGAGACAACGATTTTTTGTTACTATGATTCAGTATTTTTATTCTAAGATTCAATTTTTTATTACGATAAATTTTTGAATTATAGCAACAAAAGACTAAATCTTATTGTTGGTGCATAATTGTGTGTCAGTCAGTTGGTCAACGTTTGTTATGTTAAAGTTAATTAGTCTGAGTGTGTGAAGTATTAAGTTTGTATTTTCGAGTCTGTAAACGAAATGTAATTATAGAAAATACACAATATACTGGTCGTGCGACACAGAGCCTGTGTCGCTATAGCGACACAAAGGTTGTGTCGCAATGGGCTGGGCCTGCGACATTGGGCTTGTGTCGCATGGTCTAGTATGGTTAGTATATATATATTTCGTTAGGGTTTCGTGTGTAAGGGTTGTTGGTCGTGTCGGAGCTGGTCAGACGAGTCAGAGAGAGAAGCAGAGAGTGAAAGTGATTGTAAACGTTTATACTTCAATTGTTAATACAAAGAAAACGTTATAGATAATTGTGTGATTCGATTAAACGTTCAATACTCGTTTGTTTGTATTCCGCGCTTACATTCGAGGTCAACGATCTGATTTAGATCCGGTAACAGGGGCTCCAACAAGTGGTATCAGAGTTATAATCTTCGGATTGTGTGGTATTAGGTCGTTTTTGTACGTTTTTGGTATGAGTTGTGAAGGTATTTGGTGATTGATCGTGATTTCTAGGTCTATTAGTGTAACGCCCCTCTCTTGGTATTATATAAAAATACTCTTTTTATTCGGAAGCGTAGGTCAACATATATTATATTAACAATATTTACAAAAGGTACATATGTATATCGTTCAAAACATCGTACAAAGACGGGGGTTACAAAATTCAACTTTCAATATTTATCAAAATATATCAGAGTTGCCAGCCGGTCAAACATTCCTGAAAATATAATCTTCCTGCCCGCCCATTCAAATATGACCTGGAGGGATTAAGATGGGGAATTAGCACGAAGCTAAGTGAATGAATACGAAACTAACAGTTCAACTTAGCTTAACCATTCGTTTACATCAAATAACCGTAAACACTTATTCTCAAAGGGGATCGGTGGTTTTTGAGGAACCCTACTGCCGCGGTGGCCCTCAAGAAACGCTTATCACAATCTTTAGTGGTCACTACAGAATATACCGATAACTTGATATTACCACTACACAATATGGGTTTAGTACAACACATGTACGACACCCCATATATGTAATCTTGTAAATCATCAAGTCCAACAATCTGTTGACCTCTTTAGCAGCAATCAATGCACAAAGGCCACATTGCAGGTAGATTCCTAATCAGCATATCAGCATATCAGACTAAACAGTCTATCAATTATATCTACGATTACTCGTTGCAACCAAACCGTTACAACTGAATCAAACGTGTGAGTTCCAGATCCACTCACCTGTCGATCTCAGTCCAACAACTCAGAAGTCTAATGTTACTGAGTCTTCTGTTGATCTGAGAATACAACAAATAATGAGTTAGTAACTCATTCCACAATCATATAACATATTTCCAAGTTATAACAATGCATTTATGAAATTTGCAATTTAAAGCTTTTAAAATCTCAGTTCGCAGAAATTCTCAGTTCGCAGGACAACTCGGTTCGCAGAACCACTCGGTTCGCAGAACCACTCGGTTCGCAGAACCACTCGGTTCGCAGAGCAATTTCACTTCGCAAGACATCTCACTTCGCAAGACATCTCACTTCGCAAGACAACTCACTTCGCAAGACAACTCAGTTCACTTCGCAATCAAGCTCTGCGAACTGAGTTCATCTTCAATGTTGCGAAGTTCATCGCTGAACCCAGAAACTTCGAACTGAAATCTTTCAAAACTCACGAATTCGACTTCCTATCATTCAATTAAGCTTCCTAGCAACTTATATGCATCAAATAAGTTCATATAACACCTTTTCAGGCTTAAATTCATATTAATTCACAAATTGGCCAAATTTCATAAAATATAATTACAAACTTTAAACACTTACTGGAACAAGTGACGATGAAGAGGTTTCTGAATTCGTTTCTTAACAAGATGGTGATGGTTCTACAGATTTAAAGGTTCACAGAAGATTTCTTCAAGTTTTGGAATGAGCTCTCGGCTCGGTTTGTAGGGACAATTTGAGAAGTGTGTAAAATTGTGTAGAATGTTACAGAGGTTTGAAGGTATATATAATTAATCTAATCCAATACCATTAAAATTTAGTTCTCTTCTTAATCTATTGTCGGGAACCTAAAACCATTTTGCGAAAACTAAATATTTTATTTTACCGTCAACTAGTTCGGTTTAAATCAATGAATTATTCATTAGCCACAATAATTCATTTATTCGTTTTACTAATATTATCAAGCATAATAATAGTAAAATATTCCTAACACATTAAATAATAAATTTAAGTTAGGAAATTACCCGAATAATAGTAGGCCCTTAGGGTGGATGTTACAATTAGATTGCATATTGTGTTTCTGGAAGTGTATTTTTGGGTTTGTTCGTCGATTACCTTTCGAAATTTGTTAGGGTTTCGAAAATTTTCGGTTTTTATGGTTTTTGGAGCTGCTGGCCGCGACATTGTGACACTAGGTGCGACATTAACTTTTGTGTCGCTACTAGGGTTACTTTTATTTTAAACTGCGACACAGCCTGCGACACAGTCTGCGACACAGCCTGCGACACTAGTCTTGTGTCGCCATAAAAAAAAAAAAAAATCTTTTGGCGGGTTATTTTTCGCATTACCAATATTTGTTTTTAAGCTTAAAAGTTCTTAATTTTGGTTTTGAAAAAGTTTCATTTTACTTGGGCAGTTTTCGATAATTCGAATCAAATTCAGGGTAGTTGTGATTTACAAAATTTGCAGGCATCACAATGTCTCTCCGAACCTTTACTCAACTATTAACACATAATAATGAGATCGGTAGTACTAATAAAGCTCTCATGTCTCATTTCACTAGTAAACCTGAGGTACCTATTGAAGAGCCATTATCTTGTGTGTCATGTATCAAATTAACTAACAAACTTAACAGATACAGTGAGGATAATGAACGCCTTACGTCTGAGTTAGAACAACTTAATAAGGCAAATAAAATTTTAAAAGAAAACGAAATGGCTTTTGAAAAAAAACTAAATGCTGCTTTCGAAGAAAGAAAAGCACTTAAGGCCAAAAATTTTAGTCAGCAAGACGCAATAGATAGTTATATGAATATGAAACTGATTATGAAAAAGGGACTTGCTGACTCACAGGCCGAAGTAATTGATTTAAAGAGAAAGCTGTCAAATTTTTCAACATCCTCGCTGGTCTTTGACGAGATCCTCCAATCGCAAAGGACGGATACGAAGAGTAAGGCTGGTCTTGGTTACCACTATGTACCACCTCCTTCTGACTATCTGCCAATGCCTTCAAAGGATGCAACCAAAGACTTTGTACCTACCTTTTCAAAGGTAGATACACAATCTGTTGCTGAGTCAGTGTTTGATACAACACCTGCTGTTAAGATGCCTGAGTTTGTTAAGGCTAACGTAGTGCCTCCAGTTAATGTTGAGGAGACTGTTGAGGTAGAGGATTTATCTGAAGAGGCTCATATTAAAATTGAAAAGGTTGATGTTAAACCCGAAAATCATATATTTACTAATGAATCTGAAAAGGTTTTTAATAGTAAGGGTAAAAACAAGGTTGTAAATGAATCTGAATCTGTTAAAATCTCAAAGAAGGATTCAAAAAGAAAATCTTCACATAACTCACAATCATATGTGACTAATCTGAAGAAAGAGAAGTTAATTAATAAATCTGGAAATGAACAACCTTCAACATCTATCTGTTCATCTTTAGAGGCTTCTACATCAACATGTACGCATAAGTGTTCATGTTCTGTAAATGCCTCAACCTCTAAGCCTCCCTCACTAAATCCTCCATTGAAACAATTTGAGGGGAATCACTGGAAAAGCCCGAATGTGGAAAGACGGTCGTGTTTTCGTTGTGGTCAACAGGGTCACATCATTAGGGATTGTAGGTTATTATCCCTAGATAGGTTTGGTAGAGGGATGCCTAGAGCTTCATTATTTAGAAATTCTTTTCAAAAATACTGTTCAAGGCGTGGTTCGTTTTTGCCTGTATCTAGTTGTGCATCAAACTCTCCAAAACCTATGGCTAGAGTACACAAAGGTGTGCCCAGTAGACCTCAAGTCCAAAAGCACAACATTGTTGAAAACAAATCATCTGAACCTAACCAGGTTTGGAAACCCAAATCCACAAATGACACATCAATGAAATCAACTGAGTTTTTAAAATATCATAAACTCATTGATGTGATGGTTATGGATGAAAGTGGACAACCCAAGTCTATCAAGGCTTGGGTGTCTCATAAGTACTAATGTTTGTTTGTGGTGATGCAGTCAGGTTTTTGATAGCTAATCTTTTAATGACTGCAAGGATGTGACGAAGAAGGTTGATTTCTAGGTGGTAATGTGTGGTGATGATGTTTGGGTGAATGGATGATTTTATGAAGTGATTAGATGTGGTTAAAAATGCCAAAAGAATTTGAATTTGACTTGATATGTGACTTGAAATTTTTCTTTAATGATTTCTATTTGTTTGTGCTTGAGTAAAGAATTTGTTGTTCAGGGGGAGTAATTTTAAAATTCTGATTTAAAAAGTCAGCAAAATATGAACAGACAAATTCTTGAAAGATGCAATAGCCACTCTTTATACTTATTAGTATTGAAGAAACGCAATAGTTGCAACATTGTTAAAAATAGACGTTGAAGTGTGTCTGTAAACAATCGGGAAATGATAGTACATCAGGGAACATGCACAAAATGGAAACTTTAAGTTTATGTTTGATGTGTCAGTAGGTTTATCTGGCATAGTTAAAACAGTTTTTCTAAACATTAGCTTCCTTACATGATGTATCGGTAGGCATTCATACTTAAACTTTTAAGAAGCATAATGTCAAACTTGCATATTATTTTATATAAAAGACATTATTATGTATGACATTAAGTTGAAATAAGACTTTAAGTCTGAACTTTTGACACGTAGTCTTAATATTTGGATGCTTAACATGTTATGATCCATGTTTAGAATATTGATGTGGTCTTATCTGGGGAAATATATTGGTCGTCTCCTCTGTTGTATGAAAATACAGACCTGGTTTCAACTGATATATTTTTGAAAAGGACATAGGTACGTAGTCTGTATAAAATTACAGACAAATATTACGCACCCGTGGTAATCTTGCAAACTTATAGTATTGTAAAAATATGCAAGAAGATCTATAAATAGATTACCTAGTACTGGTTTGTGTTAGACTATGGTACTCTGTTGTACGAAAGTACAGACCTGTACCCTCTAGTTAAATTGTTCAGACTGGTGTTTGTTCAACCCGAATCAATGTTTATGTGACTTGTTGTACGTTGTACAGACCTGTCACCTCTAAGCTTGATTCTAAAGATATTACTATGTTATTACTTTTACATGGAAAATACTAACATGTTTTAATTTCAAATGTATATCTTAAATATGTTTTATATCGAATAATATGCATACTCATAATAAGATTAAAGGACTGTTAAAAGTTCCTTAACTTAAGTGTGAAATGTTTAGGTGGACAACAATATCGACAATCATTTGGAACTAATTTTTGGAAAAACTGCCTTAAATATGTCACGTAAATTTAAAGTGGATAAATATACTGATAATCGAAATAACACTAAATATTTCCTAATAATCGCATGTTATCCTGATATGATCCCTAAACAGACCAAAACAATTTTGTCCCCAAAAAGATTGTTTATTTATTGCTTTGAGTATTTTAATTCTGTCTTATAAAGAAAATTACAAAAAAAAAAAAAAAAAAAAAAAGATTTTACTTCTGTGTTAGTTTCATCAATGTCACATATCTTGTTAAAGTCAAATGTTGAAGATGTAAAGGATGTATGTTATTTTCCAAAGACTTTGACGATAAACTTTATCGAAAAAGATGCTAATGAATGAGAAAAAGTTGGTCACTGAGTTTGAAGATCTAATTGAATGTCAGTCACATGAAACTGAACATCAAGAGTTATAAAGACCAAGTTATCTCAATGGGGGAGTTTATTGGTGAAGACTAATTGAAGATTAATTGACCAAGCTGCTGACATGGGGGAGTTTGTTGATGCATAATTGTGTGTCAGTCAGTTGGTCAACGTTTGTTCTGTTAAAGTTAATTAGTCTGAGTGTGTGAAGTATTAAGTTTGTATTTTCGAGTTTGTAAACGAAATGTAATTATAGAAAATACACAATATACTGGTCGTGCGACACAGAGCCTGTGTCGCTATAGCGACACAAAGGTTGTGTCGCAATGGGCTGGGCCTGCGACATTGGGCTTGTGTCGCGGGGTCTAGTATGGTTAGTATATATATATATTTCGTTAGGGTTTCGTGTGTAAGGGTTGTTGGTCGTGTCGGAGCTGGTCAGACGAGTCAGAGAGAGAAGCAGAGAGTGAAAGTGATTGTAAACGTTTATACTTCAATTGTTAATACAAAGAAAACGTTATAGATAATTGTGTGATTCGATTAAACGTTCAATACTCGTTTGTTTGTATTCCGCGCTTACATTCGAGGTCAACGATCTGATTTAGATCCCGTAACTGGGGCTCCAACACTTATTAATAAAATATTGAACCAAAGAAATAAAATATAGAATTCTATTAATAAAAGTTTGAATCATATCAATAAAGTATTAAATCATAGTAATAAAAAATCTTTCTCCTTCTTCTCTCTCTAAATTTTCTTCTTTTTCGATCCTGTTACTATATATATATATATATATATATATATATATATATATATATATATATATATATTATAGGGTGGAGATCAAGAGGGAAGTAAAAAATGGGGGAAGGAGAAAAACTTTTCTTAGCTACACATTCTGATCAATTCAAAAGTTAATGCGTGGCAAAATTGTAAATAATTCAAAATTTTTCCAGAATGTTAATATTCATTTGAAAAACATGTTAATCAAAATTATAACTTAATATTTTTAGACATTAATTTACGATGAATGTTAAGTTATCTCGTTCAACAATGTATAAAAACATATATAAGTTAATATTCATCATAAATTATTGTTTATAAATATTAATTGTAATTTTGATTAACATCCATTCCAAATGAATGTTAAGGGTCTGAAAATTTTTAATTTTGTAAAATTCTATGGTGAATGACGACTATAATAAAATTAATTACTTGTTTATAAGTTTTGTTTGTTGAAATTCGTTTAATTTTATTGTATTAATTGATGAATCAAAATTTTCACAAAAACTCAAAAGTTATATCCAAAATTCTTAATATTTGATGAATATGAATTATGACGAATTGAAGATATGTATAAATATCTTTGATGAATTCGAAATTTATAATGTTTTGATTGATGAATTATTGATTTAAATGCTTTAATTTTGAATTTTAGACAAAAATTGATGTAATGAGTATTATATATGAGTTGAAGATGATATAAGGAAATGTGTGGTTGAGGTTTCTTTCTCTCCTTCCCACAAATTTGGAGTTTCCCTCTTAATCCTTTCCATACATACATATACATATACATATACATATACATATACATATACATATACATATATATATATATATATATATATTCCTCTAATTGAATAAATAAATACTCATATTACCCTCTAGTTTAAATACTATTTTCGTTCATGACATTTAAAAGACTATCCTTTGCTAAAAGTCGAAGTCTTGAACACCACTGAAAAACTTTTATACCAAGTGTTGTTAGCACATATTATTTTGTTTTCATGAAATTTATATGTATGGTAATAAACAAAAGAACGGGTATGAAGTGGAAATTAATAACTGTCGTTATGTATTTTTTATGACATTTATAAGGGTCATTCGGAGGCCTTCTTAGAAGTAGTCTCTTTACCTTTGAGTATGAGTATAATTGTCTACATCGTACCTCCACCGTACCCCGCATGCAACGGAATTGGGTGTTGTTGTTGTTGCGTATTCGGAGGCCAATGATGGATAGTAATTGTGATTTCAAGTAAGATGAGAGTTTGCAACTATTTTATGACAAGAGAGATGTTTGCAATCCCCTTTGTCGGAGAATTTAGTGTAAACAGGGTAAGATTTCAACCGGATAATCTCTAGATTCGTGTAAAGGATCACATTTCAAAACTGATATTTTGACCCAATTAGTGCTGAGGTTTACGAAATTCACTTTGAAATAAGACTAGAGAAAAGAATCTGTTGGGTCACACAATCAGATTCCAGAACGTTTTGTGTGTGTGTTTCTGTGTTTGAACAAGATGAACAAAACTGATATTTCAACCAACAAAAAATGCAGTTTTGTTATAGTTAAATGTCGAAAACAATATTGCAGATACATTGAACCTGTTCATATTTCGTTGTTTTGGCAGTTAAATGTCCAAAACAATATTGCGGATACATTGAACCTTAGACCCCACTAGGGGCGTTTCCCCTAGAACCCTACAAGGGGGTGGCCTCTTAACCCCCGAAATTTTGGTTGAGTCCAGTATTTAGTAACTTAACTAGATATGCACTTCACATCACCTACCATCTGTCCACTAGTTTACCCATACACTATAATATACAACACCCTTGATGATTTGTAATGCATGAATGTGTGGCCACACTCGAGTAATTAAATCACTTGCTTTGTCAGTACAAGTCTTTAATCAAGAAAGAAATCGAGTATTAGAAGGTTGATATGACCCAAATCTCAACGAAAATACCTTAAGAAATTGCAAAAGGATATAACCGTACCATTACCACTCAAAATGTGTTAAGTAAGACGATACCATACGAGTTGTGAAGGCTTCTATGACTTGGTTTTCCTAAGTGTCGTACCTCCTTAGGACAATGACTGTTATCAGATTTCTAAAAATGAATGTATCTAAAGTTGGTATTTTAGTTTATATTTTGCTAATTACAATGTTATGCTTAAAAAAATTATAGATAAAAACTTTAATTAGAAATTGTTCATTTTTGGGATCATTAAAGTATCATGTTCAACAACAACAAATGTTACTTCGTCTTCTAGTATCCATAACGCTTTCACCCAATATTTTGCCTAACATGTAACTTATAGAGACGTGTGAATATCTTAACTTTTAAATGAAAATGATAAATTTAATACGTACTAGATTGGTGAAACCAAACAACTAGCTACATATGCAATTGCTATTTTACCGAAAATGTCTCCGCAAATTTTAAATCACATACTAAACCACTGAAATCTAGTGATATAATCAACCCACTTCTCAATTAACACCTTTATTTAAACGATTTATTAATATATAAGTTAAAAAATGTATTACAAGTTTTACCAAGGTCCCCTGAATGCCCAACTACCGGGAAATGTTTTCTCATCTTTTTTATTTATATAGAATCCTTCTGGTCTAACTAACCAATAACATCGTTGAACACTAAGAAAAATGCCATCGTAACAATGATCATAAGCATCACCGTTAAAGACGCCAATACTTGTATGCTTATCACTCCACCAAAATTCGCCTGTATAATGTGTCCCAACATTTACACCAAATCTCCAATCCAACTGTTGATTAAAAGCGAGTGTCTGATTTCCATGATCGTCTAGATCGCCAGAGCCTTTTTCACCATGCACGTGAACTATAATACTATCTTCAATGGCGTTGGTGATATATACCCTAAAATTAACAATGGTGTTATTTGCGGCCGACGCACTGCACAGCGATATCATTGTGAGGATGAGAATTGTATCAATGATCAACTTCATGCTTGAATCGTAAGAACTATTGATCATTTTACAAGTTTTAATGTAATGATGTTGAATATACAATTTGTAGTATATGTACTAGGATTTCATCAATATTATGACAAACTAATTTACTTGTCATATAGCCAATTTATTATAATTAATACTTCTAGATAACTTTGTACTAAATTTATTGACTTTTAAGATATATGACCTCATCAATTAAATATGGTGCTAATTTTTATGTACAAATTTTCATAAACGCCCATTGTTAACATTGGTTGAAGTACCATCGGCATTGATACTAGTTTAAACAAGCTGGTTTACTCGCGCGTTGTGGCGAAAATAAAATGAAAAAGATTCATTTTTAATACTTTATTTGATTCTTATTTTTAAAATTTAAATATAATTTGATTTTGTTATATTTTTTTTGTTTATATACACTTCAAAGCAAATATCATAATCTTCTGTCTTTCTTTTGTAATGATTTAAAATAACATATGAGATGTCCTTCAAATTGAGTTTATGTAATTTAAACATGTATGAATTTATATCTAATAATACTGGATAATGTCTTATAGATATCGTAATAGATGTGCTTTTGTGCATATGTATTGTAAGCAACAAAACTGACATCACGGGATATCTTCGAAATTCCTTGTATTTCATGGTAAAACCATTATATTGGTAATAAAAGAAATTATGCTAATAATAATAATTTAGATTAGATGATTATGTGACATGTTAGAAAGTGATAAAATTCATAATATTATATAACACGTATACCAACAAACGTTTAAGTTATAAAATGATAAAAATATAAAAATAACATTTAACGTTAAATAAAACACGCCAATAATACTACTTTTTGTTACTTACTACTTTTTGTTACTTTAAATTAAGTTGTTAATTAATTAAAAGACAACAATTGATTAATCAGATGTTTGAATATTTATATAAGGTAATGTATATATATTATAAAATATACAATTTTACAATTATAAATTAAGTAAATTAATCAATAATATATTTTTAAATAGTAGAATACGTAAGTTAAAATTCAACTAAAGTAATTACATTATATAAAGTTTATATTATAGCGATAAGTTAAAAAAAAAAAAATTCTACTATTTATAGCACTATTGCACAAATAGTATTTACAAGTTTGTAAATGTAAGAGTTGGTAATGTCATAGTTAACTTCGTATAAACTATGCAACGTTACATCGATAAGCACAACCTGAATAAGTAATATAAAGTTATTGAACATATAATAATATTTTATGTAATTAATAAGTAATTTAATTTAGTGAAATGAATTAAAGGCTTAGTCGTAAGGAAAAATTTCATATATATCCATAGAAACTCTTAAAGTTACAGATATATCCGTCCAAACTTCATAATTACATTATATATTCTTACAAACTATTTAAACTTTCATATATATCCATTCATCTAATTAAATAAATACAATTAAATTTTTAGAAACTACTCCACTGTCGTTTTGGTGAGCTTTTTGGTGTTAGATTAAACAGGTCGATTTTGATTACTTTTTTCAGCACGGAATTACAAATATTGATGTCACTTTAAGTTTAATCAGATTTGTGTAGCTATTTTAGTAGTTACGGGTATGCGTATTTTTGTGTTGGATTAAACGGGTCGAATTTGGTGAGCTTGTTTAAGAATAGAATTACAAACATGTTGATATCACTTTGAGTTTAATAAGATCTATATGGCTACTTTTATATGTTTACGAGTCTTTGCATGAAAACCATTTGGTGATGACAGTGTTGCTTTCTGTAATGTTAAAAGATGTTCAAATGGTGAAAGTCATAAATTAGAAAATTAGTTTCCGTCCAAGAAACAAGTAGGACCACATATATAGTAGAGATAATGTACATGAAAATGTGAGTTTTAGTACCTATAAGTTAGATTCATATCAATAAAATTACAAAGCAAAATTTACTAGGGCTGTTCAAGACTTTGATTTTGAGCAACATATGTTTTTCATATTTTCAAATGTCATTAATGAAAATATTATTTTAAACTAAATGTTAACATTAGTATTTATTTATTTAATTTGAGTAATGGATAAATATGAGAGTTTAAGTACTTATAAGGATATATATATATATATATATATATATATATATATATATATATATATATATATATATATATAATTATGAAGTTGAATTGGATATATAAGTAATTATTGAAGTTTTTAGGGATATATATATGAAATTCTCCCTGATCGTAAACACTTTATGTACACTTAATAGAAAATATTCAAAAAAAGCTCTCTCATTCATATCATTCATATATCGAACCATTGATGGCTTGAATCTTGACCCTAACAAAACAAAATAAAATATTAAGATTATTTGAAATCAAATAAAGTTGAAGACATTTATGTCAGTATATAATATGATAATAAATAAGTTAAATATGCAATTATATAGTTAGATTTATTCAAGTGGGTTCATTTAGGAATGTTAATAAAAAAAGGTAGGTCTCGAAGAACCGTGAAATTGATTCATTTTTGTTGAAATCAAAAAAGATTCTCCGCTCTGCTCCTACACCTTCTTCTCCTTCCCTTAAACTTTTAAAATTGAAATAACTCATAAATTGTATGTCATTGACCCCGGTTCGAAAATTGTTTGTATCTAAATTTTCTATTTAAGTTTATAGTTTAATAATTACAATTTTGTTCTTAAACACATAATTTGTATAAATAGAACCTTTAAAAATGCTTCATCTTTGAGATTATTAAAGTATCGTATTGCGAAATATTACTTCGTTCTTCTAGCATTCGTAACGTTTTCACCCTATATTTTGCGTAACATGTAAGTTCGTAGAAACACAAGTTCTTAAAAGAAAATGAACTAGGTACATACCAGATTCGTGAAACGAAATACAGTAATAGCAAACAACTAGGTACATATGCACTTGTTTAATTTATGCTAGTCATTTTTAACATAATGGCCCAATCATTTGTAGTGGATTTGTTTAGCAAATACTTTGTGATAAATTGTACAGTTAGTGCTAAACAACTCCGTGCGATGCACGATAACGTAAATACATAAGCTCCTTTAATTTAATTCAATCATATCATCATATAAACCATCTAAAAGCGACTTTAACGGAGCTAAACAGTTTACAAATATGTTACAAGCCTTTCAATGTATGACTTTCGTTTAACTAAATAACATGTGTTTTGTGTTCCACCTTTATTTTTTGATTATGTAAATGCATTAATTGATTTAATAAGGAAAAACCATAAGCAAGGCCCACCTTAGAAAGTCAAAGCAAGATCAGAAAGTGTGAAGATTGTGTCAAATTCTCTCTCTTTATTGTTTGATGGATATAAATTGTACAGTGAATTTTTTAAAAGGGTAATTTGGAGGGTACTTCTAATTTTCGTACCATAGTTCAATAGTACACGTCCACCCTATCTACAAGGAGCATCAACGTCGGGTAAA
Organism: Gnaphalium uliginosum; assembly: GCA_963930675.1. Lineage (NCBI taxonomy): Eukaryota > Viridiplantae > Streptophyta > Magnoliopsida > Asterales > Asteraceae > Gnaphalium > Gnaphalium uliginosum. The sequence goes on from OZ005682.1 coordinate 44,614,539, forward strand.
ACACCTGTCCACAAATCACTCACATATGAGGAATGAATTCGAACCATGACCTGTTGATCACACATATGGAATCTGGACATTTTCGATGACGATACCACTTGAGCTAACATGTAAAATAACTAAATTTCTTATATACTGTTGAACTATATCAGTAATTAATTTTAAAATATGACACTTTATTTTTTAAATAACTTAATATAACTCAAAAGTAACATCTATGACTTTCACAATCATATTTTTATAAATTTTCCATTTATTTCAAATCTCTTATTTAGATGTTATTATAACTACTTATAAGTAAATCTATCTATATAACTAATTGAGGGTAATTTATTTTCTATGTGTCACCCCTATTTTGTTGACAAATAAGCAAAAATCCTATGTGTCATTATCTTAATTTCCTAAAAAATCCTACATGTCATTGATATTGAAAATTCTTTTGAATCCATCTAATTGTTAGCTAAAAATTCTTACATTAAAATTATCTTTTAAAAATTATACAATTATTGATATTGAAAATGCTTTTAAACTTAATTTTTCACATGACACTTTATTATAATTAATTAATTAATTAATCTATCTTTCAAAAAGTTTTGTACTATATTTTATTATTGTGGCCATTTAATTAAAGTTTTAATAGGATTATTCATTATTATTATTAATATAGTAATAATAAAATTGTAATATATTAATGTAAAAATTGAGTATATATTTATGTTTTGATTCGTATTTATGAACATTATCAGGTGAAAATATGCAAGTCGAAACATTTAAGATTAGTCTCAATGTTGCTAATCACGAATATGTTGATTTTAAGTTTTTTTAATTAATTTTATTTGTTTATTCCCTTTGCAGACGTATATATTTAATTTCAAAAAGAATAAATTACAAAAAATATCCATGTGGTGACACTTTCTTAGAAATCATCTTCGAATTTCAATAATATCAACAATGATCCTCGTGAATGACAATTTTTTACAAATTACATCTTTCAGCAATTTAAAAAGACAACATTATTTCAATTGTTACTCAAGTACATATATACTACAACAATTTACACAATAATATTCTGTATGGAGACATATGTATAGTCAACACTACATTAATTATATGATGTTGATCAATCATGATTAACTTATTATGCATTTTAAACCTTTAATATTTTCATGTATACAAGTTAACCCGTATTTTACACTAACAACATATAAGTTAGGTGTTGTTAACAAAAAATAACATTTTCGCATTATGTATTCGTAAAATCGTTATTTTTTTACATTTATCATTTTTCAATATATTTATGTTTACGCTAGCCGTGCATCTCACGGGTATAAAACCTAGTAAGTAATAAGTAAAACTATAATTTTCAGCTCACTGCACTCCCTTTATTTAATGAAGAATGAATTGTTAATTAATATTATAAAGAGCTTTGCAGTAAACAAGAGTGCACTCCATTGTCCACCTAAATGCATCGCTTGCTTCTTTCAAATTATGGGGGTAACCCAGTAAAATTACTAGCAATATGTTAACTGCAATTTGGTGCAGCATGTATATACTTGCTTCTTTCAAATTGCGTTTTGATAGTTCTGAAACGCAAAAATCACTTTTTCAGTTTTCTTACCAAACACTAATAATAAGTTATATGCGTTTTCAAAACACAATAATCTAATAATCACCTCCAAAACGCAATCTCAAACACCCTTTATATACATTTTTAATTTATAGATGGTTGAAACAATAAACCTTCTATAATATCTGAAACCGGCTAAATGGTCACACTATATGAATATTAAGCTAAAAAATTAACCGCAATAACTCTTTTTATCTTCTCTACCTAGCAACCAAATTGAAAAATAAAAATCAATGAAAATGGATGAAAAAGACTCCCTATTACTCATATTGCAACTCTAAAAATACAAATCTCAATTTTATGGCACACATTATGCCTTAATATGCAACCATGCCGTATGAGATACGAAGTGAGCTAACCTATTTGATACAGATAATCCTTACCCCATTCTCACTGAATGTTACCGACGTGGTTACATTATCTGAATTCAGATTCAAATTTGATGAAGCCACCCTAGGTGATATGGCATATTAAAAGATGAAATTTGTATGTCTGAATGTAGAGAGGAAAAAAACTATGGTATTGTAATAATGATAAAATCATGATTTGGCACATACAATGACTATGTAAATCTCACCTGAAACACTTACTTCCGTCAATTTAGCACCATCTATTCGTAATTACAAAAAGAAAACAATATTAAGTATAGTTAACATATAATTAAAAAGGTATAAGAATCAGAAACAAAACATAAAATGCAAAACATGCCCAACGCCGTTAACCTTTGATTCAACATTCATGTAAGGATCGGGATGCAACTAATATATGAATGCAATGAAATCATATGCAGTGGACGACGCCCATGAATTGCAAAGTGAATGTAGATTTGTGATATCATTTCCTATGTGCCCTTTATTTTGGGGTATAACAATGCCAGTACTCATGGTTTTATCTTCAGAAGTCGTTACATTATGCTTGAGCTGTTTGAGATGCTTGTAACTCACAATTATCACATGATTTTATAGGTTTCATATATTTATGTAAATCTAAATTTACTGCAGCATTTTAAATGTTAATACCTTCTGGGAATCAAAGGCCACATAATAATGATTTGTGAGATGGCATACCAAATTACTCAAATAAATTTAGAGAGTGGCACATCAAAAAATTGTTTGTGTTTTGATAAGAAATGATACTACATACATTTGGGGAGAGCCAATTAGTATATAGGAAAATTATATATCTTACAATCAATACTAAACTTAAATCTCACGTGCAAAACTGTAAAAAAGTTGGTATAATCAACCCACTTCTCAATTATCACCTTTATTTAACGGTTCATTAATATAAGATAAAAATGACATTACAAGTTCTACCAAGGTCCCCTGAATTGCCAGTTACCAGGAAATGTTTTATCATCTTTACTATTTATATAGAATCCTTCTGGTCTAACTAACCAATAACATCTCTGAACACTAAGAAAAACACCATTGTAACAATGGGTATAAGCATTATCATTAAAAACACCAATACTTTTAAACCTACCACTCCACCAAAAATCACCTGTATAATGTGTCCCAACATTCACACCAAATCTCCAATCACCTGTATAATGTGTCCCAACATTCACACCATTGTAACTCTTGATTGAAGCCTAATGTCTGATTTCCATGGTCACCTTGATCGCCGGAGCCGTTTTCACCATAGACATGTGAACTATAATACTATCTTCGATGCCGTTGGTGATATATACCCTAAAATTGACAATGGTGTTATTTGCAGCCGAAGCACTACACAATGATACCATTGTGAGGATGAGAATTGTATGAATAATCAAATTCATGTTTGATTCGTAAGAACTATTGATCATTTCACAAGTTTCAATGTTGTGATGCTGGATATATAATTATGCTTTGGTTTATGGTATATATAATAGGATTTCATCAACACTTTTGACGAATTAATTAATTTGTCATAAATTCAACTTATTATCATCAATACCTATTAAAAACTTTGTAATAAATTTGTTGACGTTTAACGTATACGACTTCATCAATTGAATTTGGTGCTAAATTTTTTGCATAATTTATGATAAACGCCCCTTGTAAATATAAGTTGAAGAATTTTGTGTAGCAACATTACCTCTGTAACAATTATCAAAGGTAATGTGACTATTCATAATTTGAATCATAATTTTGGGTTCAATTACACCTTTTTTACAGGGATTCTCACATTTAATCATTCATCGTGAATTTGCTACTGTTTGTAAGGTACAAAACATGGCAAACTGAAGATTCTTATGTTAATTCTTTAATAGTTATATTGATATAATTTGATTTTCTGTTGTTAAGTTGTTGTCCCGTTACTCACTACTGGTTACATGATTATGCTTTCTTCGTATTGAACTACATAAATTAACTTTCAATATGTTTGTTTATCACTTAAATATAGCACCCAATATAGCACCGTAGAGTGTTTAGATCGCTTTAATTGAAATTTTTTTAATAGCCATTTCTTGCGTTTTGTATCACTAGATATAACCACTTGTATATAACTAAGGGAGGATAGCAAAATTTCGACCTGTTAACCTCTCGCTTTCTCTCCTTTGTATAATGTCGATTGCCTACTTCATTGTTTATGTTTATCGTTTCTATTTTCTAATTTTTCCCAACTGATCTACTATGCACATGTTCAGTGTTATGTATTTTTATTTATTTATTTATTTTTAATATTTTAGACCATGGGTTTCTCTGTTACTCCCATCAAAAAAATTTCTTGAGTGATGCATGCTTGGTAACAGTGATGGTCCAATTGGCTTATAGGATCTAAACGTATGTAATTGACCTGTTAGGTACATAACATAACCCATAAGAGTTTGAGTGATGCACCATCGGGAAAAGAATTGATGTATGATTGAGCCAAGAAGTTCTCTATGGTTTCCCTTCAGGTAAACTTCATGGTTTCTTCTACACTTCTATTAGCTTCAAGATTTTAACTTTTAGCGTTTCAATACGTGTCTTTAATTCATTGTCAATAGTGTAGTTTTGTAATGGAGTTGATTATTAACTCTTTGATTTGTAATATGATTGGAAGATAGAAAAAGTGAGTTTACTTGAAATCGATTGTGCATGACACAATGTTCGTTTTTACTTTGAATCATAATGGCCCCAAATCTGATAGGTGGTTATATGGCTAACCAACTGAGCATATGGTGCTGCTGTGATTGGACTACATAGAAGATCTTTCCCATTGCGTTAGATACTTATAACAACATCATATCCGGGTATATGATTTAATCATGGCATTCGTTGTGTCTAATCCTTAAATTTGTTTGTCATTGTTGAGAAAAGAAAAGGTATTAGGCTAAGTACTGACAACGAGCTAGCAATGGTTGTATCAAGGGGTCTCAACAACACACTTCTTTGACTTCACACCTAATTGTTACTAGCTAACTTTACATTGTTCTATCTGTCATTCAGTTTACCTATGATGATTTCCATTCATCTCCTTAGTATTACACTATATTCATGATAACATATATCAATTACTCAAGAATATAACTGTTATGTCTAGTCAAGTGAATTATGTTCAAGCAAGCAGAGATGATATCATTGTTTCCATGAGGTAACACTTGATTGCTTATCCTATATCTAAAGTCAATCAAGATAACTCCCACAAGTTCAAGACATGAAAAATGAGTCTCACATGTAGGTTCTTATAAAGCACTCCATCCTAACATATTTTTAGCTTATAGTTATACAATTCAAACATCCAAGATATAAATTAGTCATCCTAACATTCCTATTTACCTTTCTAACACTGATTCGAAGTTAAGGTTTTTAGTTGTGCAAATTGTCAGTTTGTCATGAATTCGTATATTTAATTAGATTTGTAGATCTTATCTACTAAGTGAACATGTATTGCTCTTGATAACAATATTATCCTTTGCAGTTTTAGGTTCATTATTCTATAATTCTATACATCTCTATGATCTTGCCGCAGTGTATACATCTTTCAAGCTAATGAAACCATCATTCTTGATCTGCTTGTCTCGAATATTAGTTATAACTGATTAGCTTGTTGAATGTTATCAATTAAAGTGTAGAAATGTTTGTCAGGTTGTAGTTTACCAATTTTTATCTGTTTCTTTCCATTGCCATATTCTTATATCCCCTTCATGGTTTCATCGGTGTCGGAATATTTGATTGTCACTCTTAATGCATTAGATGTTTATTCACATGCAGTATTTCTTTCTATTATTCACATGCAGTTGTTTCATTCATTTGGGATGTGAAAGGATCAATGGAGCTATTTGGAATTCATGATAATCTGCACCAATGAGACTCGAGTGTTCAAGTTATACGGAGCGGGTTCGAGTCATATGGAGCAGGTTGTAAGGGTAGTATTATCTTTTTCCTGAAATGGTTTCATTTAATAAATTACACACTTTTAGTTTATTATTTTTATAACATTAATGTCATATATGATCTATTTTAGAATTGCAATTTGTAATTTAATGACTTCATATTAAGTTTATTGTTCATAAGGAATTATGTTATACAAATTAGCTACAAGATTTTGTATTATATAATATAAAAAAAAATATAGTCGTACATCGCACGGGTTAAAAAAATATAATCGTGCATCGTGGGAGTGTAAAAACTAATATTAAATATATTAGGACTAAATGTAACATAATGATAGTCTAATTAGGAAGGGTGTGACTTGTGGTATTTGTACAACACTCTAAGGATTAATTGTAAACACTCCACATACACTTAATGGAAAATATTCAAAGAAAAGCTCTCATCCGTTCATATCATTCATTATTGAATCATTGTTGGCTTGAATTTTGACCTAACAAAATAGAACACCGAGATTATTTGATTTAATCAAATAAAATTGAAGACATTTAAGTTTATATATAATATGATAATAACTAAGTTGTATATGCATTTATATAATTAACTTGGTTTGGTTAGAGTGGGTTCGTTTAAAAATGTTAAAAAGGTTAAGAATGGAAGAACCAATGGGATTGATTCTTCCAAAATGATTAAATAGTTGACTATGAAGCTGTGACCGAGGGACTTGATTCTAAATTACAATGTGTGCCATCTCTGTTAGGGTGCTTGCTAGCGCGGTTTCCTATAAATGAAGGGTACTAGTTACCTTCTTAGGGTGCTTGCTAGCGCGGCTTCCTATAAGCGAAGGGTACTAGTTACCTTCTCATAACGGCGCAGGCTGTCCGTAATTTTACTCTTATAACCATCAATTGACGTACGAACTCATCATTAGACACTAACAAAGCAGAGTTTCATTCATTCAAATACAACAAACGATTCTCCAATTGTCGCCCAGATTCTTATTGTTTAGCAGCACCCCATTCAGCCACCTGCTTATCACGCATCAAAATTTCATTTTCTAAGAGTAACTCCTCATAACGTTGTTGATACAATAACCCATGAGTAAACATATTCGTTAACCCATTCCTAAGAACAATACTAGTTGACCCTTGTGAACCAAACATATTACGATCACAACCAGAAAATGGTATTGAACCATTATTCCACAAACCACGTATAGACGGGATGTTAGAATTGGCCCGATCTTGACCCATACAAGTGAGTTCAAGACATTCTTCCATACTTGGCAGGTCACCAAGATTACTAGTCTCCCACACATCATCCACAACGCTTTTCATATAAACCACATGTAATTTTGAACTTGAAAAATCCACAGTAAAAAGTTCCTTCACGCGTATTTCAGCACCAAGAGACTCCAAGTTCAACCTTTTCAGCCAAGCCTCCTACAGAATCCTTTAGACTCGTACGTCCAGTGGACTCCTCATGACAGGTCACCACATTCTCTAATGGCCAACTTGTTAGGAATTTATAGACCCCAAACAAGAACACGTACAATCACTAAATTATACCCCACGACATAAATGGATCAACAAAGCAAAACAATAAATAATAATGCGAGAATGTAAACGAACACGCGAATATAACGTGGTTATATCCAATCTATTCGATTGGTTTATTCCACGGCCAACTAGAGAGAAATCTTATTAATTTTCGTAGGTTAGGGTTTACAAGAGTAGGAGTTACAATATAAGGGTTGTACAAACTTAGGGAGCAAGAAAAGCCCAGAATAGTTAAATTCTGCCCATTACCCGCCAGGTACCAGACACTACCAGCCGGGTTACAACCTTACCCGTCGGGTACAAAACTTACCCACCGGATAGTCTTAAGCCCAAACTTTTTGTCCCGTTTTCTTCACACCTAACCCGGTTCACTTGGTGGTACCCGCCGGGTACACCAAGCTTACCAGTCGGGTATGCCAAGTACAAGCCGGGTACTTTGTTTAATCTTCACATCCCAACAATCTCCCACTTGAAGATTCAACACTTAAACTCTTAACCCTTCAACATCATCAACGCCACTTTAATAGACCTCGTTCAAACCTATACCGCCGAAACATCTGGACACGCCACACGACCACACCGAATCGGAAAAATTTCAATACGAGTTAACAGAACTCCACTATTAAACAGTGACCAAGATCTTTCTCTAGTTCAACGCCCTTTCACTAGTTCATGAGAAGACCGGATGAAGCCCGGCACGGCTCCAACACTTTCGTTGCACACACAACCCATCCATACAGGATTTCGCCTACTCGATCTTTCTTTCCAACAAAGAAAAGACCACCCGGTAGAACAACCACGTGAATATAACCATCAAGGGAGCCGTGTGAAAATACCATCACACCCTTGATCATCCACTCCATTACTCTCGCTTTCACAATTGGATCACTGACCACAAACATGCGTATGAATTTCGACAAACACATCTTTTCCCAACTAGCCAACTCCCACTGTACGGAACCATTATTAAACACATCTCTCGGAAAAGCATCTTGCTCATCACCCTCGGTCAGTCGCAACCTAGTTGCCATTGGAGATGATCTTCCCGAAGACTCGAAAACACTAGCAGTGCCGAGATGACAAACCGAATCCATAGAAACCCCAAGGCTCCCACTCAACAACAGGCTCCCACTAGTTTCAACTCTTCTCGAACTCCCACTCGTTCTAGATCCCTCAACAATCTCGTGAAGCTCAAGTCGACTAGGACTTCCCAAACCTACTTAACCCCCTAGTCATTCCTCATTCGGAATCTCAATCATATACAAGGTTCCCCGTTTATACCCACAAACAATTACCAAACTACCCTTGATAACCTTCCACTGTTCGTCGCCAAAACGAACGTGATACCGTTCATCATCTAACTGCCCAACCGAAATCAACCACTTCTTGAGCTTGGGAATGAAGCTCACATTCTTGAGAACCCAATCCGTACCAAGGTGTGTTTTGAGGACAACATCCCAATGTCCGCAATTTTAAGCTTCATTTCATTCTCAAGTTTTTTTTTTGGGAAAAGTCATACTTTATATTAATAAAATCAAGCAAGATGCTAGGAATTACAATAAAATGATACATCCTACCACAACGACCCTACAACTGACTACAACGATTTAATTGCTTTCAAGCACGAGGGATTGGTTTCGTTCTGAAATCAGAAAGTGTTAGCTTGGCGAGCTTGTATTTGGTCAGCTTTATATTTAATTTGGAGTCACATAATCTGATGGAGAGATGACACCAAATTTATTTAAGGAAAATTATATAAGATCCTATGGGTGGTTTTCTGTTAGAGTTAAAAATTGTGCGATGTCATGGAAAGAATGGAAAAATCCCACATAGTTAACTACTTATATTCGAAGTCTACTCCTGTCTGCTTATTCAACTTCTGTCATAATCTGTTGTTGCTTCCTTAAGTTGTGGTTTTTGTTTTGGGGTTGTATTGTAGTGCATGGTGTGTTTGTTGGCATGTAGCTAGATTTGTTATTTGCTGCTTCTCCATTTTACCCCTTGTAGTATGGTTGTAGCATGCAGCTTGTATTTTCTTTTTCTAGTATTAGTGATATTGTGGGTCTTGATACATTTATCTTGTATTTTGCTTTAAGGTAATAAAAGTCTGCATTTGCCTGGAGAAAATTGCTTTCAAGCATGACTCCTAATAACACTCAGTTCTAAACTATATGAATACAAAAACTACCACAACAAAAGGAAGTTCTAATCGTCGAAGAGTAACTACCGTCATGTGACACCTGACACTTTAGGTGTTGGGTCACAAGGTTCCCAAAACTTAGATACAGATTAAATAACAGTTATCTTAACGTGTTAGTTTATATCCAAGTTTATATCAAACAAGTTTAAATTAATCTATGCGGAAAACAATTAATTTTGACACAGAGTTTATTATGAATCAAAGTATTATTCACAATAAAGTGTTTGTCTCACACAGATGACAAAGTATTCAAACCCACACAGATGGTTTGAATACGATCCAAGAAGTAGTATATAAAGATACAATTATCACTACAAACTTTAACAGTTAGTGTGGTAATGCTTTGAGCCTAAGCTTAAAGGTCTTCTATACTATTTTGCTTTAAGTGCTTGGATTTCTTGGATACATAGCAGTGCTTTTTGAACTACTATTTATAGAGTTGGGTGTAACTCTATATTATCCAGCTTACATAGTTGTCCAAGGGATAACAGATGCATCTTGGGCAAATTTGCACGCCTCCCTTTTTGCTTTTCTTGGAAATAGAAAAAGCAAAAAGGTAAAAGGTTTCTTTTGCTGAGAAGAAAACCTTTCTTCGATGTTTGACCTTTCTCAAACATCTCATCAGTTGTATCGAGCCTTGGGAAAGAAAAACTTCTTCTGTACAATTGTACTTTCGTTCTTCAATCTGTGCTCTTCAGTCTGTGTTCATCAGTCTGTGAACTTCAGTCTGTGAAGTCTTCTGCATTCAATCTTCATTCTTCAGATGATGAATTCATAAGTATTCAAGGAGAGCATGGCTTTCGGTCTGTGAGATTCTTCAGTCTGTGCAGCACAGACTCAGAAACAATTCTTCAGTTTGTGTAGCACAGACTCAGAAACACACACTCAGGAATTTCACTAAGTTTCCTGAATACAACTAAGTTAGATTTTGACTCCTCAGATTTATAATTTAGGTTTGATCATTGTTTTTCTCAGCATTAGGTTAATTGTTAAACCTAACTAGAAACCCTAATTACTTGTATTTAGTTTATATTAGGCTAAATATCTGTAATTACTTGTATATTTGAATATACACTTACATGATTATGTGTTTATCTATAATTGCGCAAAACGATCGGACGGAGTCCGACACAATATACGGCGTTGGTGAAAATTTTTCATAAATAATGTAAACCTATTTCATAAATTAAATAGTAATTATTTACCCTATATTATTATTATTAAATAATAATATGCGAAAAACCTAGACGTTTTGCTTAAAACGTAACAAACGCAACGAAAATAAGCGAATCGCGCCCGACACCCGAACGAAACCGACAAATATTTTGAGAATGTTCAATAAAGTATTTTAAAGATATTGGTCAAATTAAAATAGTGATTTCATATCAAAGATAAAACACAAAAATTAAACGTTAACGATTTAATTTTTACGCGCGCGAAAAACGTTTAAACGACCGGGGAATATAACACGAAATCGAGAAGCGAGTCACGAGCCCAACCCTTGGAAGGGTTCAGGCCCAGACCCACGGCCCAAAGGCCCAAATCGGCCCTAGAGGGCAGCCCAAGGCCTACACTATTAAATCCCCATTCCCTTCCCTTTTTCTCATTTTCACATCACATTTTCACCTACAAACTCTCTTTTCTCTCTTCTCCCCTCCCAAATCTGCCCAAGAACACCACCACCATCAACCACCACCTGCCACCATCAACCACCATAATCATTCATCATACTTTCAAGAAGAAATCAAGCTGAAACACAAGTTAAAGCTCTTCTCATCATCTTACTCCTCTTGCTCGATCGTGCAAACTTTGTAAGAACTTAAAAACTCTTCTAAAACACTTGAAACACTTCTAATAACATGTTTCAAGGTTCACATAACAAAGAACTGTCCAAAATATAACATAAAAATGCTTTTCATGGCTTAAAATGTTCAAGAACATCACATGCATTTCTGGGCAGAAAAATATCTCAACTTCAAGGAGACGTTTCTCCCTTAAAACTTGACCAAAATGGATGATTCAAAAGGTAAAAATTAAGTTTAAGAAGTTACCTTTCATTTCCAAGTCGTTTCACAACTTTTGGAGTTCGTTTGATACCGAAATGATTTTTACAAAAACATGTATACGGGCTGTCCAAAAACTCAGAAAATTCACCTTTCTTGTTTTAATCATATCTCGAGATATACACCTCCAAATGACATGAAACTACCGCCAAAAGTTCAAAAAATTTGGTAGGTACAAATGTCGTTTAGATAACTTTTTCGAGAAATATGCAGATTTTGCCCAGAAATCCGATATTGTTGCATGTATCCGGATTGGTCACTTTCTGACCTCAGGAAACACATGAAATTTTTAAAAATACTTAGGGATACCCAAAAATTCTGGAAACATTATTTGAAGGTGCTAACATACTAAGGAACAACATAGATTTTTCTTGAATTTTTATTCGAACATTTGGAACATGAAATAAAATTTACAAAACTGACCTGTTACAGGCCTCTGTGTCGCAGAAACCCATTAGTCTGCGACACAAGACTTTGTGTCGCCATAACACCCGAATCGTCACATTAGCAACACAAGCCTTTGTGTCGCCATAACACCCGAATCGTCACATTAGCGACACAAGCCTTTGTGTCGCCATAACACCCGAATCGACACATTAGCGACACAAGCGTTTGTGTCGCCATAACACCCGAATCGTCACATTAGCGACACAAGCCTATGTGTCGCCATAACACCCGAATCGACATATTAGCGACACAAGCCTTTGTGTCGCCATAACACCCGAATCGTCACATTAGCGACACAAGCCTTTGTGTCACCAAAACACCCGAATCGTCACATTAGCGACACAAGCCTTTGTGTCACCATAACACCCGAATCGTCACATTAGCGACACAAGCCTTTGTGTCGCCATAACACCCGAATCGTCACATTAGCGACACAAGCCTTAGTGTCGCATAATACCTTAGTGTCGCTAAAAACACAGAATCTACACGTTTTTTTTTATTAAAGCAATATAAGCACAAATAAAAATTGGCTCGACCCCAGCTCAACCCCAGCCAGGGGCTCTGCCCCTTGGACCCTACTACCAGGGGCTCTGCCCCCGGACCCCCGTCATGCGTGGGCTTCACCCCCTTGTCGCACTGATCAATTACCCATAACTGAAAAGTAGAAAATGCGTAATATAATTTATCAAATCTGTGTTTTCACAAAATATCACCAATGGGCCGTACATGTTTTCTAAGCACAAACGATAACTGAACAATTGGACATTTCTAATTGAGTAAACTAGCTTAGGTGGACATTAACCCTCCACCTACACGATTAATTTAGGTGGACATTAACCCTCCACCTACACGATTTACATAAGAGGACATTAACCCTCCACTTACAAAGATGGTCTTTTGAGACATCTACTAACACAACCTTATACGTTTAGGACGTTAGAAGGTTGCATTTGGAAAACACACTTTGCTTACTATTTGCTACTTGCTTAATAATCTCAGGTGAGTTTCATAGCCCCTTTTTACTGTTTTCTAACTAGGGTGAGAATACATACAACTGCTTTTACCCCGCTATTTTCATGTGAACACAAGTACTAAACTCGATATATTGGTTGCATGAGTTATTTTACTAATCCTGAAAGTCCCCCACATCATAGTTTGTTAGTATCGTCATAGCATGAATGTTAATGAATAGTACTATTTGGGATTGACTCCCCCCGTCCGGGTTAGTCGCGCTAACTGGTCAAACGGACGCATTATCATTTGTTCTTACGAGTGTTGGATTAGGCACTCGCTGGGAGGCACTCCCATCGTGGCACTTGATTGTGACTCGACACCACAGTTAAGCTCGAACTATGAGCTCATGGCAACAATATACCCTATTTTTGCTTTTTGCAATACATTACTTATCATTGTTGAATGATACAAACGGAAATCTTGTGTTCCATACGATGTTATATCAACTGTTTACAAACCTATGAACTCACCAACTTTATGTTGACCTTTTAGCATGTATTTCTCAGGAGACCAACCGCAGTAGGTTTGCTTTTGGAAGAAGATAGCTCGAGTCGCATATTTTCACAAACAACAAAGATTAGCTTACATTATGATATGTTGTAATCTTGTACTAGATGCGTACTCTACTTTTGGCAAAACATATGTAAACATTGTAACTACGAAATGTAATGATTTTTGAAACGTCTCATATAGAGGTCGTTTGTTGTAATTCTTGTGTTGTAATATTTGATTTGGTCGGCACCCCCAATGCAACACCCTACCTTCCGCTGCAACGTGTCTTTGGGGTGCGACACGTCATCCAACCAGACACCACACATGACCACTTTAGGGCAATCACTCAATAGAAAGTATGTAAACGGAACACCGGCAATGACCTTGACACTACCCCGACCTTCGAGCCCGCCGAAACCTCGAGCCAAAATGTAACCACATTATCAGACCGAGTGGTGGTACCATGAAATGTAAGGACGAATAATGAAGAGAAATCCTACGAATATAGAACTGCCACATGTTGAAACGACTAACCACAACCAAAATCACCAAAACTCGTTGACCTTAGATGAAACACCCATATTTTTTAAAAAAATACTCTTTATAATGTCCCATAACTATATTACATACATATAAACTCGATATACAACATAAGATAACATTTTTGGACTCAAAATAAAGTATTTCCAAACCTGACAGGGGTACCCGTCGGGTACACAACACACCCCAACATTCTGATCAAAATTGTGAAGAAGCTACCCATTTGGACATGGTATATTCGTCGGGTACGCCTAGTACCCATCGGGTAAACTGTAGACCCGCAAAAATTATTTTCTGACTCCAACACACTTCCAGATTTGGTTACCACAATTCCAACATCACAAGTCCAGACTTTTAACAATCGAAACAACATTTTAACAACCAACCTAACCAACTCAACTACACCAATTCGGTCGATTTATCAAGCGACTCAAACTCACTCATTTAGCAACTTTGACCCATTTATACAGTACACACAATCTCATTAATCACATTGTATTAGGATCATATCAAAACAACCAACACATTTACATTCAAAAAACGCCATAGTTCTTGCTTTACAAAAATAATTAACCGAACTTGAAACACAACCTTTTTCAACAATATTTACAACCAAATCACCACTTGAATCAATTAAAGCACTTTTCCATCTTTAGCACTTTTCCATCTTTACCGGCTACAATTCAAGGACTACATATAGTCTTTTAAGAAAAGTTTACGACATAAATGACAAGCCATTTAACGCCACCATTTTAACTCTAAACGATAATGTAAACGGCCCATATTATCACAAATTCATTAAAACTTGAACACCAACAAAACATAAAGTTTCTCTTCAAAAGAAGATCCCATTCAAGAGATCAACATTTACTCCAAAAGGGTCTCCATCATATCGAGTATGATTTAAAGAGATTACTTACTACAAAACGAGTAGCAAATCCACCTACATAAAATCGACTACAACAACGGGTAAGCCAACTTGCTTAGTAAGTAATGGAATTTAAACACAACATCAACAACAATAATAATAGCAACAGCAATCATAAATTAAGGATCCTCAATATCATTTCAATTTGACTCAAAGTGTCCAACCTTATGGTGTCAAGACATGGTCAATTGAATACTCTTGTATCTCAATTAACACCCTTCAATTCCACTATCAAAGGGTGCTCATTAAATACTCTTGTATCTCAATTACACCACTTTGTTTAAAAACCTCAAGATGACACACACTTAACTACTCATGTAATCCAAGTGTTGTCACCTTAATTCAACATCATCCATTACGTACCATGCAAATATGATCAATTTAGCTCAAGCAACACTTCCACTCTTTAATCACCTAAGCATATCAATACATGTACATGTGTTACTCGCAACTCAATTAAACTCAATTTTAACTCATTCACATTCTCCTAGTTAGTAATCAAGTGTTTCATCTCTTAACACTAAAATCCCTAAATAGTCATTCATATTTTTATCTCATATAATTACAAATACACATAACGTTAATTAATCTTTTAACAACTACAACAACTTGAAATCATCCTTTCATCCAAATCTCTACATGTAAATATTTATGTATAAATACAACAATTACATATAATCTATCTAATCAACTCTTTCTTACTAAATGTCATTAGTATGAGTTTACAACAACTAAAAAATAACGACATAACCATCCTACACCCATAAACTAATTTAGGGTTCATAACCTAAAATCATCAAAATAATTAAACGAAATGGTTAGAAGGGATTCTTATACCTCAAAATTGATGAATTAGGTTTTAGAGACCTCAATCTAGCAAACTCCAACTTCAGTTTTGTTTTCTTCTTCCTTCTTCTTTCTCCAGACCGTACAAACTTACATACACCCTCTCTGGAACTATTTTTGTTCCAGATTTTTGAAGAATTTGGGAGTATTATCTCCCATTTTACACTCTACACCCTATAACAATGCATATTGTCACCTTTAACCCCTCACCTTCTATACTTACACCTTAAGCCACTAAACTTGTTTCTCTTTTATATTTTCAACCGCAACTAATTTCATTTGTATTTCAACATCAAATACTTGTATAATTATAATTTAAATAACACATTTTATATGAATACAAACTTACAAATTTTAGAGGTGTTACATTAAACCACCCGACAGAACAACCTCCAACCACGTAAAACCACAGACACGAAACACGTGAACTGTTGACCCAAACATATGCAAACAACCAAAAACCACAATCGGAAACTGACGACCGAAATAACCTACAATGACTGCCTTGAAACCACCCATAATCAATTTAAACCAATTGAAAGTTTGATACATTACAATAGACGCGTTCTAAGTGAGATACACACTATAGATTTTTGAGTATAGTTGAATACATTTGGAGATACTTATCCCTCTAATTTTTGTATCGTCAAAACTTTTATGAAATTGATTGGGCCGAATCGTTGCATAGAAATTGATTTGATTGATCTAAGTTCATACAATTTATTATTTATCAATCTTATCGTTTGGTCAATCGTTGAATAAAATCAACAAAGAAGAATCATTCTGTAGAACATCCTTTTTTGTTTAATAATACGTCGTAATACCACAAGACTTTCATCAAATTACGACTCCGAATAGTTAATATTCAGATTCGATGACCAATATATCAAGAGGGGAGGATATGATTATGATATAAATTGACCAAAAGGTAATTTTAGAAAAAAGATCTTTGAGATCTCTTTCCTTTTTTTTTTCCAATTCTCTACTCAATTATCAATATTGTAATCTTTTTTTCTATTACTCTAGATCGTATATAGTGTATGTATGTATATTTTGATTCCCTAAGTCAAATTTTTTTTACCACGCACACATTGCCTTAGATTACATTAAAGAAAAAAGACTATTTAGAAAACTAGTCAACGGAGGCTTTCCATGGATTCACCTATATAAGCCGCAACTAAAGTTGCAAAAATAAAAGCTTGAATACCACTTGTAAATAATCCAAGGAACATGATAGGGATGGGAACCACTAAAGGTACTAAAGAAACAAGAACAATGACTACTAATTCATCGGATAATATATTTCCGAAAAGTCGAAAAATAAGTGATTGGGGATTTATGAAATCTTTTAAGATATTTATAGGTAAAAGAACTGGAGTTGGTTGAATATATTTTCCGAAATAACCTAATCCTTTTTTGCTAAGACTCGCATAGAAATAGGCCACTAACGTGAGTAAAGCCAAAGCAACAGTAATATTTATATCATTCGTGGGTGCGACTAACTCCCCATGAGTTAATTGTATGATTTTCTAAGGTAAAAGGGTGTCTGACCAATTAGAAACAAAAATAAATAGAAACATAGTTCCAATAAAAGGAACCCAAGGACCATGTTCTTCTCCAATTTGAGTTTTATTCACATCTCGAATAAATTCAAGGACATATTGGAAGAAATTCGGACCGCCGGTCGGAATGGTTTGTGGATTCGAAACGGTTAGAGCAACTGAACCTAATAAGATAGCAATTACAACCCAAAAAGTAATAAGTACTTGGCCGTGTACTTGGAAACCCCAATTTTCAAATAAAAATGTTGGCCTACTTCCACAACGGATAGATCGTATAACCCATTTAGTGTGTTGCTGGAACATGATAGAACATTCATATTGCCCTCTGACAAATATAGAACTTTAGACAAAATTATTTTGATTTAACCATCTCTTTATCGACTTGACTACTTGAATCGTATATTTTGAATATCAACTAATCAAATTCTATTCATTATTATTTTTATCTGTTTTTGAGATTCAAAAATAGTAACCGATTCAATAAATCTATGAAGGTTCCAAACTGAAATAAGTTATTTATCTTATTATTAATCACGGATTTCTTATATAGCCAGAACGACCCTCACAAATAGCAAATACTAATTTGTTAAGAATTAATCGGATTGAAGATATAGCGTCTTCATTCACTGGAATCGAAATATCCGCGAGGTCGGTTTCACAATTTGTATCAATAAACAAATTGTTGGAATTCCCAATGTGATACATTCTTGAAGGGCCGTATATTCTTCGTGCTACGATGATTACAATATGTAACCCCGTCATATATTTAATCCCGCCCAGATATGTTTGCAAATGAGATAATTGTCTTTTCAACATAGCCGCATCTCTTTTCGAAAGACGGTGGAGTCCCCCTGTTTTTTTGTTCGGTTCTCAAGTCTCTAAAGTTATGAAGTCTCGTTTATTATGTAGTGGACCAATTCGTTAACATACCACCAATCGATTCCCCCAAATTCTACATACAAAGTACGGAAGATGAACAACTTCATTGAGCAAGTATTTTAATACACAATATGAGAAATATGTATATGTACATGCCCCTTTATTTCAATAATTTCACATAAAAATCTACTTTAAACAGGTTTCAATACACAATATGAGAAATATGTGATATTGCGCGATAGTTTTTATTTTTGTGCGATATCTTTTATTTTGTGCTATATGTTGTGCCAAAGTTTCATAATGGCATAATATATGTGAAATTTTATGTTTAATGTGAAATTATTTATCTACAATTAGGTTTTCATTTACCTAATTCGCATAATGTTGGTGAGATATGGTGGAGTGCTTGATGCGACTACCCGATGAATCTCTGTAAACTATACTATGAAGGTGTTATGCATTTTTACTAGGGTCTTATCATCTTTCTTTCTTTCTTTTTTTTTTTTTACTCTATGCTTTTGTTCATTTAATCCTCAAAACGAGGTAATATGCATTTTGTATTATGTAATATATTAGTTTTGTGATGTATTTTTAACTGTTGTGAGAGATTTTTGAGTTTTGTGCGAGGTTTTAAAGCTCTGTAGGAGTTTTCTTAGTTTTTTGCTATATTTTCAGTTTCAAGCAATGTTTATGAGGTTATGTGAGATTTTTGCAAGACTTTTGAGTTTGCTATATATTTTATTTTGTATGAGATTTTTTTCTGTAATGTGCCAAATTTTTTAGGATAAAGGTACACTTACAATTGTTGTTCGTTAGAATGAAGTATTGATGGGTTTTATATATTTGAATGAAAGCTGATAAGGTTTTATGCACGGATGTTATGGGCCCTTGACAGACGAATAAGGCTAATATGATATGAACAATCTGCCATTAGTTTTAGAGTTCCCCTTAACTACCTTTTACGTATAATTGAACAAATTCTTGTTTCATTTTCTGGTTCCTTCTAAAAACCGGTTTATGTTCTTGTCTTTCATCATCATTATGTAGTTGCACAATGAAACTCCAACTTATACCAATTGCTACCTCAACATAAACTGAAAAATTCCACCAATACCATCTGTTCTTGTGGGTTAGTTAACGGTTAACCGTTACGGCAGTTCCCATCTAGGATATTTATTACTGCTAAACGATTTGACGCACAAAACCTCATAGGATTTCGATCTTATTATTATAATAATTGTAATTGTAATTGTAAAACATGATGGTCATGATTTTGAAATTTTATTTTGTTTCAAGTTAATCGATTATGGTAATTAAACTGATTAGAAGCAAATGCCATCTAATATGTAAACTCATGAACAATAACTATTCATAAACAAGTACATGGTGGAAATAATTGTCATTATGTATTTAACTTTCTATCAAAATTCAATTTAAAATGGTAAAATTGATAAATTTCAAACTATAACTTACATGTTCACCTTTTAGTTTAACGCAAGTAATGGCATAATGTAGGGTTAAATCATTTAATTTGTTGTGGATGTGTATAGCAAATACTTATTTTGTTATTGTTACATTTCCTTCGTCACAATTTTATTGTCTCCCAACAAAAATTGTTAAATTT
This sequence comes from Gnaphalium uliginosum, assembly GCA_963930675.1. Lineage (NCBI taxonomy): Eukaryota > Viridiplantae > Streptophyta > Magnoliopsida > Asterales > Asteraceae > Gnaphalium > Gnaphalium uliginosum. The sequence continues at coordinate 44,634,624 of OZ005682.1, forward strand.
AAGATAGAGTAAGTAAATGTTATTTTTACCATTATATTGAAAACAAGTTTGACTTGAAATATTTAGAAAAATAAGTTCTTGAGAATAATAAATGAGCGTAGAATTGAGAGTTTGATTCTTTATGTTAGTTATATTTTGCAAGTGGATAATCTTTTTTAACAAACAAAAATAGTAAGGTATACAATAAAATTATGACGGAAGAAGTATACAGTAGATTCAATGCATAAATCTCACCTTTATTTAAATAGTTATTAAATAAAATACAAGTTCTACCAACTTCCTTTGAATTGCCACCCGGAAATGATTTATCATTATTACGACTTAAATAAAATTCATCTGTTCTTATCGACCAATAACATCTTTGAACACTGAAAATCAATTCATTGAAACATTTTTGAAAAACCTCATCATTAAAAACACCAATAGTTTTAGTCTTATTAGCCTACTAAAATTCTCCAGTATAATGTGTGCCAACTATTACACCAAATTTCCAATCAAACTCTTGGTTGAAAGCAAGTGTGATATTTCCATGATCCCCTGTATCACTACCACCGCCTTTCTCACCATAAACGTGAACCGTAATACTATCTTCGATAGCGTTGGTAATATATACCCTAAAAAAACAAATTGTGTTATTTGGGGTCGAAGCACTACACAATGATACCATTGTGAGGACGAAAACAACATGAATGATCAAATTCATGGTTGATTTGTAAGAAGAATTGAGCATTTTACAAGTCTCAATGTACTGATGTTGAGTATATTATTGATTTTTTTTAGTATATATAATAGGGTTATCTCATCAACATTAATACTCCTGGTTTTTAGAAAACCTAGCAATAAATTATTTGACTTATTAAAATGGGTGGTGATATATCTACCAACCAAATTGATAAATCTACCAAAACTACGCATTAAAAGGTTGTACAGTACAATCTGTTAATGCATAATTTTAGTGGATTTATCAGTTTGGTTGGTGGATATATCATCCCCTTTTAAAATATTAGAGCTAATCAATAAATATGGTGTTAAGTTTTATGATTAATGTTAATTTCATAAACTCACCTTGTAAAAATAGATTTTTGTAAATAACTACTAGTATCTTAATTAGGGTAATACCTGGATTTGATAAGTAACTAAAAATTAAATATTTATTTTGTTAGTATCAGTAAATTTTTAATAGTATGAGATCAGAGGGGCAACCTCTATTTGAAGGGCATGAGGGCAGAATTCATCTCTGCTATTGATTTCTTCGATCAATGATTCGGAGTCGCTGTATTCATCTCTGCATTTTACGTCAGATTCACCGCGTCTTATTTTACGTTTAAAATGCAGTGAAGTTAAAATGCAGTGAATCTGGGACGTTGTTCGGAAAAATCAATAGCTGAGAGGGGAAGTTGGATGCCCCTCTTGACCCCTATTTTAATTACATTTTATAACACTTTGAGGTTAAATAAGGGTAATCATAAATTAGACTATCATTTTGCCCGCACAATGTGGCGATGACAATTTAAACGTGTTAAATATTTTATGTTGGAGCATAAATAACTAAATTTTGAAATAAAACCAAAAACACTTGATAAACTATACCAAAACTATTAATCTTATTCTAGCAATAACAAATAGCAAATGTGTAAGAAAATAATATGTAATTAATTAAAACTTTCATATTTCAAGTAATTTTCATTGTAAGAAAGGTATATGAGTAATTTTAGTTTATTTTTAAAAATTAAGACTCAACAATATTAAAATACTTTATTAATAGTATTAGATACGTAACTAGAAACATTAAATATTTATGTTTGTTAGTATTGATAAATTGTAATCACATTTTATAAGATTTTGGAGTTTGATGTCGCGCCACCCGTCACGGCGTGTCGTCGTTGGAGCTGAGTGATAATAGGACGGGGAATTACTGTATGTTTTATACTTCATCTGTCCTAAATTAATAGTCCATGTTCCTTTTTCTGGATGTCCCAATATAAATTGTCCACTTTTCAACTTTAACCAATCATAAATAGTTTAAGTTGACGAGAATGAAATTTGATTAGTTAACAATCATTATATTTTTCTTAAACTGTGTGCGATTATCTAATGGACAATTAAAGTGAGACGAACAGAATATTTATAGAGCCGACGTCTAAATTATTTACAACTACTTGGCCTAAGGCTTGTTACTGGTAACTATAATCTAGGGTGATTCTTAAAATCTGCTGAATTTGAAATAAGAGAGTTCGGATGATTATGATCTATCGGGTAAGAGTTCTAACTAGTGGGGGTTTGGTTTTGTAGTTTTTAAAAAATAATAATGAATCTACCAAATAAAAGCGATAAAAGATAAAGTCTAATCACATATGATAGATACAAGGTGTTTGTCACAAACCGAAGTTTCTGACTGACTGATATGACTCATCATCATTTTCGTGCGATGCCTATTATGACTTGTTAGCAGGATGATGTTCGGTTTGAATTAAGGAAATGTATTTCTAAAGATTTGTAGGTTATTATTTTAAATACTTATGATGTAAGCAATTGATCCCCTACTGATTGATTTCTCAGTCAGCATATCACTAGGAACTAGGCTACGATGATTCTGAAAGGAGAAGTCTGGTCAATTCTCAAACACTTTTCTTGTTAGGAACTAATGATCCATCTTGGATTACGAACATTTCTGAGTGCATGAATAGAGTAGTATAGTTCGACCATTCTTAACACCATTCTTAACACCACAAGTGTTTTTAATTTAAATTGAAGGGTAATAGACATCATTGAAACACTTAATGATATCTCGTGTTCCTTGGCAGGGTTCCTAGCGAATAGACATAATTGAAACACTTAATTTAAATAGACATAATTTAAATTCATGGGTACGTCGAGGAAATAAATGTCGTTATGTGTTCTATCTGTTATGGTTCAGACCGCAACGTATTATATCTACATTACAAAATCACATGGGATTACTCTAAAATGTAACAAAACTTTGTTGCGAGATATCCATACATTTTTTATGATATAAATAAACCTTTGATGTAAAATCAGTAAAATAAAACCATTTTTATGTAAAATATGTTTTTGAGGCAAAAAGGTTTCTTGTATCTAAAGTTAAGTCGGCCATTTTCATACTATTATTTAGAGTTAATTACACCGATCGTACCTTGTTTACACAAAATTACATCGATCATCCCTACGTTTGAAAAATTACACCGATCGTCCTTGAACTACTTGAAAGTGAACGACTCTAGTCCCTCCCACTAACGCCCATTAAAAAAGCTCGTTAAGTTGGGTAATATGAGGGTATATTCGTAATCTAACTCCTTCTCCATAATTCATTCCCACCTACCCTTTCTTCTTCCTTCCAAAATCATATTTTTTTTCACCATTAATCTTCGTCCCCGTAAACCGACACCTTCTCATTTTTTATTTAAAGTGCGGCCGTCGGCCACCTGCAATCGCTACTACGCTGCCCCCACCGGTCACAATGATCTTCGTCATGAATACATCACACAAACCGCGATCGTCACTCAACATTAGCCATCGTTTTCTTCTATTTCGTTTCTAAGGTTTTTGTGTTTCAACGATTTATGATTTCATTTTGCGGTTCAGGGGATTATTTCGGGTTCAATTCTTGGGTTTCAATCTGGTTCAGATCTTAGTTTTCCTTATATTCTCTTTGATTCCGATTTCATATCATGTATTTAGGTTCCAATTGTTGCTCAAATAAGAAATTGAGATTTGTTTTTTTTTTTGGTTCTTTAATTAAAATCAATATTTGATATTGAAGTTGATGATAATAATGATGATGTTTTCAAACTGATGGTATACTGTTTGCATTTTCCTTAACTACATATCGGTGTTTTACGATTTGAATTTTGATATTTGGGTCTAATTGTTAGCATATTGATATGATTATGGTAATGGTGGAAGATGATAATAGTGAAAGGTGTGGTCAAATTATTGTTATGTGTATTTGTTAGATTTTTAGTGGAGATGAAGATTGATGGTGAAGAGAGTGAAGAAAGTAACAAAAATGGTGGATTTTGGGAGGAAGAAGGTTGGTGGATGAGTTTTGGAGGAGAAGAAGTTCAAATTATGAAAATACCCTTACGTGATCGAATTTAACCATTTTTTTAACGGGTGTTAGTGGGAGGGACTAGCGCCGTTCACATTCAAGTAGTTCAGGGACGATCAGTGTATTTTTTTTAAATGTAGGGGCGATCGGTATAATTTCGTGTAAACTATAGGGACGATCAATGTAATTAACTCTATTATTTAATTATTTTAATTTATTCTTAATCAAACAATTATTAAATGTTTTATCTTTCAGATTATCAAAGTGACATGATCAACTAATGTTAATACGTTTTTCTGGTATCGATAATGTTATCACCTAATATTTTGCTTAGCATGTAAATTCGTAAAAACATGTGAGTATTTTAAATTCTTAATAGACAATAAAAATTATATAACATATACTAGATTAGTATAACTTATAAATTGCAAACAATAACATACCACATGCAATTAAATTTATGGGAGTCCTTATATAACATACTGGTCAAATCATTTATAGTGAAAAATTATATATTATATTATATTCAATTTAATTTTAAACTTAAATATACCTATAATGAAAAGTTGTCAAAAATGTCACCTTCATGTACTAAACCCTAAAAAAATATAGTGATATTATTAATCGATTCTTTTTTCACCTTTATTTAACCGGTTCAAAAAATTAATATTACAATTTTTACCAAGTTCCTCTGAGTTCCCAATGACCAGGAAATTCTTGCTGATTTTTATTATTTGTGTAGAATCCATCTGGTCTTACCAACCAATAACATCTTTGAACGCTAAAAAGTTTACCATCGAAGCATTGTAGAAAAACATTATCATTAAAAATCCCAATAGATTTATTCTTATCACCCCACCAAAATTCACCGGTATAATGTGTGTGAACTACCATACCAAATTTCCAATCAAACTCTTGATTGAAAGCAAGAGTGATATTTCCATGATCACCTTGATCACCTTCGCCTTTTTCACCATAGACATGAACTGTAATATTATCTTCGATAGCATTGGTGATATATACCCTAAAAATACAAATGCTGTAATTTGGGTTCGAAGCACTACACAATAATACCATTATGAGTATGAAAATTGCATGAATGAACAAATTCATGCTTGATTTGTATGAAGTATTTACCATTTTACAAGTTTCAATCTACTAATATATTGTTCTATAGACCACACACACACACACACACACACACATATATATATATATATATATATATATATATATATATATATAATAGAATTTTAACAATACTATATTTATCAATTTAGTTATCATAAATTTATTATGTTTAATGCTCCTAGTTTTTACATAACTATGCATTAAATTTGTTGACTTACAAAATATATGACCTCATCAATTAAGTATGGTGTTAAATTTTATGATGAATATTTCATAAACACCCATTGTAAATAAAGATTTTGTTACTCCATTCATTACAAACAAAAATTGTAAGGTTGTCATATTAATTATGATACACTTCAAAAATTTCTACATGATAATTGTGTTTGTGTAGCTTTTTCTTTCTGGTAATACTTTTCATTTAAAAAATTGGTTAATTGTATACATTTATTAAACTAGAATGAGGTTTAAACGAGTACATCAATTTTTCGTGAGAATGAAGGAATCAATAAGAATGTGTCACGTGTCACAAAATTAAATTTTCCCCACGCTTTTAAAAATTAAATATCTCTCAAAGGGTAAGTCGAAAAATCATAAGAATTGCATAATAAAAATCAGCGTTTTTTTCCTGCGATTAGAAAACTCACAAGGTATACTTTCGACGAACTTTTTTTTTCGTTTTTTAGTGGGTTTTGAAAATAACGACCACATGTGATACCAGCGAGTAACACATGTGATACTAATATTGTACAGTTTTTAAAACCCACAAAAAAAAGTCGTCGAAAGTATTCCTCGTGAGATCTCTGATCGAAGAGGAAAAAATGCTGTTTTTTATGGTGCAATTTTTATAATTTTTCAATTAGCCATTCTTGAGATATTTAATTTTTAAAAAGGTAAAGAAAAATGAGTTTTATGATACGTGACGCACTTCTATTAGTTTATTAATTTTCACGAAAAATCTCATTATCATTTGATACCCACTCTATTAAGCGATTCCAAATATTGTACTTCACGAAATGGAACATATAAAGAATTACTTCAAAAATTATTTCAAGAATAAACTAAATAAATAATAGTATTTTGTATTTTATTTACAATATAATATTAAACAAAATAGAATATACAATAACATGCTAAAAAATACAGCTATACACCGCCCAATAATAAAAAATAATCATTGGGTGAATCTCCTTTTAAAAATCACAACAATAAAAAAATTAATAAAACAATAAATCTACAAAATAAATATCGTTAATCCAACGGCCAAAAATATTACTTGGACCAATACCGACGCTCCACGGTAGGCCCCACCAGCATCCCTCTCACGTAATGCCGGTCCAGTTGTACCATTATTATCAGGGTTTGTACCGTACAACACCTGTATGCCTTCAACATCATCTTGTGCTAGTTCAACTTTCCGTACACCCGATGATATTGTTGGAAACATGATCGCATCTTCTACTGATGAATGTCCGAGACCTAACAAATGGCCGATCTCGTGTACCGCCACCGATTCCAAATCCATTGCGGACGATGAACCGGAAGATAATATGTCGTTGATAATCCATGTTTCGTCGCTGTCTAGATGTAACAATCCTCTAGGCGGCGCAAATGCGTGAGCCAACGTACCTGATAATGATGTAAATAAGTACGTTAGATATTGTTTTTGCATATTTAGTTACATTTTGTATTTACCCTACAAGATACATAATATTAGGGGCGTGATCGAGTTGAGTCGAGTTGACATAGTGTCACACTCGAACTCGAATCATGAAACTCGAAACCCGACTCGAGCCTTTATTTTCAAGTTATAGCTTGATAAATTAAACAATACTTTAGAGGTTGTTTAACTCGAGTATATCAGTATTGAAATCTCGACTAGTCGACTCAACTCAGAATTTATTATAACGTACAATAAAATACGTTAATCTACGTATAAATATCTGGTAAAAATAAGCTTAATAAAAACTTGCAAGTTTTACAAGTCTAATTAAATGTTTTTATACTCGAGCTCGATTCAATGGTCTACCTGAGTAGCTCGAGTTCGACTTGAACCAAGTCGATTTCAATTATTTTTCGAGTCGAATCTGACGATTCGTAAACTTTCTAAACCCGATTATACTGCACCCCTATTAAGTGACAAGAGGATTGTTGCATCGTTGTTTAGATACATCAATCCGATCCGATTGCATAGTTAATATGGTATAAAAGTATTTACTGTTAAATAGTAACGGTATTTAATTAACATATTTATATACATCATTACCTAAAACGCCGTCAAAATCTTCACCGTCGCCATGATTGCCGTTATAAAATCCGATCTTCAGATCCGCGGAGTTATAGTTACTAGTTTCTGTAAACGTCAACGGCGTCCACTCCGACCACCGCGCGAACGCACTAGCAAAAACGCGTTTAACCTCATCCGAGAGTTGATTTCTCGGATCAAACGCGTAAGTCAAATCACGCCGCCGTGCTGGCCACCGCGGCGTGCCAGGAAAGAACGAGTAATGCGCAACCGTGTTTCCATTATTCGAAGTCGCTTTACCAGAGTTCATAGTACTAGATCCATTAACAATATCCGCAACTCCACATCGAGGTTTTAGTATCTGATTCACCGTTGACTCATCGAGTTCGCCAGTAACGTTTAAATTGAAGTTTCGCTGGTATTCTTTTACTGCGAATTCGAGGTTATGATCAAAATCGTCGGTAAAATCGTTGGTAACGTTGTTGATGTATCCGAAATGATGGAAGTAGTTTTTGAGCTTTGAAATGCCGGGTACAGTTTGACCCGAATGGCAACCGGATAAGTTGTGGAATGTGTTCCACGCGGTAGAAGTTTTGTTTGGTAGGTAATTTTTCGGAATGGAGGAAATGTTGGGGAAAAAATGCGGGAAAGCGAATGCCGAAGAAAACGAAAAGATTGAAAGAACGAGTAAAAGAAGGGTGAGTTTTTGTGAATGATGATTCATTTTTTTGGTGTTTGAAGGTGAAATTAATTGTAAAAATGGTGGTTTTTTTGATGATTTAAGGAGTTGAATGAAGGAAAGTGTCAAGAGAGGTGTGGAAGGAAGAAAGGAGGAAGACGGCAATGTTTTTGGAATATAGGAAAATAATTGAGAGTGTCATTGTCGACTGTAGTTGAATTTGAATATTTCTGTTTTTAGTCAAAACTTCAGAACTAACTTAACTGTATTTGTTTTTCTTAAAATAATAAATTGAAGAATTTTGCAATCGTTATTTGATAGGTAGTTGGTAGTTAACCGATAGTGTTGAATAGTGAAAACCCAATGTTACTGATCAACTATTTATAGAATACAAGAAATGCAAATCCGCAAATCTAAACCCTAATCTTAATATTCTAATAGATAGTGGTTATAAAATAAGTTATATCGTTCACTGTTTAACCATAGGTAATAAAAAAAGGGGGTATTTGGGCACCTACTAGAGCCGCTTCATATTTCAGTGGAGCACGACTGAACTCCCCGCAAGGTCCAACGTCATCGGGCAAATCACCTCCATCACATATACCACAACATCCGAGCTGGAACTCGCGTGGATTAAGTATTAACTTTGTGGGTCATGCGTTTCATTGGTGGTAGGTACTTTTATGATAAATAATAATCATGACAAATTTCGAACCCATAACCTAAAGGAAGTCATTGGCTGTACTTACTGCTAGGCTATTTAGTCATTGGTTGTTAATAGATTTATGGTAATTTCATGATGGTTGATAGATCACAAAAATTGACGTTTTTTTTTACTGTTGAACTATGGAGTGTTAATCATGGTCCTTAAGACTATGTTTAACATAATCCTAAAAATTATTTGTTAATCATAGAGTTGTTTAGTATTTGAATATGACCGAATTGTCCAACTAAATAAGTTGGATCGACCATGTGAGTTTGAATTACCGAATATTCAGATTGATTGTACCGATACTGAATATTCGAAATTTCAAACTCCACCTATCATTTCGTGCAGCAGGATGAAAATTTTAAATAACAAGAAAGCTCTTATCTGTTCATATATCTGCTTGAGAGTTGAATATTAAGACTTGAAATTTTCATACAAAATTGTAGAAACAGCTTTTTTTAATGTCTATGATTACATCTAGATTTTGACATTTGTTCACCAACTATAGTTTTATTTTTCTGAAAAAACAAATCATAATTTTTCTGAATATAGAATACAACTGGAAGTACCAAAATTGCGTACGATCGGAATAGGTCGTTGGTAGGAACAATATTTTAAAATCCCTCTCCACATGTTTTCAAATTAATTTAAAATTTTCAAATGACGTAACGAAACTAATTGGGGCTGTAAGCAATTGTTTATGAATATAATATTTATTTAATTTAATTTATATACTATTTCTTAATTTCGCCAGTTTTAGCTCATTGAGCTATAGTGTTAATCTATGAATTATTATGCATATTTGTTATACAAATAATAATTTACTGTAATGTAATTACTAGGTAAAAATGAGTAGAGCTAATCTGACTTTGAAAATGTATGCCAAATTAGAACTTTCTATTTGAAGCGTGTAAAAAAGAAGATTCTTGGACTTTTTATCATGACATCCTTTATGTAATAAAAGTGGTTGTTGAATTTTTCAAAAGACAGAAAATTCAAAAACCTTCTAGATACAGTAGTATTATATTTACATAATAATATTGAACCACAAAAATACCTTAATTTTGTACCTTAGTTACCTAAAACTACTTGACATAAACTAGACTTTATTCAAGATATTAGAATACTTTTGAAATGAGGTACAAGGTAAGCATCTAATCTAAACGACACAATATGTTATTTAAAATAACCCTAGAACCTAATGAGACAATACTTGACATAGACATACTACTAAATTAGCCTGTTTTCGTAGCACAATGTCGTAAATTGTTTTATCAAAGAATAATATTGCAAAATAAGCATTGTCGTCTCTGTAATATTTCAAAAGCTATGGATCATGTCAAAAGAAGAACTTACGCGTGTTCGAGATTGCTTATTTACTTATTTGATTGTTTTTATAGTAGATAAGCAAATCCTAACATCCTTCTCAAATCTATTTATTTTATAAGGGAGTAAGGACTTTAAAAATAAGTATGTTGGCAATTTTGATTTTTAAACCAGATAAGACGTTTAACGTTAGCAATCTCAAACAACCCCTAATCAAAAGTGTGATCTCTAAAGAGTTTAGATTGCATGGTTTTAATCCGCAAGAGGCCTCATTGTGGCCTCATTTTGGGGCTAACAAGGCCACACCATGAGCGGTACCATAAGTAGCAGCTTACGGTAGGCGGTACCATAAGGAGCAGCTTACGGTAGGAGGACTCGTGGTGTCCTTCACTCTCGTTTCCGATTTTTTTTATTTAAATAATGTTAATAGTGAAAAGAAAAAAAGAATGGGTCCAAATTTGCAAGTGGTGGATATGTTAGGATAGAATGTTTTATGTATTTGAGTCGTATGCAAGTGTTATATCAGGGTTAGTACTCTAAAATATACGTCATAAAAAGTAGAGTGTTCTTTTTGACTCCCGAATTTGGAGTATCCTACTTTCACACAATTCACAGACTATGTAACACTCTGAAATTTGAGGTATTATTAAAATAGATATAAAATACCTATTATAAATTGTTGTATAAAATATTAGTAGTTGTAAAGTATTTAAGTTGTCTAAATAATAAATTGGGGACAAATAGTTAAGTGGTAAGTTTTAAGCAATTAAGACTTGAGGGGCTAAAAGTGAAAATGTCAATTAATATATGGTTCAAATGGTAGTGTCAAAGTAGTTAAGGTTCTGTCGTGTAAACGTGTCGAAGTCATGATTTTGGTATAAAGTACTATGTTGAAGAGGTTCAAATTTGATGTGAATGAAATCAGTTGCAAAGTTGTTACAACAAGTGGTAAGTGGATAAAATGATCATTTTGATCTTAAGTTTAAATTCATTTTTAATTGTAAGTTTTGGAAAAGTGTTGATCAAAATGTGTTCATTATGTTAGTTGAAATATATCCGCAAGGTTTGGTAGGTTGAAGGTTAACGAGTTAAAAGTTCGTCAAGTTTTCGTTTGGTCCAAAATGTGGAGTTGCTGCACTTTTCAGAAAATCTGCATAGGTACGAGATCGCGTACCCCTACCAAGATCGTGTACCTTGTTCTAAAACTTGAACATAAAACTTCCATGTAGTGAGTACGCAATCGCGTACTTTGTTCTAAAACTTGAACAGAAAACTTCTAGTACAAAGTACGCGATCCCGTACCTTTTTCGTAGGATCGCGTACTCCCCTTTGGTATTCCTTACCCGTACCTTTTTCGTAGGATCGCGTACTCCCCTTTGGTATTCCTTACCCGACGTAGTTCCTGATGAACTCCCTGGTGTGCCACCCGATAGGAAAGTAGAATTCTGAATCGACTTGATTACGGGAGCTGCCCCTGTTGCTAAAACTCCTTATCGATTGGCCCCTACCGAAATGCATGAAATGATGAAGCAGTTACAGGAGCTTCTTGACAAGGGTGTTATTCGCCCTAGTAGTTCGTCGTGGGAAGCTCCGGTGTTATTTGTAAAGAAGAATGATGGATCATTACGTATGTTTATCGACTACAGAGAGTTGAATAAGGCAACTATCAAGAATAGGTATCCTTTACCTAGAATTGATGATTTATTTGACTAGTTACAGGGTGTCAGCTTCTTTTCCAAGATTGACCTGCGATCGGGTTATCATCAATTGAAGGTGAAAGAAGAAGATATTCCCAAGACGACATTTCGTACGAGATATGGTCATTAGGAATTTGTGGCATGTCATTTGGCTTAACAAATGCTCCAGCCGCCTTTATGGACTTAATGAACCGAGTTTGTTGGCCAATGCTTGACAAGTCAGTTATTTATTGTCTTCATTTACAACATTCTTGTTTATTCTAAAGTGGGGAGATCATGCAATTCATTTAAGGAAAGTATTAGCGATGTTGCGGCGAGAAAAACTATATGTCAAGTTTTCAAATTATGAATTTTGGTTGCAAGAAGTCCAATTTCTTGGACACTTGATTAATGCTAATGGCATTCAAGTAGATCCTTCTAAAGTAGATGCAGTAATGAAGTGGGACCCTCCTTCGAGTCCAACCGAAGTTAGGAGTTTTCTTAGTTTCGCAGGATATTATCGCCGATTCATTCAGGATTTTTCTAAGATTGCAACTCCATTAACTAAGTTGACAAGAAAGGATGTTCAGTGGAAGTGGGAAGAAAAAGAAGAACAAGAACGGACATTTTGACCGTTGAAAGAAAAGCTAAGTCATGCACCTATTCTTGTGCTACCTAAAGGTAACGAAGATATGATCACATTAAAGTTGCCCAGAGTGAAGCTTTATCAGTGAATGATCCAAATAAACAACGGTTAGCAGGCCATTTAGATCAATTGGTTGATGATTCGAGAGGTTTAAAAACTCGCTATGGTGGAATTTGGATACCTAAAACGAGTGATGTTAAGAATATGTTGCTAGATGAAGCTTATAAATCTAAATACTCTATACACCCTGGTGCTACTAAGATGTATAAAGACTTGAAGCGTGATTATTGGTAACCTGGAATGAAGCGTGACATTGTTAAGTATGTGCAGAATTGTCTAACGTGTTTACAGGTCAAGGCAGAACATCGGCAGCCATACGAGACTCCAACCTTTGGAGATACCCATATGGAAATGAGAACATATCACCGTGGATTTAGTTACAAAATTGTCGAGAACTCCTCGACAATATGATTCTATTTGGGTGATTGTTGATAGGCTAACGAAAAATGCCTTATTCGTATTAGCACGACTTTTCATCCTCAAACAGATGGTCATAGTGAACATACGATTCAAACTTTAGAAGATATGCTACAGGCTTGTGCCATTGATTTTGGTGGCAGTTTGGATACTCACCTTCCAGTAGAATTCTCATATAATAACAGTTATCATTCATCCATAGATGCCTCCGTATGAAATGTTATATGGTAGAAAGTGTCGAACTCCAGTTTGCTGGGGAGAGATCGGTCAAAGAGAGATTGGAAGCACATACATAGTATAATTAACGACCGAAAAGATTGACCAGATTCGAGAACGACTGAAGATGGCACAGGATAGACAGAAATCGTATGCAGATAGACGGAGGAAACCGATTGAATTTCAAGTGGGAGACAAAGTGATGCTTAAGATATCACCATGGAAAGGAATCATACGCTTCCGCAAGCGAAGAAAATTAAGCCCAAGATATGTGGGACCGCAAGAGTTGGAAAAGTGGCATATCGGTTAAAATTACCTGAAGAGATTAGTGTCATTCATGACACGTTTCATGTGTCACGACTCAGAAAATGTCTCATTGATGAAGCAACTTATGTACGACTACCTGAAATAGAAATAAATGAAAAGTTGAGCTATGTCGAGTAACTAGTCAAGATACTTGACTAGATGATCAAGCAACTAAGAAATAAGTCAGTTTCCATAATTAAGGTACAGTGGCATCATAAAAAGGGTTATGAGTTCACGTGGGAGCCAAGATTGGTTCGTGAGGACACGAACGGAATAAGGGGGGAGAGTTGTAATACCCCGAAATTTGAGGTATTATTATAATAGATGTAAAATACTTACTATAAATTGTTGTATAAAATATTAGGAGTTGTAAAGTATTTAAATTTTCTAAATAATAAATTGGGGACAAATAGTTAAGTGGTAAGTTTTATGCAATTAAGACTTGAGGGGCTGGAAGTGTAAATGTCAATTAAAACATGGTTCAAATGGTAGTGTCAAAGTAGTTAATGTTGTGTCGTGTATAACTTGTCGAAGTCATGGTTTTGGTATAAGGTACTATGTACATGAATGTTGAAAATTTACGGGTGAAATAGTGAAAAGGTTCAAATTTGATGTGAATGAAATCAGTTGAAAAGTTGTTGCAACAAGTGGTAAGTGGTTAAAATGATCATTTTGATCTTAAGTTCAAATTCACTTTTGACTGGAAGAGTAAATGTCAATTAAAACATGGTTCAAATGGTAGTTTCAAGGTAGTTAAGATTGTGTCGTGTAACTTGTCGAAGTCATGGTTTTGGTATAAGGTACTATGTACATGAATGTTGGAGATTTACATAGTGAAGAGGTTCAAAATTGATGTGAATGAAATCAGTTGCAAAGTTGTCGCAACAAGTGGTAAGTGGTTAAAATGATCATTTTGATCTTAAGTTCAAATTCAATTTTGATTGTAAGTTTTGAAAAAGTGTGGATCAAAATGTGTTCATTATGTTAGTTGAAATATATCCGCAAGGTTTGGTAGGTTGAAGGTTAACGAGTCAAAAGTTCGTCAAGTTTTCGTTTGGTCCAAAATGTGGAGTTGCTGCACTTTTCAGAAAATCAGCATAGGTATGTGATTGCGTACCTCTACCGGGATCGCGTACTTTGTTTTAAAACTTGAACAGAAAACTTCCATGTAGTGAGTACGCAATCGCGTAACCCCACCAGGATCGCGTACCTTGTTCTAAAATCTGAACAGGAAACTTCTAGTACAAAGTACGTGATCTCGTACTCCCATTTGGTATTCCTTACGCGATCGCGTACCATATGCTAGGATCGCGTACTTATAATTAAAAAATAAAAAAAGGGCATTTCAGACCGGGGGACAATTCTATTGTAAAACAGGAACAAGATATATGATCAATGACCGGATATAATCTTTGTGAATAGTGTTTGGAAATCACTTTCCAAATACAATATTTCAACTCTCTAAACGCCCCGGGTTACACGAAATTCGTATTGGGATAACCCAAGAGATATACACGATTTATGGCAATTAAAATCGTGATTAGAGTGTGTGTGTGTTTATGTTTTGGCCTAAGTTTGTTTTTAACCAAAAAATGAAAGTTATAGGACATGTAACTGTCCTTAACCAATCCGGGTCGAATCTCAAAACGGGTATTTTCGCAGTCGAACCCCACCACGAGCGTTGCCCCTTGGACCCCACAGTTCCCTTGACCCCGTTGGTTAAGTCTGGTGTTTAGTACTTATCCGGGTATGCACTCTCCATCACCTACCTCGTGTCCACTAAACCGTCAATGCACTAAAATATACAACAATCGTCATATTCAAATACTACTTTTTTGGCCATTACCCAAACCACCTGTTTTGCAACCTCCACTCTTAAGCATTCTCAATTAGAGGCGCATTCTCTCACTGCTATTAACTTACATAGTACAAAGTCATTACTATATTGAAAAGGTATATAGTCTCTTTTACATACATCGCAATTCAATTCTGATATGCAGACTAGAGATGATATCATTAAGAAACCAAAACCACATATAAAGAACTATATACAAACCATAACTGTTAGAAATTAACAAGTGGAAGATTTCACTGCTTACACGTACTCTCTTCTGTACTTCGAGTATGTTGATATGTAAGAAATAAATACAATACAAAGTTTCAGATAGATTCAACATATATGGCAATTCTGAGCTTATTAGAGTGTTAGCAATGCATAGGCCTCTCATAAGTTGGAGGCAGAGAAGGGCAGTTCTCATTCATGTTGGCATATGGCTCTAAGGTGTTGTACAATGGTAGTTCCATACGGTACTTACCAAGAATTTGGCAAAATGGAAGCTTATCGTCACCATTGTTGCACCATTTGGGAAGCTGTGTCTGGTTATTCTCAAAGATTTTGAGCATATAAGCATCGCGAATCTGTAAAACAGCAACGAACTTGTTTTAAAATTTTGAAATGGATGCAAATTCTATGTTGTCAAGAAAATCTATTGAAAACGGCATAAAAAGACAGACTTTAGTCTGATCTATGTTGAGGGAACACCGTTTATTGGCTTTCACAAAAGGGAACAAACTTCCAAAATGATTTCAGTTAAGGTAATCTTCTAACGGTTTTGACCATCAAGTTAGGGAAAAAAAGTCAACGGGATCAAAGTTACTGACATATGAGATGTCAAGTGTCATCATAGAGGTCATATTACCTTGCAGAAAATAAGTTGAGTTTCTTGCAACCCCAACTGGCCCACGCCAAAACAAGTTAAAAATATGGCTTTGATACCAATTTTGAATTTCAAAAGTTACACATTAGGAGTACTAGAAGAATACCCGCGCATTGCAGCGGACATTATAGGCGTGATAATTTCCGTCCAGATTTTTGGACTTGCGAACCCGTCAACCCGCTAACCTGCTATTTTTTTTTTGGTCGGGTTTGAGTCACCCGATGAGTTTTTAGGGTCGGCCGGGCAATACTTTCATTCGACGATGTTGTATCATGCATCATTAAAGTTTTTTTTATTTACACAAAAAGTTAATAATATAATATTTGAAAATCGAAAGCTAGAACACGATGAATGGTAAAGATGAAAAATGCAGTTTTATTTATTCAAACGTCTGATGTTTCACAACTTCGAGTTCCACGTTCATCTTTTCAATTTGTGAGTCAAACGTACTTTTAGTGTTGTTTATATTAGGTGTAATATGTTACAAAGTATTAAGTGTAATCAGCTACACAACTTGTTTCATTTTAGTTAGTGTCAGTTATATAATTAAATATATTTTTTAGTAATTGACATTTTTATATTCATTAATATTGCTAAGTTAGTTATACATAAGTTATAAAAAAAATAAAAAATAAATATGGTGTTAAATGTCTTGTAGCTTTAATGATTTATTTAATTGAATTGAATTCAATTATTTAAAGACTATTTAATATATTAAAAGGGCACATTTGTCATTTGTATTGTCCCTTTTTAAAGGGATTAAGATGGATGGTGAAATTGCTTTATTAAGTAGTATAGATAAGTATAGATTCTTACAGTGAATTCAGTTACTTGAATGGAATCTGCAACAGGGCCAAAAACTCCAGCAGCTTTATACATTTGCAGAATGAAGGCAACACACGTTGTAGATTTGCCATCACTATACACCCATTCATCATTCTCAGGAATTGTGAGCAATTCATCAAAAGACATGCCTCTTTTTTCTGTCTCCTCTAAAACTTTGTATAAATCCAAACCCTGAGAGTAAAGGTGGTAAGATGGGTGGGTAGGACGAGTGAAATTAATAACATACTTTAGGGACGTGAAATGTAATTTACTCCAAATAAAAGACTAAAACATTTTGTGAGGTTATATGCATTTTAAATAGACTTTGGACGACTTGCAACCTGTGTATCCTGCTTTTCATCAACTTTTTTCATGTGGAACCAACCGTTCATAAGTCAACAGGTAGAAGATAAGCAAAAGAAGTTTAACAACAGTAGACCGAAATCTGAACTTCAGGAACAGCATAGTTACCTCTGTCCCAAGACGCATATTTAGGGCTTCATTCCACATATTGGCAGCATATGCTGGCTGCATTCTAGTCCACATAGACATGACAGAAATCACCTGCAATGTGTTTCAGTACTTAAACATCAGTGTGGGAAGCTAGAATATAGTGTAAGTACAAGCTCAGAAGTCAGAAGTATAGATAAGAAGATAGGCATGTTTGCTTTTGAATAATTCTTGGACCAGCAATTATGATTTAAAAACGTTATTACTACAAAAATAATGTTTAAATACAACTATGTAGAAAGTTAGATACTTGTGTGCTGTAACAACAGAATTAGGACCTTCAACTTGTTTGACCTGTTCAATTGTATCAAAATTAACTGATATGAACTGTTTCAGATATAATATAGCACAAAATTACCCACTCGTAACTATATGGGTTGATATTGCTACCTCTACTGAAAAGTGAGAAAACGTACCAAGTGAGCATCAATAGGTGGCGGAAAATTGTCACCAATAGTGTCAATCCAACTAAAAATCATGTTATGATAGCCATAAGGCTTGCCTGACATGCTCTGAGCATACTCCCATGCTGCGGTGTTGTTCCACTTAGCACGTATCTCAGGATGTAAAGGCAACAAAGCTATTTGTGGGTTAGATTCGTCCTTAAGGGCCAAATCCCACCATTCATCCCACAGAATTACCACAATAATTTCTTCGCCCTAGAACAACACCAAGATACAGCATAAAGATAAAATGTTGCCGAAATTGAATTAAAATTAACTACTCCGTATTTGCTAGCAAATAATATTATGGTATGAGGGTGCTAGGATTTGTTATCATCTAGAAACCATGGTTATAATTAACTTCTAGTGCCCTGATAAAGAGATTCTGCTTCCAATTACTTATGAGTCCAAAAATAGATTTTGGATGATTAGTTTCATACCAGCTGCAACAAATTTTCTTATCCAAGTGTAAATTAAATTTATCAAATTTTCTTTTAACCTAACGTGAGAAACTTTTGGTTCAATTTCACAACAATTTCACATAAACGTCCTTTTGGGCACCTTGTCTATAAATTTAATAAACACAACATGCAATACACATCAGAGTTCAAACAACAATCGCACATCCAAGCACTATTTTCTAAAACCAGTTCTATTATAGTTTTATTATTAATTCTAATTATTTGACATCGGTCTGTGGTGGATACACAGATGGACTGAATGGTGCTCGGCACCCCTCAACAGCTCAACCAACTCAAATTATATATTATTATTTCAGCCACCTAAGATGACATACATTCTAAAGTACTTCACCATTTTCCACATCTCAATTGCCCATTGATCAATAATTTTCATTTATTGTTACAAAACCTATTGATTAATGATTGCACAGACTCATTGGTCCATTAAAAGACTGGTGACGACAACAATCAAAGAGATTTTCTGTTGCTCAATTTGTCAAGATGAAGAGACTACTTTATTATGGTTCGATAAAATTTTAAAGTCCTTATTCTAGTATTCTACTACGACGCACAGCCTCCCTGAACCTAAAATCTAGGCTTCGCCTACGGACGTGTATACGCACTTTCAAAATGCACATCCAAACATCCCCTGATTTGGGTACACTAATTTCTTTAATCTCTGAAATTACTAGAACCAAGCGTCATAAAGTGCAAAATTATGTTAGGAACATGTTTACCTTTTCATTCTCATGTCCTGATTCCCCAACCCAAAGGTTGCCGAAGTCATCCTTCATACAAACCGCTGTATGACCAGCAAATGCTCCAGTAACCCACTTCTCCAATGTTTCGAAACCACCCCATCGTCCACGAATCTTTGACACAGCTAGAAAATCACCAGAATGGACATCACTTGGATTGATGGTTGCACGCCATGGTTGAGGTCGTGTCTCAAAAGTAGCACCCATGTGATTCTTTAGAAAACGAAGATTGGCATCTTGACCAAATTTCGTATTGGAAAACAGAGGCATAACATCAACCAAAGAACGCAACGTTCCTAGCATTCCAGAAGGCATCAGAAATACAGAGAGTCCATGCTGCTTTACCTACATATAGGCAATGCAAGATGGTTAAGTTGAGTAAACCACCCTAGACGTAGGTAAGTGGGTTGGGTTGGGTAACAAGTCAAAACGGGATAGAATTTAAAATGGGACATGTTATAATACAGGAACAAACTGGCCGGGTCGGGTTATTTTGACCTGCACACACAGTTTTGTAAAAGAAATTTATAAATAATTATTGTGTTAATTATGTTTATACAAATAATATTATTAGAAATCTTCATAGAATCTTCAAAAAAACAATCCTTGGGGTTACATCATCATGTAGGCATTTAAAACATACATTGGGTGACTTTTGACCATATTGAGCCATTTCCGTTTTGACCAATTAGCCCGATTTGAGTCATTCAATAGAAAATGGTTCCAACATGCCACCTCTAAACACCACCAAACAAAAAGATTAAAAAAATGCAATATAATTGAGGGCATACATATTCCAACTCTGCAGGTTCCTCCCAAGAATCAATCTGAAGAGTATGATCACGTGCTACAAAGTAGTAGTCCCATGTAATCCTATAAGGCGTAGCAAAAACATAGAGATCCACACATGCCCAACTCTGAGCTTCTTCAGTCTATTTATTAAAAACACCAAAAAACACAGTATCAGAAATTCAGAATCGATTAATAAGACTTTTATTCCAGATAGTTTCTCTTTCTCCATCTACTCTGACATTAACAAAACAAAAGATAAACAAACTCATGACTATAAACTTCACACAAAATTGCTAACAACCAACTTCATCAAACTGTTATACACATTTGCATATTATTAAAAAAATTAATCTTACAAGTTTTTTTCACTAACAAATAAAATTAAATTGCTATATTATGGCGAAAACATCAAAACATAGGTGCTGTCAGTTGCATGCAATTCACGAACATTAATACATAGGTACGGTAACATCTTATCAAGTTGAGTCGATCGAAGCTCAAAAGTGACGAGTCGACTCAAAACGATCTCAAAACTAATACTACTATCAACACTTTAAGATTGATAATCGAGTCAAGGCGAACGGAGCTCTAAAGTATCGATTAATAAAGAGACAAAAAAAAGTTAACAATAGTTTCAAAAATGCTTGATGTAGGTAATGTAAGCTCATCCCACTAATTAAAAGGACTGTGAGCTGAATTCTGCTCATAAAACGGTAACATGATATAAAATTCCTAATGTACGTAACAAAATATATGGTTTCTATCTTACCTTTTTGTTGATAAAACTGAACACTTAATTTTGTAAACAAAACAGAACTTCCAATCCTTTTAATGTGCAGAACTAACTTACATAACCTACATTGAGCCCTTTTAGAGCTTTGTTACCGTTTTCTGAAAATTTCATATTTGTTGACCTCAAACTCGAAAATAAAGACTCGATTCAGGTTTTATGGTTCGAGTTTATAATCTAGTCGACTACAGTCCTACTAATTTGTTTCTTGCAATCGAGTACACAACACCATCCGTACACTATTCTAATTTCTAACAGTACATGAACTTAGGTCTATCTCTTTGCTACTAAATTAAGCACTAATCCAATAACAGTATAAATCTAAAATTATAAAATCACAAAGTTCTAAAATTAAATTAACATATATCATATATCTGTTAATTAATTAAGGAGTATAACTAATACGGAGTACATGAAAGTAGTAGTCGATATCTTTTTGCTCCTAAATTATATTAAGCCCTAATCTAAAAACAACTTTATAAATAAACCTTCAAAAAACACAAAAACCTAAAATTAAATCAAATTAATTAAACTGACCTTGAGATAAATCATACCACCTCCTAAACCACGATCATCATCACCATGAATAAACTCCAAACGAGCTTCATTACCACGAAAACACGCACCGTTCCACGCAATGGAACCGTTATTCGGTGAAATCGTTCCGACGAACGACGGCAATAAATCAACCGCTTTACCGAAACTATTCATAACTGGCCATGAAATTTGACGCGGTAAAGCAGGTAATACATCGTCAACTCTAAACGGTAATTTGAGAGCGCAATTTGGTACTATTGTTAAACCTAATAATAATAGAGAGATACAAAATAGTGTATGTAACTGCATCGTTAGGGATTGTGAGAAAATTGGTGAAGTGTTTTATTGATGATTCATTGAATTGAAGTGATTTTGGAGTAGAATTTGGGTGATGAGATTAATGGATTTCGGGGACGATGATTGATGAGTTAGCGGTGAAGTCAATGTTTGGGAAGTGTCGTGGGTGTTTGGATGTTTGTGGGATTGTTGTTTTGATTGATCCATAGAGAAAGGGAGTGTTTGGAAGTTTGTAGATTTGTAACATACAAATTAAATAATCAAATTATTTAAAACATAATATTTTATTTTTATTAATATGATTTTAAATCATAAAAATAAAATAATATAACCATTAGAGCATCCTAATGTAAAAAAAAAAGTTCTAAAATTTTTATACAATATCACTCACAGAAGTTTATATTAGAAGAGCTTTTCGAAAAATCTTTAACTATGTCAAAAACCTTTTAAAAAGTTTTTCTCCATCAATACTACACTAACGAACATGTATGCAGCGAACTACTCGAGTTTCCATTGTATGTAACGAACTTGTAATTTCTTTACATTGTATGTAATTTATGGTACTTTTTTCGCG
This sequence comes from Gnaphalium uliginosum, assembly GCA_963930675.1. NCBI lineage: Eukaryota > Viridiplantae > Streptophyta > Magnoliopsida > Asterales > Asteraceae > Gnaphalium > Gnaphalium uliginosum. The sequence goes on from OZ005682.1 coordinate 44,656,808, forward strand.
TGTCGACTAAATAAGTTGCCACGTGGCCTTACAACCGTTTGATCAAAATACATACAATGTAAAGAAATTACAAGTTCGTTACATATAATAGAAACCCGAGTAGTTCGCTACATACGATGAATATCAGACTATAGTTTGACACATTTGCGCACACCAAACCCTATTTTATACTAAGGTGATGTATTTGATTATTTGATTAAACTGAGTAGTCGATGAAAACTAGTACCGAGTTGATGCTTTGGTATTTGATGAAATTTTATACCAAGTTGATGTATATGATGATACCTTGAAGATGCCAAAATTTTGAAGTTGTTTGGATTATTTGCTTAAATTTTGCTTATCTATAGTTTCATATCTATTTAAAGGGTTTTTGTTTTATAGACGTATCGTTTTCAAACATCTTAATCTAAACTTATGCCGTAAAGTTTTTACGTATTATATATGCCAATATTGTAATATTTAGTAGTGATATTTACACCATTATTTTGATAAATACAATAAATATTGGTGCGGCATCATTATATATGTTGCTAGTAGGTGCTATGAATGATAAAACTTTTTTTTTTTTGGAAACGGCAAAGAATATATTAGAACACTCCAAAAAGGAGCAAAAAGATACAAAAGGCCTCTAAGGCAGAGGACTTTTAACACCCAAAAGAAATGATAAAACAACCGGACAAGAGCAAAACACAGCCCTATCAAAGAATTAAACATATGAATCTACATAGATAAACACCTAATCGGATGTACAACCCACTTAGCCCAGTCGCTCGAAATCACCTTGGAACGGTTAGAGATCCAAATAAGAGAAATTCTCTGCATTGAAGCAAACATGTCCTCCTCCCAGTCGCTATGAATGATAAAACTATAAATACATCTTTGATAGTTACATACTACACCTTTAGGATCAAAGTAAATCTACAATTACAGAACTCATGCAAGTCGGGTCAAATTGCAAGTGTGAACCCCATTGAAACCTTGTAATGTAATTTATCACTTCAAACCAGAACACATTTGACATTTGACATGAGAATTTCAACCTAAAGACGATGAATAGGTTCTTGTTTTATATCCCAAATAGAAAGCAATTTGAGTAGCACGGAAGAAGCAGAGCACTGTCTTCAACAGCCAGAGGCTGCCTAAACGGGTTCAGCTGAACCTGAGGCAAAACCAAACCATCTTTTAGTACACATAACTAACAACGATCCACTTCCATTCCAAAATAAAAAATTGTTGAACGTGCATTGTGATGAAAATACTTTTCTATCGCATGATAATTGCTAAGATAAATTTGCTTAAAAGAGTTAACAATCAATAGTATCTTGCATACCCTCCGATAATAATGATATATTGAAACTCAAGCACAAAAATAAATATGATTAATGATATTGCAAATTCATGGCCATTTTGAAGCCAGAATGCAATTTAGTGTTTATATTTAGAAAGCCCTCAAAGTGAAGAACTTACAGGAATTGTCAGTGGACTACCAGTCACAGAGGTTATACAGTTGGCTGCGAGATGGCAAGCTTCCTCACAGTAATCAGAGAAAATGGCAGGGATTTCGATTTCTCTTATCAGATCCTGAAAGTGCAATATGAACTTTGACATAAAACACTAGAAGTGTCATATTGGGCAAGTTAGCTAGCAGCCGCAGGTTAAAACAGGTCGGGTTGACCAAAAACACTTTTCTGTATTATAATAGTACGTGTGTCTGAAATTGATTACAAACTAATCTAAATTTGACTTTAGAAAAATTAGGGGGTTTTGTGCATTAAAAATATACTTGGGGAATTGGGGCGACTTTCAACCTGTTCAACTGATTCACCATACAGATTTATATGATAAAAGAAAAGAAAAAAAACATACAATAGTTGCTGACCAGCTTTTGTAGGCAGCTATACCAGCATTTGGAGCTATAATTAAGTCTGGAAGAAATTCCTGTCAGTAAAGAAACATGTCCCTAATGAAGAGTACAATAAAAAATGCATCGAGTAAAAACTACTAGTGAAACCATGAATATATATAACCTTCGTGAGATCTCTGTAGCGATCATGATAATAACCTGAATGAAGTCTTAATGTAATTGAAGAAGATTTATCAGTAGTTGTGTGTGAACTGAATTCACCTTTACCAGATTTGCAACTGCAGTTTGCCTGCATGCAAGGCGCATAATTACAAAGATTGATTGTCTCACTGTCCCTGTTTACCAAAAAAGAAAACTACACCATGAGAAATGAGCAAAGTAACTAATTCACGGTATCTATCGATTGTTTCACAGAAATACCATAATCACATAATTATAATACAATATTCTCTCTACCCCACTTGTATGAAACTTTTACCTACAACTTTTTTCTTTTGAACAAACTAAATCTCTTAGCAAAATGTCATGCTGACCTGTCAAGTAAAACCGCAGGCCCAACAAAATCTATATGCACTTGCACACCAGGAAAAAGAGCATGCAACTCCCCGAAGACGCCAAGTTGATAAAGTTCCCTCTCTGGACCTACAAAAAGGCAATTCATATAGCAAATTGAATAATAGACAACACCACAATTGGCGGGATAAACACTTGAAGGTAGAACTACTAACTACAGGTGTTAATATAAGTCAGGGTTGGGAAGGATGGATAACAGGTAACTTTAGTACAGGCCACCCGCAAGCACTTTTTATCCCGTACTTAGAAGCATAGACAAATTATCGCATTAAATGCAATTACAAAAATAACATTACGAATAATATCAAATAAATTTTTATTTAAAGGGAAAAAAAACAATATGATGTATCATGTATGCTTTACACAAACATATTAGGGGTCAAAATTGCCACCTCTATTTGATACCATTAGTCCGTAATTGTTAGACATTTAAACAAAGCACACCATTTCATCATGTTAAAGTCAAGTACACAACCATAAAAGCAATAAGCTAAATCAGGTTCTAAAAATCACAAAGAGAACACGTATACCTAGGTAGTGTATGCAGAGTTCATCCGTAGTTTTAGGAATCAATTGTCTAGCAGAAGCCAGTTGAATGGCCTGATATATAGTCAATGGCTGGAGTAAAATCAAAAAAGAAGTTGTGGTTACTGCTTGAGAGGTCTAAATACAAAATATAATTATACATAAATTGCACCTAAATTTAATCATTTATAACTTCTATAAAGTATAGAGTTTTATAACAATCACGAGATAAGTATACACTACCCAGTGAAGAAGCAGAGAAGCAGGTGAATCTAAGGGGATGCCTCTCCATTCATAATAGTCATTCCAACTACTTAACTGCTTTTCTAGTACAGACAAAGGCCCTGCATATTGAGTTTGTATAAGTTAGCTTTAGGAAACAGTTGTAATTGATAATAAAGTACATCAATTGAGCAATTACAACGGTACCTCTACAAGGGCATAATCTACTTGAAAGACTCCAACCCCTATCAGACCTTCCATTAAAACGAATAAGACCATATCATGTTATCTGTAATATAATCACCTCTATAAAAATCATAACTAAATGTAGTTATACCTATGTTCAAATGATATTCCTTTTGTCCCAAAGTTACCTTACAATGTCACTATTGAGGTGTATTTTGGACATTTAAAGAGTATTACTAAGTAAAAATAATCAATAACAAAATCAAATATATCTGTATCAACATAATTTATTGCATATATTTTGGGACGGAATAAGTATACAAACTGCAATGTAGGAATAAAAAGAATACCTCAAACTATCCAACAACATAATTGAATCCACACAACTACATTCACATGACCATATTCCTACGCGGTGGATCCCGAGTCTATCCAAGAACGAACACCTAGTCTCCACCTTTTCACATACCTGCACCAATTCAATCAACTTAAACTAATTCACATTAAACAAGAACGGTAAGAACACTCAACTTTTTTCTAGCCTCGAACATATAACTATATAAGTCGACAAATCTAACATAGTTTATACTTTTATATTGATATTGAAGTTTTTAATAATATTTACACGCATTAAAGTGAAAAAAATCACAACTTTTATCTGTGCATTTAGGATTTTTCAACTTACATGAAAATCTGCATTTAGGATTTGTGCATCTGTTCATGCCATTCATATATTTTAATTGTAACAATATTTTACAACAATACAACACTATAATTCATACTATGGTTCTTTCTGTTGAATGTATCTAGCAACAAATTACCTTATAAGTAGCCTCTTGAGAAAAAGTAAAAGGAAAATCATTTAACAGCTCTACACAACACATTTGTTGTTTCAGCCTTCCACATTCTTCTTTATGAACACTCCAATGTGATATCTTACAACAAAATTATTATTATGAAAAAAAATTAGCGACAAAAATCAAATTAATTAAGATAATCATATAGCATAACAAAACTAATCATCAATCAAACGATCATTAAGCATTATGTAAAATTTACGAAACTAAGGGTTTTTAGGTTTCAGGACCAATATAGATTGTAAATTGTATGTGTGTGATACTATGGAGAGAAATAGAAAACCTGATGAGAGATGGAGCAGTAATCAACGGCACCGCAACCGCCGCACCGGCGGTTTGCTGTGCCGGAGCACCGCCGCCGACTTCCTTTCGCGGCACACTCCATTTTAACAAAATCGTCAAACGGTCAAAGTTGGCATGCCACGGATACGGTGTGTATTTTCTAGAAAATATTGTTCATTAAACCCCTATACTTTAAAGTATATACACTTGCCCACTGTTTTTCCAGAAAAGAAAATGAATAAATAACAAAAATTTAATGGCGATTGGACCTTGGAGAAAAATGCTCACCCCAACCTGTACTATAGTTTGTAATTCTAGTAAATTCCATATGGAATTATCCCTCTATTTACACTGACTTTTGAACAATGTCCCTAAACTTCCTTTTCCACGTCGATTAAGTATCCTGTTTTGACTTTTTAAAGTCTTTTTCTTTTAACTTTGAGCTTAAATATTTTTATTTGTGTTATATAATACTTGATGCAAAATATATGAATAGATTGGATTTTAAATGTATTTTCATTGGTATAATTTTTATCAAATATTATATAATACAAACAAAAATATTGAATGTCAAAGTTGAAAAGGATTGACTTTAAAAGGTCAAAACATGACACTTATAATGGGACGGAAGAAGTATATAATTTGTTCAAAAATAGTTCATCATCTATCTAAAATAACTAAAATACCTTTTCTATAAGAAAAAATGTATTTTAGTCATTTTAGGTAGACGAGTGACTATTTTCGAACAAATTATAAATTTATTGAACTGAAACATGAAAAAAAAATATTATGAACGATTTTCGTAAATCGGTGTAAATCACGAGAACCATTTATCAAATTTACTCTTTTTATTTTAATATTTTACTAGTTTAATCTAAGAAGTTGAAAATAACCAGAAGCGTAAACACTATAAATCGTGTATTTAGTTTCCATTATAAGTTGGTGTGTACATTACTCCCATTTTGAGTTCGTTACTTGGGGAAATCATTGATGCTGTTTTTTATGTAATGTTACGATAAAAATAGGGACTAAGAAGGTAGGTATCAAAAGGTTTAAAGTTTAAATAATGTAAATTAAAAAGAGTTATTAAAACCTTATTGGTGACAACGCATAAAATAAGTTTTGTACTACCACGTGCTTTAATATAAAATATGATAATTGATGTGTATATGTTTCAACGTGTTTAATAGGTCGTTATATATTATTATTATTATTATTATTATTATTATTATTATTATTATTATTATTATATATAGATATATATATATATATATATATATATATATATATAGCTTATAAAAGTAGTAATCGTCACAACACGAAACACGTTGAAATAATCCATGTCAATATTTAAAACTAGCTCAAATATAACAAGTAGTATGAACCACCACTTGACTATATTAAAACATGGAACCATTTGATATTTTCTCTAAATTACATAATAACAAGGGTAGAGATCTCACATTGTTGTGTATTTATACTTGTGTCCCAATTTTATTGTACATATTTTTTAGATGTCCTAGAATAATGATCGAATAGTGCAATTACTGTATTTTTCTTAACCATGTGCATAAATGTAGTAAACAGTTATATTAGGACGGAGAGAGTAAAAAATTTATAATAGTAATATTATTTTGTTTGGCATCCTTACGAGAAAGCTCCTTACGTTTTATTTTAGTTTACAAAGTATAAATCAAGAAAAAAACTTTGATTAATATTTGTTCGTTTTAAATATTAACAGTATATTACACAATTCTTTTGCAAGTAATTTACAATTGACTTATATTTGTTGGTTTTAAATCTTAACAATATATTGCACAATTCTTCTGCAAGTAATTTACAATAAAAATAGGCCCAAAAATAAAAAATGAAATGGAAGCTAGGATAGAACTCAGGTACCTGAAAGTAAGAACACATCAAGCCACATGGGCTAACAAACACTTTATGAATTAAATTTCACTTTAATATATAAAAATCATAATTATAGTGATCAACCGCCCATGATATCCGATGAAAAGCTTCATGCCACCCATTGTAGCCAATCAAGACACGGTGAACAGTAAAACATCGGACCCTAATTAACTTTTAACTTATATATAATATATTGTGAATGCAAACGGTGAGGTTGAGGTTCAGGTCCGTCGAGGAGGCCGAATATTTTTAGTCAGATATATGCAGTCTAATTGGATTTCCGACCCTTTCTCTAGCCCATCCAAGATGTGCGTCATGTATTAGAAACCTATATATATGTGTGTGTGTATAATATATAATAGACGTGAATTACATGATAATAATGTAGCAAACAAACACGTACAAGAAAGTAATATGTAATGTATAAAAATTCAGCAATCCAAGTGTACTGTTGGTTAAAATTTTGAAACCATAGAAATAGTTAAGGCAGGTAGCAGCAGCAAAGGAAAACTATATATGAAAGCAGTAAACGTCCTACACATGAATACTGGTGATGGAGAACTAAGCTATGCAAAAAACTCCTCACTTCAGGTATATATCTCTTATATATATAGTTGTTTAATCTACACGGGTAAACTTGGGAGGTTTACCTTACCCTATTCAGCTAACCGGTAGAATCTCATGACTATTTCCAACCTTTTTATCTGGTCACCCTCAAGATGTTTACCTAGGGAGGAGGGACGGATGTAAAAGGGGACAGGGGGCGAATGTAGACTCAAAAAGTTTCAAATTGTGTAACAAAGATATTTTTTAGGGTATTAACGATATTTTGTAACTTTTGTCCCCCTCAAAAGTAAAAAATAGAAAGAACAAAAGAATTTTTTTCCCCCCTCAACAGATATATCCTAGCTCCACCCCTGTTAGGGAGGTTCGAACATGAGACCGGCCTCTTGTAAAAATATTTAGACGTCTTAGGTAATCTACTAGGCCACCTTGGTGATGTTATATAGTTGTATAAGATCGATTATTCACTCTTAACAAGTTGATTAGACACAGGAAACTCTTTTAGCTTGTGCTTTTAACATGGCGCGTGTCTCAATTTGTGTGTTTCCATTTTCTCTCCAGGAATTTGTGATACATAAAACACTATACACTACAACAGGAAGGAGCTATTGCGACGGACATATTGGTCACAATTCCGTCGCATAGGCCTGTTGCGACTGATTTGCAACATCAAATGGCCGTCGCTAAAAGACGCGTGGCAATTGCTTTTTGCCACAACAGTTGCCACAGAATATAATTTTGCGACAGAAAAAAGACGTCGCAACACGGTCATAAAATCGATTTTCATCACTTCATAAAGTTAAAGTGTAGCGACTATATTGCGACGGTAATTCACGACCGATTTTCGAGGCAATTAATTGCAAACGATCTTTTTGAAAAACATAACGACGGAATTGCGCGACCGATTTTCGAGGCAATTAATTGCGACCGATCTTTTTGGAAAAATATAACGACAGAATTGCGACAAGTGTCGCGACAGCCTTTGTAAGAAACTTGCGACGGATTTTGAACTAAAATTTGCGACCGATTTGTGTTCTGGAAGTGTTTTACCGTTGCAGATCTTGGATGCTCGTCCGGAACAAACACTTTGTTGGTTGCGTCTAACATCATTGATATGGTTCGTGAGGTGTGTAAAGAACATAATCGTTGAACACCACAGTTCCAAGTGTGTTTAAATGACCTTTATGGAAATGATTTCAACACCATTTTCAAATTACTACCTAATTTTTATGCAAACCATAAGAAGAAAAATGGAGAAGATTTTGGGCTTTGTTTTGTTTCCGCTGTTCCTGGTTCCTTCTATGGCCGACTCTTCCCAGACGAAAGTTTGCACCTTGTTTACTCGTCTTATTCTATTCATTGGCTCTCTCAGGTTTGCTTAATACAACCAACCAAAACCATGTTTAGATTATTTCGTACATATTTATCAAAGACCTTTTTGGACAGCGTTATTATGTACATACTACATGTAATAGGTACCTGCAGGACAACACTTCAAACATATACATGTCAAAAACTAGTCCTCCAATTGTGTTTGAAGCATATAATAAGCAATTTTATAATGACTTCACGAAGTTTTTACTAATGCGCTCTAAGGAAATAGTACGTGGTGGACGCATGATTTTAATATTTATTGGTCGGAGTGTTGCTGATCCAACTAGTGACGAATGTTGCAGTCTCTGGGACCTACTAGCGATATCACTTTTCGATATGGTCAAAGAGGTATAAGTAGGTTCTTGCCTCGATTAGACCTCAACTTAACCAAACAGATTGTGTTCAAAGTCGTAATTAGTAAGCCATACTCTCTCCGTCCCGTCTTAGTTGTCCATTAAATAAATGCACACATTTTTTTAATGCAATGATCATATTCATTCTGATTGGTTGAAACTGAAAGTGAACAATTATTTTATAACAGACAAACATGAAAAAATAGACAATTAGTTTGGGATGGAGCAGATACTTATTTAATCTACTGATCATTTATGCCGTAATGAATCGAATACTATAGGGGCTAGTTCGAGAATCAGAACTTAACTCATTCAATATCCCATTTTATACTCCATGTGAATATGAAGTTAGGCATGTTATTCAAAATGAGGGATCATTTTCTCTTGATAGCTTGAGTGGTTTTCGAGTCAACTGGGATTCACATGATACAGACTACATTAATACGCAAGATTCTAGTGAGCTCAGTGACACCCATGGCGAAAACACAGAAAAGGTGATCAGAGCTGTTATGGAACCATTGATGACGTCTCATTTTGGAAATTCGATAATTGATGTGGTATTTAAGAAGTACACGAAAAATGTGTCCAAACATCTAGTTAGCAACAAAACAAGGTACTTCAATCTAGTCATTACATTGACTAAAAATTGAACTATTTAGGTGTTCTGACTTCTTAGCACTCTATTTGTTATTTTAAATTTTCTAGCAATAATATAATTTGTGATTTACTGGTATGAATTCGGACTTACAATAGGCCCAAATTGTATTATTTGAAGAAAGAGCTAAGCCCATAAAATGATAAATTACATTGTTTCTAAATATTGATCAAGACTTAAGAGCTGTTTCACCCCTTTTTTTTTTTAATTAAGTGCAATTTGGATATATCATCTGTTTGGGTATATCTGTCAGTACAACAAGTGTAAGTAGGGATGGCAATGGATCGGATATGGGTCGGATGATGCCATATCCACATCCATATCCATTAAAAAAAATTCATATTCATATCCATATCCGTTTAATTTCAATTCATCCGTATAGAGAATGCTTCCTTTTCACAATTAGAATCGTTCGAAAGCAAGTTTGAGAATGCTTTCTTAAACTTCAACGCGCTTTCAAGCATCAAGAAGGTAGAGCTCAATCTTGAATCAACGTCCAAGTGGACAAGGCTATTAGTTTCTATATTCTCCTCTTCAGCACAAGACTTGAATTTTTGTAGCCTCTTGGGAGAAGACCTCACATACCTCACAAGAGTACGTATTTTTTTCACAGACAAACGAAGATCATTCATATTATTATTTTGATTACTCAAATCCATTTTGAAAGAACAAATTCTTTGATAGAGTTTATGATAATGAGATAATGTGGTGTGGTAGAGTTATTTTATAGTGTAGAGAACTAGAGATGATGAAGTGATATGTTAGGTGTAGAGTTATAAGAGTTATAAGTTATAACTCGTGTATTAATTTTTTTGGTAAGATTATTAATAGAATATGTAGTATGGTTGTCATAGTTAAAACTATTTCTCACAAATGTTATTTTATTTTATAATGTTTTAATCTTTATAATTGTTCAACGGAAGTATCTTCAGCATATAACTTAATATCTTTTTATTTACTTTGGAAATATACATTTTAAAAAATAATATTATATGTTATCGTACATTACTAAACGATATGTTTCATATTAAGAAGATATGTTTATTCATTACGTATAAGGTCATATAATAAGATATAATTTTGTTAATCCTATATCAATTTTATATTCTCCTATATAAACGATCATTTTATACTTACAATAATTTTGAACATATATATATATATAAGTATTTCGGGTGAAAACGGGTGAATCCATGGATCACAAATTGTCATCCATATCCGATCCACTAAACATCCATATCCGTATTCATATCCAATATTCATCCATTTAGTTCATCCATATCCATCACAAATGGATCGGGGCGGGTGGATGTCCATCGGGTCGGATGAGAATTGTCATGCCTAAGTATAAGGGCCTGTTTTTTTTTTTTTTTTTGGATTATTGGGCTTAATTGCCTACAAGGATTATTCGGTCATACTTTTTGCTGGCACAAAAAGAAATAAAGAAAAAAAAAAGAAACGAGTTCGGACAATTGATTAGTCTAATGTATGGTGAATATTCTTCCTCCGATTTTTTTCACGTGATTCACCATCAACCGCCACCACCCTCGTCATCTCCGTTCACCTTTAGTGACTGGTAATGGCTTCTTCTTTTTCTCTTTTATTAGGTTTCTTATTTTGATGGTTTCTGTTGGGACAAATATTTTTGCTATTAAATCGTCAATGTTGGTTTCAATTATAATGTTTAAAACTTCAGCATCCTCACAATTTTGTATATAGAGGAATGATCTAAAGTGATGAAGTAAACGTATTTAAGTTGGATCTTTGGAGTTTTGTTGAGTCTGCATTTAGGTAATGTTTTGTGTTTTAGGTGGATGTGCTCAAATTAAATGAGATTAATATGAAATAGACATGTTTTTAAAAAAGGTATTTCCAGTTATCCTCGTTTCAATCTGCGTATACATTGATCAATTGGACACTAGTTTATTGTAATGACAGGTTCTTTAGTTTGATGACATATTGGTATATATATATATATATATATATATATATATATATATATATATATATATATATATATATACACTTGTAGGTGAAATATGGACATTGAAGATGAATTTATATCTTACTTATTCTATATTGGTATGTCAAGCTAAGAAACTTATTTAGAGTAGAAAGGATAAGGAGATACCACTTCGACATTAACCGGACATGCGTACACACAAGAGTTGTTACGTGGATCCAACACACAATGTCACCAAATAATGCGCCTCTCGCGCGATGTGTATGTTCTTTTATGTGTATGTTCTTATAAAGTCATTACTTATAATACATTTGGATGTTGTAACACTTGCATTCATTGCAGATAAATATTATTTATGTGTGTTGCATATGCGAATGCTCATGGATTTTTGGCACCATATCGTAACACAAGATATTGGTTAGCAGATTTTCGACGTCGGCGTGCTTAAACTAGTAAAGAAAAATTTAATCATGGACATGCACAACTTAGAAATATCATTGAACGTGCTTATGGATCGAGTCTTGAAAGCAAGATTTTCGATCCTAAAAGAGATGGCAAAAATGAGGAAAATGAAGAAGATGGAGAAGAACGTGCTTATGGAGTCTTGAAAGTGCTTATGGAGTCCTGAAAGCAAGATTGACGAGGAAGATGAAGAAAATGAGGAAGATGGAGAAGAACTACAACATGTGGAAGAACAACCCGATGGACCACAATGGGACGCTCAAAGTAATCAATATATGCCAAATTTGCATGATGAAATTGCAAACAACACTTGGATGATTGTGTTTTGTGTTAATGTTCACGTATTAACAGACTCGTGTATAAAGTTTAAAATGATGGATGGCCATATGCTGATATGCTTTAGTTGTTTACTCACGGGCCTTTTTTTTTTTTTTTTTTTTTTTTTTTTTTTTTTTTTCCTTTGGGTTCTAATTTGAGTTTTAGTTGTTGTTCAGATTGCTTGTTAAACGTATACATTGATGTTTCTATTAAAAGAAAAAAAGAAAAGGATAAAAAGGTTATTAAAGAAGTTAATCAAATATAATTCACATGATTTGTGAATTATAAAATAGTTAATATTTTTTTTAAATTGATGAGTTACAATCACAATTGTCACTGAAAAAAAAAAGCAAACAATAGAAAAAGCAAATAATTATTTAGTTTAGGAGTAAAATAGTCATTTTTATCATTCAGACTATTTATTCAACACAAAAAGTAAACGGTATTATTCATTCACTGATTACTGCATATAGTCATTCTATATCCATACTGCCATCTATATCCATATAGAATTTAATCAGAAAAAAGTAAACAGGCCCTAAATGTTGCTTCTTTCTATGAATGAACCTAAATGTTGCTTGTTTCTCTAAATGAACAATCTTAATATCTAAAATGGCCATTTTTTTATATATACTTGTGTATACTGAAAGATCTTAAAAATTATCTAAATGTGTATATTTTTTGTATTCAAATATCTAATTTAAATATTTACTACGTATAGAAAGTAGATACAATTACTTACATGTGTTTTGATTCTTGAATGCTATAAAATCCATCTATAGTAGTTGTATTGTATGATTCACGTTCATTCTTCAAAAGGTATGCACAACTAACTTGAGTTGATGTCAAACTCATCATTAGAAAGTCATTGTGGGCCTACTCTCACTGTCACTAATTCACTATGACCCATCCCATCTTCTTTATCATGCAAATGAGTTGTCCTATGGGCCTACGAATGAATTCAAACTTCCGATAGGCTTATATGTTAATCTTCGAAGGTAGCTCCCATTTTTAAACTAGTTTATAACTCGCGAATTCGTAAATTATTCTATTATTTTCTTTTATAAACGGTGAATGATTATATCAATAATTTGAATGAAAATCCATTAGACAAATGATATAGGCCCAAAGGACGAGGAGTGCAAAAAATTCGACCTAGGGACGGGGAGTGAAATTAATAACATATTTCAGGGACGGAAAATGTAATTTACTCTAATATACATATACTAGCTCATTACCGTGCAATGCAAGGTCATACTAACAACGTCAAAAGTTGTTGTGAAGTCTGTGAGGGTAAAAGTGTGACAAAAAATACAGTAACAAAATTTGTTTTGTATCATATTGAACTAATAATACATAGTCAAAAGAACTTTGTTTATAGAGTACTTGTCAACGGTAAAAGGAAAAAAATAAAGAGTAGCGTTTTATAAGAAGTTTATCTCCCATAATATAATTATATATCTAAAAAGTATATAATAATTTTAGAAACGTACATCCAAATAATCCCTAATTTTAAAAATGCGAAGTTGACTTAATTTAATTGATAAATGCATGTTGTTTGTTGAAACTGTGATTCATTAGCTTTTATTATAGAATTCTGAATTTTGCTATGATATATGTATCAATATGATAAAATTTGTGAATCAATGTTATAAAATTTCTGAATTTAACTAACTTGACTTGAAAAAGAAATTTGTTTATTGAACAACTAAGGCTGGTGACGATTATGATGAATTCAAAAACATAAATTCTACGGAGTACTAATATTGATCAGTAAGAGATGACAGGATTAAAAAAAAATTGTTATTAGTATTAATAGTTTAAATGATTAGTAGAAATGGAAGAACATGAATAGTGATAAAATGTTGCAGGTTAGTGTTTTAATTTAGGAGGAGAAAAATTGGTGAAAGAAAAATTGTTCATGGTACAAGTCTTTATAAAAGTGTATATAATATTTCTTGCAAAGAAAAAAATGCCTTCACATGCTTAGCATGTGACCCAATTTAACGTCAGTCATAAGGATGTCTCGTATCAAAAAATGCAACCGCGAAGCCATTTTCAATGTATGCAATTTTGCACTAATTTTAGTATTTTTGGTGAAAAAACCATCTTCAACCAACTAAAATTTGGTGTACATCAAATTTTGGAAAATTTTGCACCAAATTTGGTGCAACACTAAACATTACGTCAAAATTTTGGTGTTTTATTGTAACCCTTTTGTTTAAAATATCTTTATCATTTGAGTACAAAACTTGAAAAAACTTATTATCTATATTATTCGTTTAAGTACGTTATAAGTAACATTACATAATAGGATGATTAAAACAATTAAATATAATTTTCAAACAAATTATGATAGTTAATCATTGATTTATGAAGAGAAAAGCAAATAAAAAAGATGTACAATTATAATGATAGTTTATTTAAATAATGATGCGGACTATTTTAATATACACATATGTGTACAAATATACACATATGTAATTGAACCAATTAGGGGGTGATATGTAATTGTTGAAAGCCTTTTGATGTAGTAGTTTGTTGCATAAGTTGGATATGAACCACGTTTCATGTAAACATATTATTAAAAGATTCTTTTATTAACACTAAATTTAGTGTAGTGCTTGATGCATACGTTGGAGATGCCCTAAGCATGACATGTGTTACAAAAAAATAATAATAAGGACGGATAGTGTCCAAAAATGAAACCATAGGGATGGTCCGAGTAATTTACTCTATTAATTATTAACTCGTTACGGAACCGTATTCGTATGATTTAGGTGACCTTATAATTATTCATTTTCCCTCAATACTAAATGTATAATAACTTATATGCTACGAAATATATAATTTTATTTATTGCCTCTTATTACATGAGTCAATTACACCATAAAGAAGAACTTAAAAGAGGTTTCATGGTGGACTACTTAGGAGACATGAATTGCTAATTTCATATGAGAGTTACAATGTCCCGTAATTGAACAAATATAGTAAAAGTCTCCGGCTTGAGTCAAGTTAAATAGCGCAGGGCTTTCTGCTGTGATATTTCCTAGATCAGGGGCTTGACATTTATCATACCCTTCCTTATTCACTTTTGCCACAACATGAAATGCCATGTCAAAACCAAAAAACATTATGTCACCGACCTTAAAGGTGTGTTTAGATTGCCAGTCAGAATAGAAATTCGGATAAGATGGGATCTTCCATCCATGATCGTCGTCACCCACTTTATGTACCACTGCTAGCGAGCTATGGAATGCCATGGATGCGAGAATGGATATAATAACCATCTTGAGGTTGACTGCTGTCATCTTTTACCGATTTTATTTATAACGATGTTGTGGTATTTGACATTTGGGCCTGAGATATGGGGTTAAATAGATGTGGTTTGCACATGACATTTACTTCTTAGTTTAATAATCATAGTAAATAAATATATTCTTACTATAATCGACATTAACCATTATCTCTATATATTTGAATGCAATATATCTTATCCATTTATGTAATTATCAAATAACATTCTTGAGTCATCATTCCCACACTTGTTTGTTTACCTATATTTGACAGGTACTAAACTGAAAACGTTAGCTAAGAAAAAAACACGATAAAACATACCAAGTAAAATAAATAAAGCAAAAGTAAACACGGGTTGCCTCCTGAGAAGCGCTTGTTTATTATGGAGTCGTTAGCTTGACTCACGCCCCCAAATAAGTGATCTTTGCGATGATGGTTGTTGGATTCCTCATCGTCTTTTTTAGGTGGCCTTCGATGACATAGCTTTAAATGGTGTACATTTACGTTGAACCATTTACCACTCGGGCGAGAAAGTTCCACGGACCTTGAAGGTAGTACTCTTTTCACCGTGAATGGTTAAGACCATTTCGCCTTTGATTTGTCACCTTTGAGTTGAAATCGAGAATTGTTGAGAAGAACTTTGTCTCCCTCTTTGAATGTGTTTATGCTCCTCAACTCCTCCTTCTTTGATCTTTTAGCAAAAGATTCAAACTGAGTATTGCTTGAAGGTCAAACTTTCTGATTTTCTTAAGTACTCGACAAGTTTTGTAATGGTACTCGCCGAGCTGGTACCTGATAAGCAGTATCAGGTGGCTTTTCATGCTTGACTTCTGAAACATCATCATCTTTACTATCTGTTAAGTTTATATAACTTTGAAAATGAGGACAAAAAAATGATATTTTTCCTTTTATATATTTTTCCTTAGGCCTTTATATCAGTTGTCAAAATAAAATATGTTCCAATTTATATATATATATATATATATATATATATATATATATATATATATATATATATATATATATATATATATATATATAAATCGAGAACCACAAAAAGGTACAGAACTGTGAGAACTTTTAAATTACATTTTTTTATACATGTAAACATAACAAATTACATATAAATGTAATTTAATGTTCATATTATTAACAAACAAAAGTTAAAAACCACAAAATGCACGTTAAATTATGAAACAAATGAAATGTTCACATGTGCACAGATCATATGTGCACAAATCATATGTGCACATGTGAACGAAAAAAATAAATTCGATTTTAAAGCTTATTTTGAGGTTTTTTCAAATTATTTTGCTTTGAACCTTAATCAATATCAATATTCACATGTGATTGAATCATTAAACATATTAAAATCTCTAAAATATAAAAGTTATCACAGTTCTGTACCTTTTTTGATTCTCATTTGAACCTTTGACTATATATATACATATACATGTGTATATATATTCCTTTCTTACATAACTTTATCATTGGATTCCTTATTTTGTACTAGTAATGTAGTGTTGCAATTGGAGATATCTTTAAATTCCTTTGCTTATCTAACAATGAAAACAATGTTTACGACAACAATTCCATTGGTGCACTACCACTATGTGCACTAACCTTATCTTTCTATAATGTTAACTTTTAATCCAAAATAATATAATATTACTTACTCTCAAGATTTCTACTATTCCATAATTTATGTAGTGAATACGTATAATTACAAAACTTACATTGTTAATATAATATACAAAACTTAATGAACGTCGTTATAAAAAAACGCCTTTAAAGATCGCGAACTCTATAATGATTAATCAACACCTCTTGACCCGTTGCATTTTAAGTTAAGTAGTCAAAATGATTAGTATTATAAAGAAAGAGAATGCTTTTGTAAAAGTGATTGAAAACCACTTTGAAAGTTAAGCAAATTAAGGTATTGTTGACGCATTCATCTTCCCATTACCATTGTCTTTCAATAATTGCTCTCAACCCCATCATGACCATACAACAACACCCACAAAAACCCAAACCATTACCTTATCAACCTTAAGCAAATATATATAAAAAAAAAACACAAATCGTCAAAACAATACATAAATATTTTTACACACATCATATCCGTTAAGTTCATATATCACTACTCTTTCTGAAACATACACTTGCATTATATGGGTATTTGGGCCACCTACTGGAGCCGCTCCATATTTCAATGAAGCACGACGAACCCCCTACAAGGTCCAACATCGCCGGGCAAATCACCTCTATCACATATACCACAATGTTCGAGCCGGAACTCGCGTGAATTAAGTCTTAACGTTGTGGTCACATGCTTCATTGGTGGTAGGTACCTTTATGATAAATAATATCATAGCAGGTTTCGAACCATGACCTCAAGGAAGTCATGGGCTGCCCTTACCGCTAAGTTATTTTGTCATTTAGTAGGCAAGTGTGTAGCTTTTTAACGTTTTAAAATGTATCAAGTTTTGTTTTTTCATAGTCGAAATCAATAAAATCATATTATACTACACGTAAAGTTAGGAGATGTCATCTGTACACTAAAGAAAGACAACCTAATGATGAGCAATTGGTACACCTTGAGTTTAAAGTACGAATCAATTCATACTTTATAATGACATTGAATTCACTCTCTAACTTTTTTCGGTCGTAGTAGGTGCACATCTTTTTCTTATGTTTAGGTAACTCGGGTAATACCTTAATGCTTTCCTTCACTTTGTTATCGTAATTGATTTCGCCTTTTGGCACTTTAAGCTCGATACGAAAAACCTAGTTTTTTGATTTGACGATTCAAAGAAAAACTACGAGTGACGTCTATTTGGCTCTACTCACCAAATTTTATTCCAAACTGAACATTTGACGGCTGTTTGTCTCTAATAAGTTTTCTATGAACTACGTGACAAGATTTAATTTCTTAATCGACATCAACATTTTCCTCCATATTCAACTGTCGAAATTAAAGTTAATGGTACCAAAACACATGAATTCGAGCTTATTGATTTGTCTTTAATCACCTAACATTTATTCTCGTAAAAAAATTTGTTTTAATCTATATGTTTCTCGTGTATTTTTGCTAATGTGTTTATATAAATTAAGGGGAAACCTTATGTACTGTACGCGGTGCATAAGATACGTACAGTGGAGAGTAAATTTAAAATCAGAAGTTACAAATTTTATCCTTTATGTTTTTGAGATAGACATATTCAATCCCTGGGTTCCTTTGTATTGTTTTACAGTACTAATAATATATTCCCATAAATCAAATTTTTAATTACTTGGTGCTACATGTTAACATTACTTATCAACATCCATAACCATACCCTAATCTAATTCTTCTAAACTAATATTTCATTGATTCTAAAAGAAAATATAAGAATACACCGTGGATTTCAGTTTAATTTGCTAATCATTATCAAACACTACTAGCAGACAGTAATGACGCTGATCAAGCAACTGTATTCGTTTTGTTGTTACATATTTGCATTATTCGGAATGGGTTTTGGAAGTTTATGAAAATTGCCGACAATTTTATGTACCAATTTTCTTAGCTTTTTTATGAATATTGGGATTATTTAGTAAAGTTTGTTATAACTTCTCGTATTCGATAATCGTCATCTAATACTAGTCGCAATGATCATAATCTAAATTATAACTACGTGTTTTTAAAGTACCTAATAGTTTTATTCTAAACGTCAAATCAAACCATATAGGAAGTTTAAAGATTACGGTGCATAAAAGGTAACTTTAAACGAAACACGATTCTTAAACAAAATAATACCGTGCATGAAAGACATCGACACCAAAACAAAGCCTAAAGAATTGGCAATGTCGAACATCGAACTAATCGCTATTTAATCGCATCTTAGATTACATCTATGCTAAGTTAATACTTTAAATTGGATACCAAAATCCATGGTTTTTAGTCGTTCCAATACACTACACTTTTCTCTTCCTCATATAGTTGAAATATTCAGTCACTAATTAGTTATTCACCTACAAATCCCTTAAAAACTGTACCTTTAAATTCTATATATGGAAAGTTACAATACCCATTTGAAAAATACAAAAAAATACACAAAAATAATGGAAGTATTGTATTAAAAAGTGAACAATATGAAATGATACCCACTAACCAATCAAAACTAAAACAACAAATTTCTATATTTTTCTGTACACAGCTATCAGAAAAATCACTGATACACCATGCTCTCTAACAACAACAAATAAACCCCCAAAAATCAAAAGAAAAACAATAATTTTTCTTTTTAGTCAAATCAAATCAAATAATTCGAATACCCAAGAAACTCACTAACACTACTACTAGCTTCAAAATCCAACGGTTGAGATTCATTCTCGTCGTCGTCGTCATCCTTAACATTTTTATACAAATCATAAGGCTTCCACAAATAATCCAACGGACACGGTCTCTTCTCATCGTATCTAACCCATGGTTTCCCTTTTCCACTCCAATGTAACAAACTAACCGGGCCCGAATGCAATTCCCTACAACTTCCTTTCACATTATCACCCCCGAGCCCGTGTTGATTCCATCGGTGATCAATAGGTTCAACGTTCCCACCAAATACCAGCAAAAACGGCGGTAATGAGCCCAATTCGTAAATCCTTTTTTTCCTTTGTACTTCCATCCAATTCTCTATTTTTCGCCTGAAATTCCCTTTTCGCCATTTTTTCATATCCATTACCATAACGCCCGTGTTAAAATAACATGGACGTTTTTTACCTGACCCAGTAAAAGTCAACGACATTAGTGTGTCGGACCAAAAATTATCCGTAAAGTAATTAGTAAAATTGGCGTGACAATATTCCGGAGCTCCAATGACCCGATTCTTTTGTAAAATAATATTCCATAACTTTTTTATATCATCTACTAAAACCACATCCGTGTCTAAGTAAATAACCCGGCTCACATTCGGGTCAAGTATATCACCCAAATAATTTCTCGCGTAGTTTAACGGGTTTTCTAACGCTGCCCGAATTGATGACGATATCAGATTTATAACAGTATCTTCACGGAAA
The DNA here is from genome assembly GCA_963930675.1 of Gnaphalium uliginosum. Classification (NCBI taxonomy): domain Eukaryota; kingdom Viridiplantae; phylum Streptophyta; class Magnoliopsida; order Asterales; family Asteraceae; genus Gnaphalium; species Gnaphalium uliginosum. The sequence goes on from OZ005682.1 coordinate 44,677,269, forward strand.
ATATACACTTTGAAAGTCAACGAAGGGAATGTGTTTCTGACCAATCGTGTGAGGACACGCGGACTTGCTGGGTCAAACTCTGCCGCTATGAAATGAAAGAAAATATTTTCCGGACAAGATGCGTGACGGAGAACGGAATGTACGGCGGCGATTGATCCACGTAGATACTCTGAGTCTAGTGTCATTGCCACGTGTACGGTGTCTGATCGGTCGGAGGGGCAGTAGACGCCGTTGCGATATTCCGGCGCTTCTGTGAATCCGAAAAAATCATTGGAAATGAATGAAATGGAGTCTCCGGTGACCGGAAAAGAACGGATTCCGATGCAGGTTAATGGGAGATGTAAAATGGAAAGAAAGATTACGTAAAAATGAAAAGAACCAATCATTTCTGGAGAGAAATTGATGAAAGAAAATATTTTTGAGTCAAACACGACTACATGAGAGTGTGTGTTTTTTGGAGATCAGAGAGAAAGAGAAATGTATATAGCTGGGTTTGTTTTCTCTCTCTGGGTTTTTCGGTGGGAGATGGGTGAGTTAACGCGAGTGAATGGCGCGTGAGAATTATCATCGGAAAAATTGGTTGGTAGTTATATTATTTGTGACAAAAAAAATTGATTTTGAATTTTGATTTATGAAATAAAATAAAAGTTATTCCATGATTGTGCATTCATGTCATCTTGTGCATTCATGTCATCATGTGTGGTATATACGCAAGTATGCAACCATAAACGTAACCTATTAAAATATATTTACAGTCATTTAGTATTTACTAAAGGAGTTGTTTTTATCGTGTTTAAATTAAATAATTCTTTTCAATAAGTTGTAGTTTTAAGATAATTCGTTGATTTGTCGGTCTTCATCGACTTTTTGCCGTTTTGTATGATTGTGCTAATGTAATTGTATGATTTGAGATTCTGATGGGTTTCCTCTAAGTTGCGAGGGTCGTGGCCAGTTTTTAGTAATACATCAATAATATATAAACCCTGTATAATACTTTAAAAATAATAAAATTAAATTTGATGGTCTACTAATCACCGTAAAATAGTGTAACATTTTATGGTTTATTTTTAGTTTTGTGCGCAATTTTACACTCATTACTATTGTATATGCTCACCCTTCATACCCTCTATTATATGAGGTGAACATTTTAAAAACTCTATTGTATGCTTCTAACTTTCGTACCTTTTATTGTATGAGATAAACCTTTTTAATAAATTTTTAGAATGTTTAATTTATATCATATTACTATTCATCTTTAATTTAAACGTATAAAATAATAATAAGTATAAAGTTGACCGCATAACCAAACAATAATTTCAATATTTTATATTACTAAGATAAACAAACAAGGTGAATTATTTTTAAGAGAAAATTACCTAAATGGTCAAATTTGACCTCCTATGTCTAAACATGGACAAAATCTTGAAAAATATCCATTTTGGTCAAGAATCTCGCTCCATCACATCAACTTGGAGCGAAATGTAGTGTTTTTTTAAATTGGAGCGAAATGTAGTGTGTTTTTTTTCAATTGGAGCGAATTTCTAAGAATTTGAGCGAATTTCTAGGCATTCGAGCGAATTCTTAGGTATTTGAGCGAATTCGTAAACATTTGAGCGAATTGTTGTGCATTTGAGCGAATTGTTGAGCATTTGAGCAAATTGTTGAGTATTTTAGCGAATTCATGTGTATTTTGAAATAATCGGAGCGAATTGTTGGTCATTTGAGCGAAATGTGTTTTTTTAGTAAAAGGTATTTGAGCAAATTGTTGAGAATTTGAGCGAATTCATGTGTAATTTTTACCAAATGGAGCGAATTGTTGGGTATTTAGTTGGAGCGAACTTATAAGGATTTTTTTATATTACAATTCGCTCTAAATTGATGTGATAGAGCGAAATCTTTGACCAAAATGGATATTATTGTAGATTTTGACTATTTCAAAATATTGAAGAGCAAATTAGACTAAATAAATAATTTACTCTATTTTTAACGTAACTGTGAGGTTGAGTAGAAAATAAAAAGGATAAGAGAAATCCAGCTGTGATATATACCGTTCGTGAATGTGTAACAAAATAATATAAAGTATTTCAATTTTAAAAATAAAACATGCTTAAATTCGCAATCGTCAGAGTGCTGGTGCACCACAGTTTTGGTGGGCCTACGACTGGCACATGTCACGTGCCCCACCACCCCCCTTGTGTTTTCCAACATCGCATATGTTCCCTCTATACTTAAACTTGTGTACCTGCTCGTACCATAAATTTTTTTAGGATACATTGTGCGAAAATTTATCAAATTATAATATAACATTCATTGTATAATGCAAACTATTTAGATTTTTATTGTGTATAACAAATTTGAAATTTATTTACGTTGTATGTAATTTATGGTACTTTTCCACGTGTAAACTATATAATCTGTCATGTGACGTCCATTAAAATCGTTAATCTAACCAAAATACATACAATGTAAATAAATTATAAGTTCGTTACATATAATATAAATCTGAATAGTTCGTTACATACTACGAATGTCAAACTATAATCTGATACATTTGCACACACTAAACCCTTTTATTATTTATTTATGCTAATTTTGTATTGCAGGTAATTCGTACATAAAACATTCTATATGTATAGACGTAATTTTTGTTAGCCTACAAATTATTTGTCACGATCGATCATATCCACATCAATAACTACGTGAGTTGTTCATATTATGCTTACTAAACTAAGAGACCATTATCAAATTTCCCACAACTTTCGCACGTATTAAAAAGGCTCAATCATATGATTTTAAGAAGTCATACTGATACATGGTTTAACTATGCTAAACCGAATAATTCTCATTTATTCAATAATTGTGATCAAGACATAATATAAATACGTAACAAAACGCAAATGATCTAAACACAATATAAAACTAGCTATATTTACATAATAACCCGCTAACAAAATAACCAACGTAAGAACATCGCTAAGTTATTTAGAAGTTGACACATATTTTGAACAGGGTTAAGTATTTGAAAATGCAATTAACTAAAGTCTGACATTCGTAGTGTATATCAAACTAATCGGACGTACATTGTGTGTAAGAAACTTGTAATTTATTGTCATTTTATGTGTTTTGGGAACGGCCTTGTCGGACTCAAACACAAGTCTAAAACCAAACTTATTAAGGACCCACCCGAACACAAGATTTTTATGAATCTCGGGCTCACACATCACATTGTTCAATGTGAGCTCTTTCTCGGAGGTCATCCTTAAGATCACTTTTCCTTCACCCTTGACTTCTGTGGTAGCCGAGTTTCCCATGAAGAGCTTCTCACCATTCTTGATAGCCTTGAATGTGTGAAAGAGGCTCTTGTCGGAACAAACATGACATGTTGCCTCAGTATCAACCCACCATCCCTTGGAATCAGTTCCCACAAGGCTCACTTCCGATATCATCATGTTAAGATCGGAAACCATAGCCACAAATCCGATCACGTCAGCATCCATCATGTTAGCTTGACGTGGAGGGTCACATTTTGGCATCTTACAATCAGCAACCCTATGACCCGGTTCGTCACAATTGTAGTACGTCCCTTGGAATTTCTTTTTCACAACTCCACATTTACGACCAAGGTTCAATGCCTTCCATTTGACCTTGTTATCAACCTTTCCATTTCCTTTGCCCTGCCTTTGTTACGGCCCTTAGAAGATTGACTATGTTCAACAACATTAGCTTTAGCTGAAGCAGACGTATAGCTATTCTTTTGGGCCATTTTGTTATCCTCTTCAATCAAAGACGAACAACAAGATCTTCAACGGTCATCTCCTTTCGTTTGTGCTTTAGGTAGTTCTTGAAATCTACCCAACTTGGTGGCAACTTTTTAATCATAGCAGTCACTTGAAAAGTTTCACTAAGGGTCATTCTCTCGGCGTGGATGTCGTGGAGTATAACTTGAAATTCTTGGATTTGGCTAATACAAGTCTTTGAATCTACCATTTTAAAGTCCAAGAATCGAGTAACCACAAACTTTTTGTTCCCGGCATCTTCAGTTTTGTATTTGCGTTCCAACAACTCTCATAATTCTTTGGCAGTGTTGATCTTGCAATACACATTATATAGTGAAACAGCCAAGCCGTTTAGAACATAGTTACCACACAAAAAATCCGAATAAGCTGATTCAGTCAAGAACCTAGGAAGATTCAAGGTGGTCAAGTAAAAGAAAATCTTGTGTTGCCACCTTTTGAAGTTCAAACCCGAACTTCTCGGGCCTTCCGCATGATTAGGCAAAGGTACAATCACGGGAGTAACAGTAAAAGCAGTGGTTTGGATCGGTTGAGTGCTTATTGACATGCTAATTTGTTCGTTTGTCATCCTGAAAATTAACGAGACAAAAGAATTAAAGAAACTGTTTATATATTCTTTATGCAAGTACTTCAAATCTCAGATTATTTATGCAAGTTTATCCAAACTGCTCTTATATAATTATGATGATGATGTAAACAAATTATTGCCAAGACAAATCAGTCACAAAGAGAATTAAATGGTATATTGCATAATACGTTACTGTCAACAAAAGAAAATCTTGTTAATCAAACTAACTGATAACCCATTTCTATAGGTAAACTGTTACAAAACTGTTTAATCCAACAATCCGTCTAATCAATAAATAAAAGACATAACAGAATCGCTAAATGGATAATTAACTATCTAATACAGTCAACTCGCTACAAAACTAGTTTGTACGAACCCGAACTGTTTTCTCGAAAGTTAATATGTAATCCAGAAACGATATAAACATAACGTTTTTACTTTAGTTTCGTTCGACAATCGTTTTAAGTTGTATGAATAGATACCATAAACGAAACAAAGTAGTACAATTTGAACATGAAAACAAAACAGAATATAAACGAATCTTAAAAAGCCGGAGCTTGTGTTGAATACAATTCCCTTAAAATAAATTCGAGTCCGTTTCCTAGGGTACAGCGGCAAAAGCAGCGTACTGCTGAAGTTAACAAGCTTGCCTGAAAATTAAAGAGAAAACGTATGCGATTTATTTGTAATGCAGAGAGAAGGCTGGCAGTTTTTGTGTGTATCTCCAATGGAGCCAGAGGTCGGTATTTATACAGAGAGTCCGACTTGGTCAACAAGCTATAGATCTCTATAAAACTGAAACGATTTATCAAAAGGTTTTAAACTCTTAAACATATACGGAAATTAAATTAATTAATGAAACAATATGTTCCATAAATAAATTTTCTGGAAGGTTTCGAAAAGGATTGGGGACAGGACCTTGCGCAAACTCGAGAATTTCGGACCTCCCCAGAATTTGCACCTCCTGTGCGCGTAGGCAAGGGAGTAAAACACAGCACAAGAGATCACACCTTGACCTTCACACTTGAACTTATAAATAGCTCAAAATTTTGATCCAATTTCTGATGTGGGACAAAGTCCCATCCCTTTCTTAACTTCCAGTTTTTCGCTTCAAGTAGCTCATTTCAAAATTCGAAATCTCATTCACCTTAACTCCGTTCTGGACATATCTTAGCTCGTTGCGAAACTCTCTTCAAGGAGAATACAAACTCACAAAGAATTAACTATATATATGAAATATAATTATAGTTATTTATGTTCAAAGTTGATGAAAAGTGCACATTTTCAATCAATATTTTCCAACATAATACAATAATATTTTAAATGTTAATGTTAATTTTAATGGATACACTGTTGTAGTAAACTCTTTATGTAGTTCTTCATCATATACTAGTAAACTAGTAAATTCTATTTCTCTTTCATTGTCATTTTCACTAAATCTATTATTGATTCATCTTCATCTTCTTTACGATCAAGTTATTCAAGATTTTGGTAATCATGATCTTCATGATTGTGGTGGTTGTTACAGAAGAACGATCGATATCAAAAGATTGTGATGTCAATGAGATAAATGATTGTCTTCCTGCAATCGAACATAGTATACCTCCGACCCCATAATGCTGTGCGACTGTTAGAATATAGAAAACCACGTAAGGTATTTGTGTTACATTGATCGATTATTTATAACATTTATATGGAAACCTAACAATCTAATGGACCCCTAGCCCATTTAGGCAATCGGGCTGGACCATACCAATAACCATTTATATGGAAACCTAACAATCTAATGGATCCCTAGCCCATTTGACCCCCCCCCCCCCCCCCCCCTTTGAGCGGTAGGAAAACAAACGCTCAAATTGGAACGTAAATACATAAAGAAAAATGCAAAGTAAAAGTAAATTAGCAAAAGGCATGATGGCGGCAACATGAACTTCGAAATTAGCGGCATGACGATAGGAATGGCAGTTGGCGATGTAGATCTCCCGTAGCAAGCAATTTCTTTTCTTGTCTTTTTTTTTTATTTTTTTGATGAAGGTCTTCAAATTCTTTATATTTCTAGCAGCAGAAATATAATTTTAAGAAGATAAAGTTTAAGAGAATTGAGATTTGAATGAGAAGATTTGATGTTAAAAAAAATGATTTTGAGAACTTGTAGGAGAATTAAGTTTAGAAAGAAATCATAGATACTTTGCTAAATAGATAAGGTAGAGACAATAAAGGAGAAAACGATGAGAAAATTTTGAAATATGTTTTATTTTTGGAAACCAAATAAAATCGTAACAGAAAGAAGATAAAGAAGGGAACAAAATCAATTAAAACGTTAATGAGATAAGAAAGAGATCGCTTTTTTTATGAATTAAAAGAAGTAAAAAGCTTTGAAGACAAAGGTGATCGAATGGAGGCATTTTGATAAGTTTGATAACTGAGATCATTATTTTTTATTTTTTTTATTTTTTATTTTCATTTTTGTAATTAACTAGAAGGAGGAGGTTTAGTTAGTATATAGTAATTTGAGAGAAAGAAAAGCAATAATAGTTTTGATGGAGGTTTGGTGACGGCAGAAAAAAAAATGGTGAAAGAAGATCGTCCAAAGCAATTTGCCAATTTGATGACAAACATTTGTAGAAAAGAAATAGATCAAAGATGAAGTATCGATAATATTAATTAAAAATATATATGATAATTATAGACGCGGACGGGGAACGCGAAGAAAAAGAAGGCGGAAGCGGTAGGTCAGTGGGTTAAACAACCCGCTATGATACCATATTAGAATACAGAAAACCCAGTAAGGTATTTGTGTTACATTGATCGACTATTTATAACGTTTATATGGAAACCTAACAATCTAATAGACCCCTAGCCCATTTAGACAATCGGGCTGGGCCATACCAATAACCTAACTAACTTATACTCTAATAGCGACAAGCTAAAACAAAACATGGATAGTTGTTATTGTGATTATCGTCGTACGTATCCGAATATAGGCTTTGTTTATGCCGCTTGTTATATCAGTTTTAATGAACTTTGTTAGGAGTTAATTCTCACTTTGTGTATCTTTTTGAAAACATGTAAAAGTGTATGCTTCTTTACATATCTAATTCTCAGCTTGTGTTTTTCTTTTATAAAATCATAGAAAGTAAAAGTAAAAAAAGAATTTCTAGATGTAATTTCTGTTTCCACTTTATTGTATCCTTCACCACATTTCTTCTCTATCACCACTGTACAACAAATTAATTTTCTCTATCACCAGTAAATAAAAATTGATTTTAGTTAATTTCTGCGAAAAAACATGAGTTAGATGAAGGATTAATTTTGAATTTATTCAAGAGATTACTCTCTGTGTACGAGCCTTTCACCCCATATAACCAAATAGAAAATAAACCTGAGATAGATTCTGTTAGAAAGAAACGCAAAGAGTTAATTGGTCGGTAGCGGTTTGAATAAGAAACACGTGATTAGAGTTTACCAACTTGATATTGAAATCATCATACAGTAGAGTTAAAATTTAACCGAAACTCAAATATTAATCTTGTACTAATTTGTGTTACTCTGCCTTTGTTTGTACTTACGATCTCGATAAACATACCGAAACTAACCAATAAAGTTAATGTTCAAGGTGACGGAACCGGGTGGTTTCGAGCTTAGAGTTGTTAGGTTATTGGTAATTTTGGAACTGAATGTAAAAAGGCATACACTTTTACATGTTTTTATAAAGAAACATAATTTACAAACAAATGAATATAATCACTTCTCTGATATAGTTATGAACATACATGTGATATCATTATATACATCTTTCAGTTTTAGGTAAATTTGGTCGCCACTCTTAGTGAATATATACCTTGAAAACATAATTTTGATTGCCATATTGATCAATGCCTTCTAATACACAGCTCACACAAGTTCCATAATTTGCAATATGAGCAGTTTTAGTCATATTGCAAAACAGAGAGTAATTATTGAGTTGGTTTTATAAACTATTTTACAGAGTTTATAAATAAATAACATTATTGCTGACGTGGCTATCCATGCGATCGTTTAGGAGGCCTTCCACGTGGCCTTTTCACCGTGGACTCATCGCTATGTTTCACAGCCCCACATTTTTCACACCGTGGCTTCTTCACTGGCCCTTTTTTCTTGGTGACTTTTGCTAGACATAACTTATTTTCAGTTTTGATAAACTTGAACACACATTCATCTCCAATTGATAGATTATTACTTCGTCGAAAATCAGTCCACCCGGAGGACAAATGGTACCTTTCTGTTGTATTGCCGGTATCTAACCGCACACCCATTTCCCACTCTTTTCCTTCAGGATTCTTCAACATTATGGTTCTTTGTGCTTCTATTTTCGCCAACTTCACAAATTCTACCGGAAGTCGCTAATAATACAAACATACAAAAAATTTAAATTATTTTAGAATATATGAATAGAATCTTGTAAAAGATTCAACTATATTCAGGTAAACTAATGATATATGTTGCTAATCGTAATTCTTACCAACATAGTATTGTGTGTTTTGGATATAATTGACTTAAACATAGTATCACCATCATCCTCACCATCACCATCATCATCATCTATATTCACAACATCATCATCATCCATAACAGCATCATCATCATCATCATCATCCTCCTCCTCTTCATCATCATCATCGTCATCATCATCATCTAAATGATCATCAATAGCAACAACATCATAAAGTTGAACCTGGGGATTTGGGGGTAAAACCTTTTCACACCCATCTGGATCATAAATGAACATTTTGAATGTGGTATCATCAACTAGCCTAAATAGAAGAAAATTCGCAAAACCAAGTTGGGCGTCTCTAACAACATTGGCCCACCCATCAGTAAAATAATTTATTTCGCCAATCTTTTCGATCTTCAATTCCCACACATACCCTCCATTTGCAGATCGAATAAGTGGGTTCGAAGGGATATTGTTAGCCAAACGTTTGGTAACAAAACTAGATGGTAGTGACTGCAAAATTATATAATTTCATTAACAAAAAACTAAATAAAAACAACTAAAGAAGTTATATGTGTGTGTGAAGAAGCTAGACGTGTACCAAATTAGGAGAAGATGGGTTCATCAAGATCTGGAAGAACTCAGGAGTAGAAGCCATTTTTATGTAAAACTATCAAGAATGAAAAAATATTAGTGCAACTTTGTAGACTTTTAGGTGCAAGAAATACAAATTCAAGTGTAATAACACAAATAGGGCTGCTTTTTTTTCTATATCCATGATGTATCCCATTCAAGTATATTTGCTTTTAACTGTAAAAGATTTTCTATTATAAGAAATTTTATATATCAATAGACTTATTATGCTAAAGGCTCATGCACCATCAAGCATGCATGTTTGTCCACTTTCAGGCGTATAAACTTCTTGTATAGTATGCTTCATATACACACATACTGACATACATACACAAAGTTATATAATATATAGGTCCAGTTATTTCTTATTTGCTTTTTAATGGTAAATGATCAACTATACACAACATGTATTTTAGAATTAATCATGACTACCTCAGGGTAAATTTATAAAACTAGCTACAAAAACGTATCATACACATCGAGACTCGAGTTGTTGCTGTAAATACGAATTAAAGACTACGAGTTGTTGTAGTTAAGTTTACCTCGACAAAACGAAGACTTTAAAGACAATAGTACTATGAAGAAACTGGAACACCAAAAATAAGACAGTTTACCCAGAAATCATCTCCATTTTTTCTTATTTCTTCAGTAATCTGTGTATGAATTGAATTTTCTTCATTAAATAAGAATTATGGAGATGGTTGAATATATATATATATATATATATATATATATATATATATATATATATAGAATTATTTAAAGTCCATGTGACTATCTTTGAATAAATGGGAAATTTTCCATAAAAAACCAATGGAATCAAAATACTAAATGGGAAATTTTTGCAGTGGTATAAGTTCATTATTGTTTTTTTGCAGTTTCGAAAAACCAAACTTTTTAATTTTAAATTTGTCACTGAACTATATCATCAATTAATTAATTATTATATATCATAAGTGCGTTATGCAAACGTTAATCAGAAAACATGCAAAATGTTAACTATGAATATTTTTTCCTGTTTGTTTCATAGTTATTATATAAATTGTATCTATATTTATATACCAATGTATGTAGTTTTATCAACTTACTTATCTTATCCTCGAGGGAAACACTTTTTTTTAAGGAAGGAGTAAGTGTAATATTTATCACGGAGCATCTTAACTTCGTCAATACAAATGTAAAAAAGTGAAATTAAATGTTGATCAGAATCGATGCTATAAATGTTAAGCTTCCTTGATAAATTCTTTTTGTATGCTACAACATCAATCGATGAAAATCGTTAATATTCATCGCAGTGAATATTAGTTAACATTCATTATGATGAATGTTAAAATAAAATATTTGTCAAAATGTTATTTTTAACATTCATCATGAAGAATGTTAGTTAACATTTATTATAATGAATGCTAAATAAATATTCATCAACTAATGTTATGACTTAAAAATAAAATTCATCACTGAATATATTCTTATAGCATCGATTTTCATTACTATTTATCTGTAAAAATAATTTTTGTTGATATTTTGATTTGGTAAAGATAAGATGTTTCTTAACAAATATTAACATTTCTCCCCTTCCGCCAAAAGAGTGTTTCCCTCTTGAAAGCTCTCATATATATATATATATATATATATATATATATATATATATATATATATATATATATATATATATATATAAGGGATCCGGAGAAAATTAACATTTGGTGAGAACTAGATGTAAATACAAAATGCATTTAATAATCTCCAATTATTTTGTTTGAATTTAGATGCATTTTGTATTTTGCATCTAGTTCTCATGGTTCTTACCAATTGTTAGTTCTCACATAATCTTTGACATATATATATGTATATATATATATATGTATATATATATATATATATATGTATATATATATGTATATATATATGTATATATATATATATATATATAAGTGGGATAAAGGGAGAAGGTGTTTTAGGGAGAGAAGAGGGAGAATGATTTTTTATTACTATGATTCAGTATTTTTATTCTAATATTCAATTTTTTATTACTATAAACTTTTGAATCATAGCAACAAAAGACTAAATCTTATTAATAAAATATTGAACAAAACAATAAAATATAGAATTATAATAATAAAAAAAAATATATATATATATATATATATATATATATATATATATATATATATATATAGAAGGGAGCGTTGAAGAGGAAAACACATTTTGGGAGGAAGGGATAGCGTTACTATTCGTCAAGAAACATCTTACTTTTACTAATAAAAATGTCAACAAATAATTTTTTTTACCGATAAAAAGTAATAAAAATCGACGCTATAAATAATATATTTACGGATGAATTTTATTTTTAAGTCATAACATTAGTTAATGAATATTTATTTAATATATTGTTAACATTCATCATAATGAATGTTAACTAACATTCTTCACGATAAATGTTAAACATAACATTTTGACAAATACTTTTAGTTTTAAGATTTATCATAATGAATGTTAACTATTATTTACCACGATAAATATTAACGATCTTGGATATAATATGTTGGGTCTAAAGATGGCTAGAGAACTTGATTGAAGATTAACACTGCTTGTTAGACTACAACTGCTAGTTACTACTGATGAAGAGGAGTTTCCATTGAAAGAACAAAGTTAGTACTGCCGGGTAAAAGTTTCCACTGTTAGAACAAAGTTAGTACTGCCGGGTAAAGTTTCCACTGCCAGTACAAAGTTTCCACGGGTTGAGTAAGTTAATACTGTTTATAACTTACTACTGGTTGAGTTTATACTGTTCTCGGAAGTTTCTACTGTTCTTCAGAAGTTTATACTGCCCGTGTAGTTTCTACTGTTTATGATTAGAGCATCTTTCTAACCATGTGGGCTAATCAAATATCTTCTCTACAAAAGCAAAAAGCGCTCAGTAAAGCAGAGCATGGCTCAAGACGATAGGAGGATTAGATAGAAAGATATTTTTCATTAATTACTGTAGCGTGTAATTGGAGCTCTATAATTCTATAAATAGAGCTCCTTACCTTCAATAGAAACATATCTTAGCAGAGTAGAAGTGAAAATATCATAAGTGTATTCAATAGATTGATAATTTTCATTTGTAAGCTTCAAGGTAAATCATAACCCTGATACTTAAGTGTATTCGTATTATTCAAAGAAATAATATTGAAGTTTTTTGATATAGATTACTATTGAAGCTTTTACTTGTTATTAATTTATGCTTTAAAACAGATTTAATTTTACTTCTAAAGTTATAGATTACTATTCCGCGGTATTTCTATAAATATTCAATTGCTAAAATTATTGACCCGGAAAGTTCAATTCGATCCTTTCAATTGGTATCAGAACTTTGTTAATTGATATCATCTTATAATTTGATATCAGAACGCTGTCTCAAAAGCATTGAATTTTAAAGAAGTTGAAAAATCACTGCTCCATTAACTTTTGATTAATCTATGTTTTTCTTTAAATTTGTTTTAAAAATTCACTGTTCCATTGAAGTCTCTTAAATTCTGAAATATTCTTTATAAAAATAACTTCTGAAACTAGTGATGGAGTCCAGGCCACAAGAATTCCCATGCTCAAACCAAATGAGTATGAAAAAGGGAAAATCAGGATTAAGCAATACATGCTTCTTACTGATTATTCTTTATGGGAAGTCATAGAATGTGGACCTAAATATGCATTAAATGTTGATGGTTCTAGAATTCCTAGATCACCACCAACAAATGATGCAGAAAGAAAAATAAGATCCACAGAATTAAAATCTCTAAGTACTCTGTTGATGTCCATACCATATGAGTACCAAAGACGATTTGAAAAGTGTGATGATGCCCAAGACCTTTGGAAAGCAATTGCAAAGCGTTTTGGTGGCAATGAAAGCACAAAAAAACTCAAAGATCGATTTTGAAACAAGAGTTTGAAAACTTTATAGGTATAAAAACTGAAACTCTAACTCAAACTTTTGACAGATTTTCAAAATTAGTTGGAGACTTAGAAAATCATAATGTCAATATTGACAAAGATGATCTAAATAGAAAGTTTTTAAGGTCCTTAGGAGAAGAATGGACTATGTACACTGTATCTTTGAGACAAGGGAAAAACCTTGATGAGAAGGATTTAGATGACTTATATAATGATTTAAGATCATTTGAATCAGAGGTTGAAGGAAAGAAACAAACCTCTACTTCCTCAAATAATGCTGCTTTTCTGTCCATAAATAAACAAACATCTGAAAATCTAAATCAATATGGAACTACTTCTATGAGTTATGGAACATCTTCCAATGAAAAACCAAATGACTCAGTTCTAGAAGCTTTTTTTGTTAGTCATGTGAACTCTTCACTAACTAATAGAGAACTAGAACAAGTAAATCCTGATGATTTAGAAGAAATGGACTTAAAATGGCAAATGACCATGTTAACCTTAAGAGCAAAAAGATTCATACAAAGAACTGGTAGAAACAACTTTGCATACAAAAGAGATGATGGTGCAGGTTTTGATAAAAGCAAAGTTGAATGTTTTAACTGTCATAAACCAGGTCACTTTGCTAGAGAATGTAGAAACACAGAAGGAAACAATCAAAGAACTGGAAGTTTCAGTGGAGCTCAAAACAGAAGTATTCAAATTCAAAACTCAACTGCATTAGTATCACAAGATGGACTAGGTTTTGATTGGAGTGACCATGCAGAACAAGAATTGCATAATCAAGCTCTTATGGCAATCACTGAATCAGAACCTTCTTCTGAAATTCCTTATGAGAGCAAAAGAAACTTATGGCATATTGACAGTGGATGCTCTAGACACATGACAGGAGACAGGTCCAAGCTATAGAACTTCAAATCAATCAATGGGGGACATGTAGCATTTGGAGGTAATTCAAAAAGAGAAAAAATTACAGGAAAAGGTATGGTGAAAGGTGAAAGACTGAACTTTAATGATGTTTACTTTGTTGAGGAACTCAAATACAATTTGTTAAGTGTCAGCCAAATCACAGATAAAAGGAACCCAGTTCTTTTTACAAACACGGAATGCTTTATTCTTTCTGAAGATTTTAAACTTGATGAAAGTAAAATTTTACTCAGAACTCCCAGAAAAGATAATGTCTATTGCTGTGATTTGACAAAATTGAATCCTCAACAAAATATACACTGTCTTTTATCAAAGGCATCAGTTGATGAATCTGATCTTTGGCATAGAAGGATGTGTCACATGAATTACAAAACAATCAATAAACTTGTTAAAGGAAAACTTGTCAGGGGATTACCTGAGAAGACATATTCATGTGAAAATCATTGTATTGCATGTCAAAAGGGCAAGCAACACAAAACTTCTTTTAAGACCAAAATTTTGAATTCTATTTGTTCTCCCTTACATCTACTTCATATGGATTTATTTGGACCAACAAATGTAAGGAGCATAGGACATAAATCATATTGCTTAGTGATCATTGATGACTTTAGCAGATTTTGTTGGGTCTTCTTTCTTAGAACTAAAGATGAGACAGGTGAAATACTTAGATCATTTATTACTAAGATAGAAAATGAAACCAATAGAAAGGTCAAAATCATTAGAAGTGATAATGGTACAGAGTTTAAAAATCTTGAGATGGATAAATTCTGTAAATTCAAGGGAATAGAAAGACAATTTAGTGCTCCTAGAACTCCACAACAAAATGGAGTTGCAGAAAGAAGAAATAGGACACTAATTGAGGCTGCTAGAACTATGTTAGCATATGCTAAGCTACCCATGACCTTCTGGGCAGAAGCAGTCAGTACTGCTTGCTATGTTCAGAACAGAGTGTTAGTTGTCAAGCCTCACAACAGGACACCATATGAGTTATTCTTTGATAGAATACCATTGGTCAGCTTTCTTAAAACATTTGGATGCCCTGTCACTATTCTGAACACCAAAGATTACTTAGGCAAGTTTGAGAGCAAAGTAAATGAAGGAGTCTTTGTTGGATACTCTACTCAAAGTAAAACTTACAGAGTATTCAATCATAAGACCAGAATTGTTGAAGAGACCCTAAATGTGACCTTTAATGAACAAACTGTTAATACTGTAGGAAAGGGTCCAGAATGGTTGTTTGATATTAATGCACTAACAGAATCTTTTAGATACATGTGTAGATCATCAAATGCAGGAATATCAGAACAAGAAGTTGCAGAGAAGAAAGAAAATAAATCAGAATATATTATCTTTCCTATCTGGTCTGTTGATCCACCAGAAATATCTCAACCATCTCAACAGGATAGTGAAGAAACAGAAGAAGTATCTAAATACTGCAGAAGATCAGGGAAGCAATACCAAAACCACAGAAGATATTGCAGGTGAAGAAATGATTTCTGAACTTATCTTTCCTTTTAATGAAGCATACAGTGAAGAAACAGGAAGTCCAGACATGAATCTCACAAATTTGGAAGTTAAAATTCCTGTAACTTTTCAACCATCTACAAGGGTTCAACTCAAGCATCCTCTAGAGAATGTTATTGGGGATATAGGGTCTGCAATTCAAACAAGAGGGAAAGCTGTTGTTCACCAAGATTCAGAAAGTGAAAGTTTTATAAGTGAATGTTTATTTGCAGCTTTTCTTTCACAAATAGAGCCTAAGAAAGTGGTAGAGGCTCGAAAAGATCCAAGCTGGGTTGAAGCTATGCAGGAGGAGTTACTTCAATTCAAAATTCAGGAAGTGTGGTCATTAATAGATCTTCTTACAGGAAAAAGACCTATTGGCACTAAATGGGTCTTTAGAAACAAAAAGGATGAGAGAGGCATAGTGATCAAAAATAAAGCCAGATTGGTGGCTTAGGGGTACACTCAAGAAGAAGGAATTGATTATGATGAAGTTTTTGCTCCTGTTGCCAGAATTGAAGCTATAAGATTATTCTTAGCTTATGCTTCTTTCAAAGATTTCAAAGTTTACCAGATGGATGTTAAAAGTGCATTTTTATATGGCACAATTGAAGAAGAAGTGTATGTTTGTCAACCTCCAGGGTTTGAAGATCCAAAACATCCAGACAAAGTTTATAGGCTTGACAAAGCTTTATATGGTCTACATCAAGCTCCTAGAGCTTGGTATGACACTTTGTCAATTTACCTCCTGCAGAATGAGTTCAATAGAGGAGCTATTGATAAAACCTTGTTTACAAAGAAAATCAATAATGATATTCTTCTTGTTCAAATCTATGTGGATGATATCATTTTTGGACCCACAAGGGATTCTCTTTGTAAAGAATTTGAAAAACTCATGCATCAAAAGTTTCAGATGAGTTCCATGGGAGAAATAACATTCTTTCTTGGACTACAAGTTAAACAGCAGCAGGATGGTATCTTTATAAGTCAAGGAAAATATGTAAATGATATTCTGTAAAAGTTTGGTTTCAAAGATGCAAAGATTGCAACTACTCCAATGGAAAAACATAAGCACTTACATGCAGATCTTGAGGGGGAGGATGTAGATATTCATCTATACAGATCTATGATAGGTTCTTTATTATATCTAACATCTTCAAGACCAGATATTATGTTTGTTGTATGTGTTTGTGCCAGGTTTCAAGCAAATCCTAAGTTATCTCATCTACATGCAGTCAAAAGAATCTTCAGATATTTAAAGAGTCAACCAAAATTGGGCCTTTGGTATCCAAAGATGTCATCTTTTGATCTTATTGCATATACAGATAGTGACTATGGAGGATCAAATATGGACAGAAAATCAACATCTGGTGGATGTCAATTTCTAGGGAGTAGATTGGTCTCATGGCAATATAAAAAGCAAACCTCTGTCTCAACATCAACAGCAGAAGCAGAATATGTAGCAGCATCAAGTTGTTGTGCACAGGTACTCTGGATTCAAAATCAATTGATGGATTATGGTTTGATTCTTTTAAATACTCCTATGTTTATTGACAATAACAGTGCAATCAGTATTATTAATAATCCTGTTAAACATTCAAAAACCAAGCATATTGAAATCAGATATCATTTTATTAGAGATTGTAATGAGAAAAAGTTAATTCAAGTTTTTAAACTTCATACTGATAATCAATTTGCAGATCTAATCACTAAAGCATTTGATGTTGGTAGATTTACATTTTTGGTTACAAGTATTGGAATGATTAATCTTTCGTAAATGATTTTTCTCATAAATCTCTATGGTGCTTGAACAAGGATTAATACCGATACAATAGTTAGTGCTGCTTATAGTAATTTTAATACTGTCAATATTAGTTACTACTGCTACTTATCAAGTACTGGTAGACTAATTATTATTGTTATGTATTATTACTACTGTTTTCACTAATTAGTACTCTATCCTATTTATATATATTATTTGTTTTCTATCGTTCAAAAAAAAAAAAAAATCCACTAATACTGCTAAACCTCTTAGTACTGCTTGTAATAACTTTCTACTGCCTTGGTCGGTTAGTGCTGCTTATAACCAGTTAGTACTGTTAGCAAAATTAGTACTACTCTTTAACTCAGTGTGAGAGTTAATACTACCAGTTGTTAATACTGCTTGTACACTTTCTTCTGTCAAAATAGAACTATAAGAGTATTACTACTGTCTTCACACTTTCTACTGTTTATAAATACTACTGGCATCAAGTTACTACTGGTTATCAATTACTACTGCTAGTGTGTATCTTTCTACTGGTTGGAAATTACTACTGTTTTTAAGATGTGCTAATTTACTACTGTTAGCATAGTTAATACTGCTTTCAAGTTTCTACGGATTGCAAAATTCTAGGGCTTGGCAGTACTACTTATACAACAGTATCAAGGTATCAAAAATACTTTCATTCTCTCAACAACAGAAACCTAAAACAGCAGAAACCTCAACCACCTTCAAACTCAACCACTTTCAAATCAAACATTCAAAATCAACGGCGTCTTCATCCTCATCATCTACAACTCTTCCGATTGTAGATAACCATAATATGCTTGCATATTTGGTTAAAACCCAGGATGCGACGGACTTTCATGAAATCATCGATTTCTTGAAGGAAAGTCACATCCACTATGCCTTGACTGTAAACCCAACAGTCTACTTTAGGCATAGTAACTCCTTCTGGAACCACGCCAAAATCGAATCTATCGACGACACTAAACTCATTGTGTCGAAGGTAGAGGGCAAACGGGTGGTGGTCACAGAGGATTCCATCCGCAACCATCTTCATCTAGGAGATAATACAGGTATTTCTATACTTCTAGGCACTGAAATTTTTGAAAATTTAAAAAATATGGGTTATGAAGGGGATCTTACAAAATTTACCTTTTATAAAGGACTTTTTTCTCCACAATGGAAATTCTTAATCCATACAATACAACAGTGCCTGTCCTCTAAAAGAACAGGTTGGAATGAGTTTGGGAGTGCAATTGCTTCTGCAATTGTATGTCTAGCCACAGACCAACTGTTCAATTTTTCTGAAATGATTTTTAATGGGATGCTAAGAAATATTGAGCAATCCTCTAAAAAGTTTTTAATGTATCCAAGGTTTGTGCAAATCTTCTTAAATGAAGAAATAAATGATTTAAATGCACATTCCAAAATTTTGAAAGTTCTGTCTCATACTCCCAAAGTTTTTTCAAACATGAGGAGACAGAACATTGGATTTTCAAATAAGGTCACTGCATTATTTCCCACAATGCTTAGTGTACCTGCTATTAGGGATGAAGGAACAGAAAACCCATCTGTATCCCAACCCACATCCACTAGCAAGGCTCCCAAAAGAAAACAAGGGACCCCCAAGCCAACCAAAGCTAAAAAGCTAAAACAGGCTCAACCTGAGGATCCTCCCCTAAATGAGTCTCAGCCAAATGTAGCAGAGGAGGTGGTCCATGAGGAGTGGGGTGACCATTCTGGAAGGGCTGACCCTACTGCTTCTAGCCCACTGGCAGAGCAGGACAGGGTCAATATAAATAAGACCCAACCAGAGGCAACTGCACATGATGAATCTCCTTTAGGAGATTATTCTGCTGCAGGTCCCAGTACCAAGAACCAAGAGGCCTCTGCTGATCAGGCTAGGCCTGAGGCAGAAGGTAACACTTCCAATGACTTACCAAGGGATTCACATCCTGAAGGTAATGAGGATAGAATGTACCAAGAATTGACGGGAATGTTAGAGTTTATGTGGGAAGAGGTGAAGAGTCACAGGCAAATAATCAAGAAGCAGAACAGGGATATCATGAAGTTGTCTGAGTTTATTGGGCAACAGCAGCAGCAAATAGAAGATCTAAAGATTTTATTGATCAAATGCCTAGATGAGAAGAAGAAGTACATCTGGGTACAAGATGAGGATATCCCTGAGCCTGTGACTCAGGAAGATGGAGAAGAAGAGGTAGATGCTGAGCCTGCAGAGCTTATGGGTGAAGAGGAAGAGCCCAGGGGTGAAGAGGAAGAGCCCAGAGTATATAAAAGAAAGGAGAAAGGGGTCTCATTCTCTGAACCTACAGAAACATTTTCTGGAGGTGAGATGCCCAAAATAGACCCTAAAGATAAGGGAAAGGGTCTATTGATTGAAGAAGAGCCTGCTAAGAAGTCCAAAGGAAAGTTTAGGGGATTCACTACCAGGGAGGAGCAGGAGGCTCATGATCATGAGGTAGCCCTCAGACTACAAGCAGAAGAGCAAGTTCAGTATAATGAGGAAGAAAGGGAGCAGGCCCTGAGAGATCTGCTGGAGAAGAAGAAGAGAGCAGAGGCAGAAAAGAGGGCAGCTGCTAAGAAAAGCAGGAAGCCAACCAAAGCCCAGCTAAGAAAGACATATATTGAGAGATTGAGGGGTTTGATTCCAGATAGGGAGCTCAAGAGTATGAATTTTGACAGATTGGAATTCCTGTATGATAAGGAGATTGAAAAGGAAAGGTTAGAAAGGAGTAATAAGGAGGGTGAGCCAGAGAAGAAAGGAGAAGAGGAAAAAGAAAAAGAGGAGTTAGAAAGAAATGAGGCACAACTGCTTAGTCTACTGATCTTGAGGGATGATGGGGTGAAGGTAGATCCATTAGCTACCAAGCCTCCAAAGATAGTAGATCGGGATCATGTACAACTGGTGCATAAAGGACCTGAATTGACCAAGATTACAAGGGAAGATGGAGCTACAGAGTTCTACAGGTCATTTCAGGAAATTTTGAAGAAATTAGATAGAGATGATATTGAGCAGATGTATGAAGTTGGAAAGATGAAGTATGAGGGAAAACTGGTTGGGAAGGTATTGAATCGATTATTCTGGGATTATTTTCTCATGATGTTTGAACCTGAAAGAGTACCTCATATCTTCGGTAGATTCTATGTAGTCAAGTTTTGGATATACTTTCCAAGATCTGGTGTCCATCAAGTTGCCTTAGAGAATGGAGATCTTCTATTCATGCTTACTGAAAGACAGTACAACTTGAATCTGGGGTTAATGAGATGCATGATTCAGGTCAAACTAATTACCCCAGAGGACTCAGAGACTGCAAGAGCTCTTCTTCATATGATCCTAAATCAGATACATCAGAAGGCTGAAGCTTCAAAAAGAAGAAGGTAGTGTATTAGCATCCCTGGATTTAATTGAAGATTATTATAGAAACTTGAATCTGTAGGAGACAGATTAAGTTTAGGGGGAGATTGTTGGGTCTAAAGATGGCTAGAGAACTTGATTGAAGATTAACACTACTGGTTAGACTACAACTGCTAGTTACTACTGATGAAGAGGAGTTTCCATTGAAAGAACAAAGTTAGTACTGCCGGGTAAAAGTTTCCACTGTTAGAACAAAGTTAGTACTGCCGGGTAAAGTTTCCACTGCCAGTACAAAGTTTCTACGGGTTGAGTAAGTTAATACTGTTTATAACTTACTACTGGTTGAGTTTATACTGTTCTCGGAAGTTTCTACTGTTCTTCAGAAGTTTATACTGCCCGTGTAGTTTCTACTGTTTATGATTAGAGCATCTTTCTAACCATGCGGGCTAATCAAATATCTTCTCTGCAAAAGCAAAAAGCGCTCAGTAAAGCAGAGCATGGCTCAAGACGATAGGAGGATTAGATAGAAAGATATTTTTCATTAATTACTGTAGCGTGTAATTGGAGCTCTATAATTCTATAAATAGAGCTCCTTACCTTCAATAGAAACATATCTTAGCAGAGTAGAAGTGAAAATATCATAAGTGTATTCAATAGATTGATAATTGTCATTTGTAAGCTTCAAGGTAAATCATAACCCTGATACTTAAGTGTATTCGTATTATTCAAAGAAATAATATTGAAGCTTTTTGATAATTACTTTGCTTTTACTTGTTATTAATTTATGCTTTAAAACATATTTAATTTTACTTCTAAAGTTATAGATTACTATTTCGCGGTATTTCTATAAATATTCAATTGCTAAAAATATTGACTCGGAAGGTTCAATTCGATCCTGTCATAATATTCATCAACTGTAGCCTACAAAAAGAATTTATCAAGGAAGCTTAACATTCTTAGCATTAATTCTGAACAACATTTATTAAATTTTACTTTTTATTTTTTGACATTTATTTATACAAAGTTAAAATGTTCCGTAATAAATATTATACATGCCCGTTCCTTAAAAAAAAAAAGTGCTTACGTGTGAACTGTGAATGTTTGAATATCCAACTTGCAAGTCTTAATAATGTACCAAAAAACATGTCTTCAAGATTGGGTTTTTATTTCATATCTATCATGGTTCCTATATGATGATGGGCCGGGCTTGAAGTTATTTTTATGTCCAGGCCCATTTGTAAAAAAAATAGAAAATTTTAAAGAAAGATCATCATGTACAAAGAAATCAAGCAGATTGTAAATTCTACGGAAGATACAAGTTGCCTTTTTACACAAATCGTCCCAAATATTTACAACAATCTTGCAAAGATTACAGAAACCATCCTAATATATTTAAGAGACGTGCAGCTAAGGATGCCTTTTATTTACACTACAACTTCCATCCACATGAAAGAAAAAGCTTCACATTCAGCACACTTCTCATAGTCATTGACCTTCAAACGCATAACACAAAATAAAAACAACACTATATTTACAATTCAACAAATTTCAGGACTTGGTATGTACACAGATCCATATTTCTACTCGGGCCGAAAGTTCACAAGATCTGGGAGGTGAGATTCATGGAGCTTCTTTATATCGTTTGCAGTCACCTTGGTTGATTCCAAGCTAAGTGATTTTAAGTTCTTGAGAAACGTTAGATGCTGCAATCCTGCATTTGTTACCCGTGAACTTGAAACATTTAAAGACACCAAATTTGTCAATTCTGCAGTCAAACCGATCCAAAGTTAAAATTCATACGTGTATGCGTCGCCTAAATCAACAGGACAACCAATTGCAAGTTTTTTTTAGAGGATGTAACTATACCAGAAATCAATTCTAGAGATTTATCTGTGAGGTGGCTGTTTTGGGACAGATTCAAAAGCATCAATGATCGAAGATCTTTAATGTTTTTTACACCTGCATCGGTTAATCCTCCACCACAAATTTCCAGGGATCGCAAGTTTTTTAAACCTACATGAAAACCAATATCACAACTTAATATAGATCGCCTTCATTGTCTCTGAACAAATTATAAGGATGAAAATTGTAGCATACTTCGCAGATAGTTTGTCCCATTATCCGTTATTTTCGCACAAAACAAATCCAAATGAGTCAATCCAGTCAAACCTGCATCAAAAAACAAAACAGTTTGATCGACAGTTAAGCAGCAACGTCTAAATACAAAACCAACTTTTCAGTTTTGAAAATCAGGTACAGCCGGCAAGTTCGACCGATTTACTTAAATATAATTGGTTACGGTTATGTCATCTCTGATGGGTCAAACTAGTAAAAAAGAAACAGGTCAACTGCATCAAACGGGTCAAAAGTCACCCAGTGTATTCTTAAAGCTAACAACCTCCTAAACCATTTTATTCAAAAAATGGATTATTTTTTAAATCTGTAAGTCTGTAACTTTCTAATTCATATTTGACCAAAATAACCTCTTTGAAAAATATCTAAAAACTTTAAACCGATTAAATTTCAGGTTGATCATGACCCGACCCATATGAATTTACCCAATATGACCCTATCTTTTTGCCCACTCTAACATCTTTAGAGAAGGTCAATCCATGCATACTTGTAAGAGCTGCAAGTCCAGCATCTGTGATTTGGCGAACATCCAAATTAAGCGATCTAAGAGATGACAACTTCGCCAAATATCTTAGACCACCATCAGTAATAAGAGTGAATGAAAGATTCAAACTTTCCAAATTCATCAAACCTGCAAGATGAGATAAAAATTACTTAAGATTAAAGTAAATCAGCTCATATTGACAATTTTATAGAAAGTGTGTTGACCAGAAAGATGACCAAGACCGTTGTTTCCAACTCCTGTATCAGATAGCTCCAAACATTTCAAACGATTGAGACCTGACCATCACAAAAACAAATTTATACAAGATAACTATTGAAGTTAACAAAAGGGCAAACTGTAAGAAAATGCAATTAACTTAAAACTTTTTGCTGAGATATGTAACATACTTTTCCTCGGCATTTATTGCAGCATACACATTTATATGTTGGTAAAAATGGAATATAACATTTCATTCTCTTGCAATTGGCCCTTAAATCCTTTATCAAAATCATTTAGCATACAAAGATACTTGGCCAGAAGAATCACCTGCTAAATGCACCAGTCCATCATCCCTAATTCTGCACGAGTCGAGGTTCAAGCTCTCCAGATCTATCAAAGCTGCATGCCATGAACATGAAAAAGTGTGGATTTTAAAACTGATCCCACATGCTAATAATTTCAGCTTAACATACGAGTGAACTTTTAGTAAGTTCACCTTTCAGGTGTGCCAGGACAGCATCTGATATATCATTAAATCCCAAGTTCAGCACTTTTAGAGACTTGAACTCTGCATAATAAGTGCGTTAATTTTCTGTTAAGTACAAAACCTCTTAACATCACAATGTACTACAATAGAAGAGCTTACTTGAAAACTTCTCACACCCAATGTCCGTTAGATTAGTTCTGCTTAGATTCAGATTAGATAGAGCAACATCTGCTTATAAAGACAACTCTAATTCAGAAAAAATAAAATAATAATAAATAAATATAAGAGATTTATGTATGTGTAAACCTGAAAGTGAATCCAAGCATGCTGCAGTTATAGGACAGCGCTCCATATTGAGCAATGCAAGCTTGTGTAAACCTGAAATTTCATACAGTTTATCATGGAAAAGAAAAAACATTTAGCTAGTTGCATATTCAGATGACAAACAAGTCAAGTGACCTTTCAAAAATGTGATGCCGTGATCTGTGACCTTGCTGCAAGAAATTTGTAATTCTTTCAAGTTTGTTAGGTCTGGTACATAAGAAAGAATGAATCATCAGTTTAATACTCAATCTTCTAAATTCTTTAAAGTTCATACTGAAGTGTACTGAAATCTAGGACTGATTTTAGAATGTGTCTCATAGCATTAAGAAATTGTTTACAGAGCCGACTAGAACAGCAACCTGAGATAGGCTTCATATCGGCATCGGTAATGCAATTACAACAGTTAACGTTAAGTGTCCCGAGGTTTTTTAGACCTGCAAAATATTAAAGGGATTAATATATATTTGATTATTTGGAGGTCAATAATCAGATGAAAAAGTACAATAAAGAAAAGAATGTTATGAGTTAATATAGGAGATCACCTTTTAGATGAACAAGACCACCATGTATCCCTGTACATCTTTCCAAGTCCAAATTTAATAAATTGACTAAGCCTGAAAGAGCACTCATCCCACTGGCAGTAATGTTGTTGTTCCTCTTGAAACTCAAAGTTGTCAAGTTTGAAAGACCTGACAGATTAAGCCGTAATTGCTGGTATCAGATTAGTAAAAGCTTATATTTAAATGAAAAGCGGGCCATCGATTAGTCATAACAATCAGCTCTTAATGTTTGTATAAACAGAATCTGCTTCTGGTTATTTGATTATTTAGGGTTCAAATAATCAGATTTATACTAGCTGCAATAAGAAGATTAATAAGTAAACCCCAAAATTACCTAATCACCTCTTCTCTTAACCTTATTTAAGAGACTTTTACTTTCATTTCACCCTATCTAATATACAGAATTTTTCAAACACTCAGCCAGATTGTTACAACTTAAACAGCAAAAGCACATCCACGTATAATCTCCTATAGCCCATTTATCACAACTGATTATTTGATTTTCAGTAGTAAAATATCACATTATCACTTTTAAAATGTACATCCAGACGCCTGCTTAATCTTAGTGTTGTTCTAGCTACTTATTACTGCATAAACTTACCATATCATTTGAATCTTGTTGAAAATAAGTGTTATATGTTTAAATATGTGTATCAAACTTTAAGCAAAACTCTATCGTATGTAGCCAACTTTATATATTTCTAATGTAAGTATAAAACTCACAAATTTTACTATTCTATCCGGTGACTTATTCATCAGTTAGGGGTATTTTTGCTGAAGTGGCACCCATATAAGTTGCCCACATCACCAGTTACAAGTTCAAAGAGGTTGGATACACGCAAGATTAATAATTAAGAGTTGGATACATTTTTAAAACGTAACCAAACAAGAAACCTGTAATCATGTCAACATAGATATATCATTAATATCATCAAAGTTTTGGACTGAAAGAGGACCAGTAATGCAGCCAAACCCAACATCCGAGATCTGGTCACAGAAATTGAAGTTTAAGGCCTCAATGTTCTTGCAGTCTTTAAGATGTAACAACCCCGAGTCTGTAACATCAGAACCCGAAAGATCTGCTGCTAGTAATGACAATCCCTGAGACGAGATAGCATCCATCCATGTATCATCAACACCTGGATATTCCCCTAAGTTCATATCCTGCCGAAAACAAAATGATCAAATTGTAACAAAATGCAAAACTAAAAAACTCTTACACCTTACAGATTATTAGATAGATAGACACCTGCAGAGCACAATCTTGAAAGGCTTCAAGATACGCCTCAGTAAGACGTTGAGAATAAACCAATTCATTAAAAATCTGCTGACTGATATCTCTTGGCAGCGTAGAAAAGGTACCATACTCGTTTATTTCCTGTTTCATAACAGATATACAACTGCATTACAAGTGCATATCTGATATTCCGATCAAATATGGATTCTATAAGAAGAGTAACATACGCACTTCACAAATTTTAAAAATGCATAATTCCATGAGAGATGGGCATATCGTGTTTCCTTCTTTATTATCTACAGAGGCTCGAGAGAAAGAGGTTCCCAGCCATTTTGAGCTTCCACTTTTAGAGTACCTTCTAGAGACTCCTCCGTGTGCAATTTCTTCACTGGTTTGTGGGTCCCGTTTCCTTGAACACGCTCCTCCCATTGGAATCCGGCCTTATAAGCTGTTATAAGTGATGGAGTTTATTCACCATTTGAGGTCATTAAGCTGAGAGTTTATGGAACCAATATGTAAATAAGCATATAATTGAACTATTGCAGCACCATCAATATTTTGGAGATAGCCAGACATTACAATGCATGTGAGATAAATATGCAACAAAGTTCACTATGCAGAATAAAGTGATTCTTGCTATTTGATTAATTAGAATCAGCAACAAATAGCTGAATAAGTATTCAACTAGGTACTTCAAATTAGGTATAGTTAGATACTTTTACACGAATCACAATAATTCATATTTGAACTTTTCGACTCTAACTAATACAGTACAACAATCATAATCATTTTCTAATCAGAATCATTTTCAACCAACTTATATCTTGCTCTATGCTCTGCTACAAGAACCTATCCTCTTTTCTTAAAACCTTTGGCATGAACACGATATGCATAATAACAAGAATTCGTACCATGTAGGCATGCGGTCCTAATTATACATATACCCAATTCTTTAGCATATGGTTTGAGGTCAAATTGGTGTCAAGTATGCCACTTTTTTTTCCTAATGAAATCACACAAAAGAAAATATGAACATTTAGGCAACTTTTTCCAGTATATTTTTATGTCAGATAACATAAATTTACCTTATGTTTACTTCTCATAATAACATCCAATATTCATCTTTTTTATAGAAAGTATACTAAAATTCAAAGTGGGTACTGGGTACTGTTACATAACAGTTAGATACAACAAAATATATTTATTATTTATATTAAAAATAAAAATGAAGAAACTTTTGAGACATGCATATAAGAACAAATAATAATCTAAACAAAAACATATGAACAAGAAATACACCCATGTTCATTGCTATAAGCAAGAAACAAGACCCATGTTATAAAATCACCATCATCATACAATTCAGGACTAAAATTCCAAAAATTGAAACGACCCAAAACCCCAAATTGATAAAGTTACTTACTTTATTAACAACCCAAAATTAAGCAAAGAATCAAGAAAACATTAATAATAAAATTACAGCAAAAATGGAATCGAACCTAAAGAATTGAAGAAGAAGAAGGATTATGATGAACTGGGTGTTGAAGTAAGCTTACAAAAAACCCATCACGATCGTGACTATTGATTTTGATTATGATAAAATTACTGGTATAAAATTACAAGAAAGAAAAAATGAAAATGGATGAATTTAGAAGGTAAAGCGTGCAGGTGTAATAAGAGTGATGGAGAGAGAAAATGATTGAACCGGCAGATGATGTAAACGTGGAAGTTTTTTTTTTTTCTTTGTTTCATCAAACTATTGGATTTTCAAGCATCGGATAAGATCGATATTAATTAAATTACTATATTTATTTTTAATCATATATGGCATGGAAATAGATTATTGAATTTTGTATAATTGGTATTGCAATGTTGGAACACTCCCATCAAACTGAAATACACATCAGCTTTTATCAAAACTGACTAAAGACCCTGCTATTAATGACTGGTCCTTCATTTTTCTACGACTCACGTATTATTTACTTTATATATTTAAAATACAATAACTAAAATAAAAATAAATTTTATTAAAATAAAAAACATTACAATTAAATAAAAGAAAACATTAATAATAGAAAAAACATTACATTTATTGGAATACGATTACATTAATTAACGTTGACAGAAATTTCGTAGGAATTGTGAAGCATGTTCGATTAGAGCATTGCAAAGTTGACGATGCACCGTTCGATCGCGTAATTCTTTGTCCATACGCAATTGAGTTTCAACTCTTTCTTGCCACGAACATCGCGGTCTATTTGTCGGGTTTACCATATATTCTTCCTTCAGCTGACACATATTTCGTCTGTTGTCCTCGGTTATCATGTTGTATAAAATCACACAACAATACATGATTCTTTTTATTATGTTGGTGTTATATAGTCTTGTCGGGTTCTTGATGATTTGCCAACGGCCTTGAAGCACACCGAATGCTCATTCCACATATTTTCTTGCAGATTCTTGATATCTCTTGTAACCCATTTCTTGTTGCGTTAGTGGAAACTTAAACGACTTTACAAGAGTGGCCCATTCCAGAAAATTCTGTCGGCAATATAATAACCTCCGATGAATTGAGTCCCGACAATGTTGAAATTTACTTGGGGAGGTCCATCTTGTAGTAAATCGATGAATAAATCCGATTGATTAAGGACGTTCAGGTCATTGCTCGAACCCGCACGACTAAAGAAAGCGTGTCAAATCCATAGATCGTAAGAGGCAACTGCATCGAGTATGATCGTTGTACAGCCTTGATCACCTCGGGTGTATTGACCTTGCCATGCCACTGGGCAATTTTTTCAAGTCCAGTGCATACAATTGATGCTTCCTAGCATACCCGAAAAACCATGCAACTCGGCATGACGCTGATGTAAACGTTGCACATCTTGAAGTGTTAGTTTTCTTAACTAATCAGTCGAGAATAAATGAAAAATACATTTACACAAGTTATCCAAACACAAGTATGATGTTTGCTGACCCATATGTAAGTATTTATCAAACGCATCAGCGGCACAACCATACGCCACTTGGCGTACGACGGAAGTACACTTTTGGTAAACGTTAAAATCAAGTCTACCGGTTGCGTCTCCGCTTTGATGGGGGAACTTAGGAATACAATTTTATACCTTGACATATACGGATAAATAAAGACTTTCTCATCCGATAACGTCGTCGAAAGAAATCCGACGGAAATGTTGGATTCTCGGCAAAATAGTCTAGAAACAAACGTTCGTCCATTGCTTCACGATCTCTACATAAGTATTGCCTTGGTGCTCTTGGCGGACTAATCGGAGTTTCGCCTTCGTCGTTCGAATCGGAGTCTATCGAATTAATGATATTCATCGCATCGTCCGGATCGAAAATAGCCGTGAGCGATTGTAATTCTTCAAGTTCAGAATCGGATTACATTTAGGTTTAGTTGTATATGTATTTTTAATGTGTTTGGGATAGGGAATAAATGTACAAAAATAAAATGAAAATGTATTTTTTTAATTAAAAATCGGATATAATACCGTTAATTAATGGATATATATATATATATATATATTTTTATTTTTTCTATTGCATAAGAGTCGCAAGAATTAAAAAAATATTTAATAACTCGCGATAAAAATAAAATATTTTTTATTTATTAAAAAACGAATATATTACGTTAATTAATGGATATATTTTTTTTATTGCATAACGGTCACAAGAATTAAAAAATATATATTTAATAACTCGCGGGACCCACACAAACAAATAGACGGGGTAATTCGACGGGCTGAACCGACGAAACCAAACCGATGGGTCGTGCCATTGGCGTCGGCTCCGTCGGTTGGAACCGATGGACAACCCACCTTACCGACGGGAGTGACCTTATAGCTAACCTTTTAATTTTAGTCCCCATCGCATATAATATCTCGTCTATTGCGATTTTTACTCCCCGGAAAATAGTTCTGGTGAAATTTACACACTCTTTGTGATGATCAAAACACATTGTGTTACCTAATAAATTCAACATCTTTCATGTGTGAGAATGATAATGATTTAGAATTTGGGGTCATCCGTAACATTGTTATTTCAATTTTTGTAAACCGACACATAAACAAAGAATGAAACAAAAAATCACAATTTTTCGTAGAAAAATTACAAATCGTATAGCGAATGAATTCGTAGTTACGGCTATCTTACCTTCAATGTGGCTTAGCCCCTTCCACGACTTTGTGTCGTGAAAAGAACAAATTTGATATCCCATTTTAAGTTGAAGGTCGATTATGTACATCTATAATAACAAAAATCGGGTTATCAAGAATTTAAAAAAATTAAAAAAGGAAGTTTTATTCATAATGGTGATAATTCATCTACTTTGAATAAACTCATATTTAGACTGTGGTTTATACTTGTGTTATAATCTACTTTGATCGAATAAACTCATATTTATACTGTGGTTTATACTTTTGTTATATTGTTAAACCTATGTCACTAAATTTGACAAGTCATCTTGTTACATCATACTCGAGTATCATTCGTTGCTTGTTAGAATAAATGTCTACTATTAAATTTATAAGTGGCAAAATGAGTAGGTTGGGTCGGGTTGGGTCACGGGTCTAAATGGGTTTGGGTCTAAATGGGTCATTTAGGAGGACGGGTCTAAACGGATCCGGGTCAAAATGATCTCGATTCGGATTGACCCATCGGGTTTCCACCAAACTTTTTTTATGTGAGTGGAAAATGAAATGAGGTGTTCACAAAAATTTGTACCCACTAGACCCATTAGTTAATTGTGATACAATTAAAGGTTATATCACATATTCATATAGACCCATCTAAAAAAATAGAGGGAGATCGAATAAAACTCATCACCTCATATATATTATCCAAATTGACCCATCTAATTAAATTAATGATACTTTTTTATACGTGCTGAGTAGTACTTTTAAAATTCTTTGATTAAAAAAACATCGTTCAAATAATTTACTTTATAGATACGTTAGGTTGAAAAGGTTACTTTTGAAAGAGTTTGATAAACTTAGTTTGTTTTGATCAGAGCAAAGTTTCTTAAAAATCGCCTTTTTCAAAATATCGTACCTTTCGACTCAATGAGAAAATGAGATCTATTTCTATTATTCATCAATAAGAAAAAGAAAAAACGTGAAGTTGTAAATTCATGTATTCTGTTATCACTTAATTAATTATGAAGTTGTAAATTCATGATTAATTTAAATGTTTGAATCGCTTTACATAGCACATTGGATTAAGTGGAGAATGAGTGGAGTAAGAGACAAGGCAATCTAGGTAGCTTTTAGAATTAGAGAATAAAGAATTTTCAAGTTGTTGATTATTTTTAATTTGAATCTTGAAACAAGGATAAAAATGGTCAACTTAGATGGCTAGGGTACCAACTTTTCAGTGACAAATTTGACATCTATAGTTTCTGGTATTCAAGGCATCTAACAATATACAAATCGTACGAGTGTATAACCATCACGATTTCGTTTTAAGAGGCCATGTATCGCAGGAATTTTGTTTCTTTTGGGCAGTTATCATGGCTGGAAAGAACTAATGCATTTTAACTGTTGCTACACTCGGGATCTTCTGTATGAGTAACCTAATCAAAAACGAAGTTGTCCTTTCTCAAGACGAATGGTTCTTTAATGTAGCGTATTTGAAAAGGCGGTAACTTTCAACACCATCCAAAACCAGGGAGGAAAATAAACGGGCTCATCGCAACCCGAACCTGCCAACCCGTTTAAGTTTTGGTTCGTGTTCGGGTTGTGAGTTGGGTAAACAGGTTGATCTGCCAACCCAGTTAGGTTTTCAAAACATACTTGAGTCATTAAGTGAATGAGTTTGACCCGCCAACTCGAGACCAACCTGCCCCAACATACTTGGACCCATAACTAACTTACCAACCTGTTTGACCCATTAAACTGAAGGGTTACACGGGTTGTGTCGAGGTTACTAGTATTCAGGTTGGGTTGAACATCGCAACCCGTGTATATCATCAAGTTGTGACTTGTGAATGGGTGAGGTAAAATAAATCCGTATCGGCAAACCCCCCCTGACCCGAATTGACACCCCTATTTGACATCTAGTTTTGGTGTAAGAAGATCAATAGATCACCTATTTTTTCATTTTTCTCGCTCAGCAGTCAACAAATTTTTTTGTCGATTATGCTCTTGGTGGCAGGCCATCTAGGCAAGGGAGCTAAGCACTTCTCATATTTTTTATATTTTTAAAGGTGATACAATGATCAATTTCACATTGTTAAATTCGATATAGCATTATGTCATTTGAATCAGGATCCCAGATCTTAATGTTTGCCAAAAATAAACATCATTTATCTCTTAAGTACAACCCTCGGTTAGATACTTAGATGTATAGTTTAACACAACAATTTGACTATTGCTCGAATATTTTATAGATCATTTAACAACAAATGGATGTTACAGAGAAAAATAACAGCAAAATAATAGCGTTTATGTGATATTGAATCTGGGTATTTAAAATATAATCAACTCTAACAAAACATCTAATCGAATAATTAGAATCAGTCTTACCGGGCCAACTCATTGCTATCTTAAACAACACAGAAGTATGCTTTATATAGCACATTGGATTAAGTGGAGATTGAGTGGAGTAAACAAGGCAAGTTAGGTATCTAATAGGATTTAGGATCAAAGAATCAACAAGTTTCAAGTTTCTGATATTTCTATTAGATTAGAATCTTTATAAAATGGTAAATCTGTATGGCTAGGGAACCAACTTTTTGAAAATTTGGACATTATACTTTCTTGCCTTCAACAATATGCAATGGTATAATGATTAGGATTTCTTTTTAACAGGTCATGTATCTTGGGAGTTTTGGTTCTTTTGGGCAGTTATCTATACAACAAAGAGCTGAAGCACTTTAACTGTTACTAAGACTAGGGAACTTCTGTCTGGGTAACCGAATCTAACATAAAGTTGTCCCTTTCTCAAGCGAATGGTTTTAATATACGTGTTGTCAAAAGGGTGACAATTCTCGACACAAACTGACACCGGACAGAACCTGTCAACCTGATAAACTTTTGAATTGTGTTTGGGTTGGAAATTTGGTAAATGGGTCGACCCGCCAACCTAATTAAGTTTAAAAGGTTTTATTATACCAAAAAAAAAAAAAATTAAGTAAATGGGTTTGACCCATCAACCCAAAACTGCATACTTTGACCCGAAACCAACCCACCAACCTGTTTGATCCATTTACATAAACGGGTTATACAGGCCATTTCTGGTATGATAGTATCCTGATTAGGGTTATAATTCCCCACCCAATCAAATAATAAGGTCGTGTTTGGTTTAGGTAAAATCAACCTGCCAACCCAACCCGAATTGCCTACATAAGTATTTGACTTCTCGTTTGGAAGTACCTTTGCTCCTTCAATAACCATGACTTCTAATTCATTTAAAGGAACTCCCAAGACTAAGAGTACAGATGGATCACATATTTTTACGTTGTTCTCAGTCACTAGTCAACAAATGTTTCTTACCTATAGTCTGCGTCAAGGGAGTTGTAGCACTTCACTTAGGTATCATCCTTTTTACAGGAAAAACTATGATCAATTTCACATTGTTAAATTAGGGACAGCATTATGTCATTTGCATCAGGAACAATATACAAATATCCCTCAAGTACTACGGTTGGTAAGACATCTTTTAACACAACCATTCAGCTATTACTCAAACAGTCTAGATTTCATTAACAACAAATGAATCTTATAGAACACAATCATCAACTATAACAAAACATCAGATAATCAAAATCAGTCATACTACAGCTACTCATTATTTAACAATTAACAAATACTATAACAAGATAACTAGAATTAGCTACACTATTCACAAACACTATTAACCCTCTACTTTGCAATCTCTGCAGCTTGAAATAAAAATAATCAATCATCACATTATCACTTCAAAGGCAACAGAACATATGCTGATATATGCTACCCATTATTTTTTTATATACACATGACCAAAGTACATTTCTCAATTTTCATATAATCATGAACCATAGATAATGCAAAAGAACCTACATACCCAAGAACACAAAATGGCTTGTGACCCTTGTCCAACTTCATGAAAATTGCTACAACCTGAAAAAATAATAATACTGTAGAATCATAGAAAATGGTAATGCTTACTTGAATTCAGGCAGCTTCCCAGATCTAAAAATTGCAAATTTAGAAACTTGTGAATAACAAAACTTGATTCCATTATCATTAAGCAAATCTTGAATCATTAACTTAGCTTTCTCAGGTTCATTACTTTCACATTCAATCTCATAATTAACACCAAAATCAAACACTGTTTCATCCAATTCTAATTTCAACCCATTCCAATTATAAACAAATCTCACATTTCTAAACCCACCCAAACACACCAATTCATCCACACCCACCCCATATTCATTTTCCACTTTCCTCAAAATCCCTGATGATTCTTTAATCATTTTAAATCGCCTTGGCTCGGCTGCACATAGCCGAGCCAAGTCAGGGTCTACGGGCTCCTCCGTCTCCTCGGTCCGACTAACCCCGGACACAATCTGGGGTTTGGATTTAAGGGACATGATGCATTGGGAGTCGAGGTCGTAGAAACGGAGACGGAGAGCCGCGTGGTGATTGGTGGCTAGAGTGAGTGATGGGGTGTCGAAAAAGAGGTTTTGTTGAAGGTGGGTTTTGGCGTGGTAAGGGGAGAGAATGTCGGAAAGTTTTTGGTGGGATGTGGAGTCTGGTAGCCGGAGTTTTACTTCAACTTCCATTATCTTGTTGTTTGTGATTTGTGATGGTTTTCTGATCCAACGTGACATCTTTTTAGTGGAATTTTTTTTTTTTTTTTTCTTTTGCTAATGTTTAGCAAAATCAAGGTTGGAATATTATGTTTTTGCTGGGTTTATTTCGCCCTCCGTTGCTATTTTTGTTTATCTAAAAAAAATGTATATTTGTAAAAGTAGACTATTAAAAATCATAAAACTATCAAAATTATTTTCATTTATTACCATCAATCGTTTATTTCCTAAAAATTTCAAGTCAAACTTGTTTCGAATATAAGGGCAAAATTAATATTCATCTATCTTAAATTCAACAAATTTTTCTAAGGGACAATCAAAATGGGACGGGAGGAGTATTTTATTATTACCGATTAGGGTTTGTTAAAATTGATTTCAGCTACGTATAACATTAATATGTTTAGTTATTAAAAGGGTTAAATCTATAAATTAGCAAATGTACTTAACTTTTTTGTACCGAACTGAATAATGTATGCATTTTATTACTAATGTGAGTAACCAACTCTTAAGTTTTGTGTCAATGTTAGTAACATGGTATTTTAGTCACCGTTTATTTATCACCATTGTTGACATGTCATTAACCTGTATATTTCTTAATGACATGACATGATATGTCAGGTGTATTTAGTATACTTAAACTTTATTTATCGATGAAATTCATTTAAAACCCTAATTGTCATATGGCTCCAAATGAAAAAGTCTGGCTGTGGAAAAATACTAGGGTTCTAAATGAATTTCATTGAGAAATAAAGTTTAAGTGCACACTAAATTTGTGACGTGTCATGCCATATCATTAAAAAATATATATGTAAACGACATGTCACCAATGATAATAACTAAAGAGTGACTACAATATCATGTTACATTGGCACACAACCTAAGAGTTGATATTTCACATTTACAAATTACAAGGGTAAATGGGTAATACGTGTATTTCACATCTATAGATATCTGGAAAGCAACAGCATATAGGTACTTTGTGTGAAACCACCTAAACCCCCTGATTACACTACACATCCTATATTTCAGACCAACGAAATCATCCATAAACCTCTAGTTTATACCCATAGTTGTGGACCTTATCCAAATACTTGTTTAGTTGCGGCTACAAGGACCCTCATAGATACTTGTAAACTTACAATTCAGATAAAGCACAATTATGGTAAGGTTGTGACGAAGATGATAAATGATCTTTTAAAGATAATGAACGAGATGGTCAATAAAGCTGTTGGGACATGTCTTGTTGATTTCCAAAGGGCATCAAAGAAGCTTGATGGTCAAATTGCTGGTTTGCAGATCAACAAAATAGGAATTGAGGGGTATCGTCAATCTAAAGGGGTATTAGTTTCTCTCATAGCTTGCTGCAATATATATGTACACTGCTGCGCTGTGAAAATTGTTAAATCCTGCTATCATATCCTATTTGAGCAAGTATGACACAGTCACCAAATGGATCAGGGAATTTAGTACATGGACACCACTTGTTATCAGCTAAGTCTTCTGTAGTTGTTTTTGTTCATTTTACTTGGATATATTGGGATGAGATCGATATTCTTTGCTGGTATGGTAAGGGCTATAAGCACAGATATCAGATACAAAACTTAAAGAGTTATGATCGATCCTTATCTTCTGTGATGTGTTCAAGCAAACAACAATATGTGTGTTGGATCTGCGAGCTACTACCAGTGTATATTTCGAGCATATTTCATCTATTTCTATTACGGGATTTGTGGTACTACTTCAGTAATGAGGAGTCTATAATTGAGAAAATATGAATAACAAATTTGTATTCGAATTAGCTTCTTGGTTCTCTGTTTTCACGTATGCATTATATGCATATTTAAACTACAAGACTCCTAATGACTATAAGACTCCTGCCATACATAAAAGAGTTATCCTTTTAAGAATACCACCCCCCCCCCCCCCCCCCCCCCCCTCTCAAGTTGGAATGTGAAAATTTTGAACACCCAACTTGTGAAGTAGATAATCAAATTGTGCTTTGCCAAGAGCCTTGGTAAAGAAATCTGCAATTTGTTCCTTCGTTGGTACGTGTTGTGTACAAATGTTGCCAGCAACAATTTCATCACGTATATAGTGACAATCGACCTCGATATGTTTTGTCCGTTCATGAAAGACCGGGTTCTGAGAAATGTGTAACGCCGCTTGACTATCACAATAGAGCGACATTGGTTGAGTATGGGAAACACCAAGACTATTCAACACACCTTTTAACCATTTTAACTCACTTGTAGTTAAGGCCATTGATCTATATTCCGCCTCTGCCGAAGACCGTGACACCGTGTGTTGCTTCTTTGTTTTCCATGAAATCGGAGAATCTCCTAGGTAGACCAACCAACCTGTAAGAGAACATCTTGTTAACGGGCAACCAGCCCAGTCTGCATCGCACCACCCACGTAATTGTAGATCACTTTGACTTTTTAATAAAATACCTTGTCCTGGGTTACCTTTTAAAAACCGAACAACGCCCAAGGCAGCCTCCCAATGCTCAATATGAGGATTTTACATAAACTGAGACAATATATGTACGCTGTAAACTAAGTCTGGTCTAGTAAAACACAAATAAATTAAGCGCCCAACCAATCGTCGATATTGTTCGGGATAGTTAAACAATCTGCCTTGAGCTAATCCTAAGCGATGATTCTGCTCCATAGGAGTGGTTGCTGGTTTAGCGCCAAGAAGACCAACCTCAGATATAATGTCAAGAGCATATTTTCGTTGACATAAAAATATACCCTCCTCTGCACGTGCTACTTCAACACCCAAAAAATACTTTAGGTTGCCCAAATCTTTCATGTGAAAACAACTGCTCAGATAGTTTTTGAATTGTGTTATTGCATCACGATCCTTACCCGAGATAATCAAATCATCTACATAGACAAGAACATTAATTTGAACTCATGTCGTTTCAAAGTGAACAAAGAGTAATCAGAATAGGATTGAAAAAATCCATATTCTTTTAATGCTGACGATAGTTTTGAGAACCAACACCGTGGTGCTTGTCGAAGTCCATATAACGATTTTTTAAGTTTGCATGCATGGTGAGGTTTCCCTCCATGTAAACCAGGTGGTAACTTCATAAAAACTTCTTCACTAAGATCCCCATGCAAGAATGCATTATGCACGTCCATTTGATGAAGTTCCCATTGCTTAGCGGCTGCAACTGCCAAGAACAATCGCACCGTCACCATTTTTGCGACTGGCGCAAACGTTTCATTGTAATCAGTCCCAGCGACTTGATGATTACCTAGAACGACAAGTCTCGCTTTAAACCTTTCAACGGTACCATCTGAGTTATATTTTATTTTGTAAACCCACTTACACCCAAGAGCGCGTTTTCCCTTGGTAGCTCTTCGATAGTCCAAGTACGGTTACGCTATAAGGCTTGAATTTCATTGTCCATGGCTAACCGCCATCGTTCATCTTTGACCGCTTCAGAATAAGTTAGTGGTTCTCGTTCTGTATCAATAGCTTCAAGAAAGTTTCGATGACGTAAAGAAAACTTATCACAATTTACATAATGAGCTATAGGATACGGAGTACCTGAGGACCGTGATTGAGATGGTGTCGGGCATTGGGACATAGTTTCTTTTCTAATAGTATGAGTGATATAGTCACGAAGTCGTACCGAGGTCTCTTTTTGACGATGCCCCCTACCTAATTCCTCTTCATGAACAGATTCTTCTACACCGTTAGGGCCTGATGTTTCTTGTAATGAATCAGTACCACCACTAGTTGTTGTGATGAATCACCGGCGGTGTCAGTTTGGTGTGGTGAATCCCCAACACCATCATTTTGGTGTGATGAATCGCCAACACTTTCATCGTGTGTGTTGTTGTGATTTGAATCCCCCCCCCCCCCCCCCCCCCACGCGAGGGGTCAGGTTCATTTGTATCCTTATTATCAAACTTAGGTTCGGGAATGTGGTCTGTAGGAAAGATGGCTGCGTTTTCATAGGGGAATACATCTTCCAAGAACTCGACATCACGAGATACAAAAAAAACATTTTTTTCTAAGTCAAACAACCTCCAACCTTTTTGTCCATAAGGATATCCTAAGAACACACATTTTCGACTACGACTTGCAAACTTGTCTCCTGTTTTAATATGAGCATAACACAAACACCCAAATGCTCGCAAGTGTTTGTAACACGGTTCTGTGTTATGCAACACGCTGTATGGAGTTTTGCCTTTTAGAACGGATGAAGGAGTGCGGTTAATTAAATAAGCAGCGGTTAACACAAATTCACCCCAGAAATCAATTGGAAGAGAACTTTGGAATCGTAATGCACGAGCCACATTCAATATATGTCTATGTTTTCGTTCAACTCGACCATTTTGTTGAGGAGTTGCGACACATGAAGTTTGAAAAATAATGCCATGATCGACGAAAAATTCTTTCATACAAACAAACTCGGTACCATTGTCACTTCGGATGATTTTAACGTGTTTATGAAATTGTTTTTCAACCATCTTTAAAAATTGTTTCAAGGTATGAAAAACTTCTGACTTATTGACAAGCAAGTACACCCAAACTGATCGAGAAAAATCATCAACGATAGTTAAAAAATACGATGCACCACATGATGAAACAGTTCTATATGGTCCCCACAAATCACAATGAACAAGCTCAAAAATAGATGAAACTTTATTTTCACTAATAGGAAATTTATCTCGACATTGTTTTGCACGATAACATACTTCACAGTTTTTACTTAGCACTCTATTTCTCTTATCTCGACTAACTACCGGGAGAAAATTCGTTACTTCTAATGAGGGATGACCTAACCGTTTGTGCCAAAGATCAAAAGAACTTGTTGAGGTTGTCTTCAACGCTTGCACCGATGGTGTTTCTTGAAAGTAGAAAAGTCCTCCATCCCATCTTTTACCCGCACCAATCACCGTCCTCGTATTGAGATCCTGTATAACACATATGTTAGGTGCAAATTGAAAAAAACAGTTAGCTTGATCTAATAATTGAGGTACAGAGATCAAATTGCACTCTAATCCAGGTACAAGTAAAACGTTAGTTAATTTAAAACCGTTTCTGAAGCGTTTGTTTCCTTCCTTTTGTGCTATGGGTTTTCTACCATCGGGCAATTTAACTGGACAATGACCTATATCCTTCAAGTTGGTCAGCTCTTCCAATGTACCTGTCATATGATCTGTTGCCCCAGAATCAAGTATCCATAAAGACTTACCATTCATCTTTTCTGTTTGCGTTGAGCCCGATCCGTTCAACAATTGCATCATTGTTTCCCACTGTTTTGTGCTAATTCCAGGCAATCGAAAAACTTCCGATTCTTTTCCATCGGTTTTTGTGGTTGCTGCCCCACTATGTACCACATTGACTCTTGACATACCACCTCGACCTCCTCGACCTCTTCCTCTTCCATTTGTAGTTCCTCTTCCATGACTAATTCCTTTTCCTTCAACACGGGTCGGTCTCCCCACCAATCTGGATATCCATGAATTTCAAAACAAGTCTCAATCCCGTGTCCTGACTTAAAACAGTGGGTACAACTTAGTTCACTCTTGGCCTCGTTCCGAGCTTGCACACTCATGGCCATAATATCAGGTTGTTCCTCCTTCACACGTGACATAGTCTTGACTCGTTCCTCCTGAATGAGAATTGAGTATACTTTGTTCATATTTGGTAGTGGATCTTGTGCCAAAATATTTGATCTTGTTGTTCCATACGTATTCTCATCAAGTCCCATGAGAAAAGTATGAACCTTTTCATCTTCCTGTTTCTTTGCGAGAATTGTTCCGAGATTGCAAGTGCACGTCATGACCTGATCATAGTTATTTAACTCATCCCAGATCTGCTTTAGGCGTCCATAGTAGTCCGCTATGGTCATTCCTTTTTGACGACAACCCGCAAGGTCAGATTTGAGTTGTTGAATCCGAGGCCCGTTGGCGATTGAAAACCGAGCTTTTATATCCCGGGCTATCTCGATATGAGAGATAGTAGAACGCAACGACGGTTCAATAGTGTTTCTGATCCAAGAAACCAACAACGAATTAATTGTCCACCAGTCTTCGATGTCTTTATCCGCGTCTCCCGGTCTCTCAATGGTTCCATCGATGAAACCAAATTTCTTTCGAGCTCTTAAAGCTGTTCTGATCGAGCGCGACCACTCTTCATAATTATCACCTTTTAACTGGACTTGAGTAATCGAAAGCCCCGGATTATCCAACGTAGTGATATCGTATGGTGATATAGACTTTCTTTGTTGAGAAGTCCCTGCTTCTTCACCGCCTTTGTTTTTTTCGGTTTACCGTCCTCCATATGCGTCGAATTTGAGTCTTATGGCTCTGATACCATGAGAAAATATGAATAACAAATTTGTATTCGAAT
This sequence comes from Gnaphalium uliginosum, assembly GCA_963930675.1. Taxonomy (NCBI): domain Eukaryota; kingdom Viridiplantae; phylum Streptophyta; class Magnoliopsida; order Asterales; family Asteraceae; genus Gnaphalium; species Gnaphalium uliginosum. The sequence continues at coordinate 44,718,873 of OZ005682.1, forward strand.
TAGCTTCTTGGTTCTCTGTTTTCACGTATGCATTATATGCATATTTAAACTACAAGACTCCTAATGACTATAAGACTCCTGCCATACATAAAAGAGTTATCCTTTTAGAAGATACTTATCCTAATCCTAAGATATCTAAATCTTGATCACCGTTAATAATAATCGCTACTACAATTGAACTTAACATGGGTTATTGTCATTTGGTACTCAACAATATCCTCTGCAACATGGGTTTTGGATACGTAAGAATATTCAATCAACATGGGAGATGAGAGCTCGACCTTTTAAGGGACTAAGAAGGACAAACAATCATCTACCAAACAAACAAGAAATAGTTATGAGTGAAAAGATTCATAGGGGCTGCTATGATATACCCACAAATCTAATTGGTGTGCTGAAAGGTGAGAGGATGATGTTAGATTGAAGATCAAGGATGTTTCAAGGGTGCATAAGCTTCAAGATCATTGTCTCATGCAACTTGTTCGCTACCGCTCGAGAATTAATCTCAATAAAAGGGTCCTTTGTACATGCCACTTCAGATCCTTGGATGAACAACATGAGAGAATAATTTCATCAGCTACAATCATTGAGGACAAGGATGTTTTGATGAGTGGGGAAGTTGATATGGGTCAAAATATAGTTCATTCAAGTTAGTTACAAAAGTGTCCACGTGGTAGTTTGTGAGTATTAGGATCACTTGAATTAGTTAGGCACTTGTCTAGTTTGTTAGATGAGCACAAGTATGGATTACTATATAAAGGAGTCCAAGTAACACAAGTCATATCTTTTGATCAATTGAATGATATTTTTGATTTGGGAGAGTTGCTCTCACCAATTGGTTCCCAAGAACTTGGGAATTTAGGGTTCACATACACAAGTGTGTAGTTTCTATTGAAAACCATTGTTACATTTTCAACCTTATCATAACCTCTCCCTTCTTGACCAATTCTGCTTTAGCATGCTCATAAAGCTTAAAAGTGCGTAATTAACCACTTGATCAGCCTGATATAGTTCCTGTAATATGGATCCAATTTGTTCCTGCAGCCCTGATTTTACAAATTAATTGTTAGTTTTAATCACATATTATTAAGTAACATTAAGTAACAGCTTATAATTTATTTCTCGTCATGTATTATCGAGTCATCCCTTCATTTCGTCTTCCCTTACTATTTTCCAAAATGCCAAGGAAGATAGTATTTGAGATGAACCGGTTTTGACTGTCAGTGCTGCTGATATACTTTTCTCTAGTAATTTTCTTCATAATTTCATATAACTCTTCAGTTATATCATTGAATAGGCACTTTTTGATATTGTTCCAGAGATCACCCAAGAAATCCTGCAAAAGCGTGTTGTCACAATGTTTAGTTACTTATTTTTAAACGTAAATGAATTGATATATGTAAATCAAATTAACATACAATGGACATCTGTTACTAGGTTGTTGTACGTAGCTTCTGCCATCACGTGTCTTTCTTCCATTTCTTTGTTCATGGAAACAAACAATAAACTTTGATGTTAGCATACTTCTGAAAACTGATTTCATTCATAAATAGCAACATGATTCATTCATAAAATTGACTGAAAACACAACTTATACGTTGATGGTCAATTAACGAAAATTAACAAAAAATAGAAGTTTATTAATTACCAAATCGACATAGCTAATGATTTACAATTATTTACCTGATTTTTGATTTTATAATTCCTCTAATGATGCTTCGTCACTATGTTTTCTAAGTACTCCTTTAAACAAATATGTCTATATTTAAACCAGATCGATCTAATTATAAATCTGTATCTAATCATCTACTGAATCTATCTACAACAATACGTCCTAGAATTAACCTCTTACTTGAATAGATGCGTTTGGTTAAATAGTAGCATAAATTCATCATAAAGTTGTCTGAATTCTACATTAACGAGGCTTAAAATTGCCAGGGCTTCGGTCCGGGGCAACTAGTGTTCGAATAGTAGTTTACTGATATATTTTTATTTATAAGTAAAACATCTATTCTAAGAAGATAAAGCAGTTTAAGTTAGAAGATATGAAAGTTGAAAATGCTCAAAAGATAATGTCCATATGAAATTTTAGAAGTTTGTCTCATTTCACAACTAAAGTTTGTCAATTACAAAAGAATTAAAAAAGTAAATATAAAATGAACATAAGCTAGTTTTAGAAAAGAAGGAAAAATCAACCAATTACAAGCATTACAGTTTGTCAATTGGTGTTTATAAATTTAAGTATGGTATTATCTAAAGTTTGTCAATTACAAGCAATACTAGTTTGAATACTTATCTGGTTATGCTATGTTGCAGGCTGATATATTGGGTACACATGTGGTGAGGCCAGCTTGTTGGAGCATGGATCCGGTTCGACCCGGATCCAACCCGCCCACTAACTAGGGGCAATTGAATACTAATTAATAAAGTCATTATTAAGATAGTACTTAATGGAGTCTATTCGTTTGGTATGGGTAAATATATATAGTGGAAGTATTCTATATGTAAAGAGTCAGCACATATAAGAGAATCGAGATAGACGAGTGAGAGCACTTGTCATATTCATGTATGTTCGATGCAAACAAGATATGAGAATCTTAGGTTGTGAATCATGATAGATTTCCGCTTGTGATCGCTATCTTGACCGGTGATTTAAACAACAGTTCGACGCTTCCGCTTCCGCTATGTGTATTCGGGTATGTTCTGAATCCTTTATTTCCAACACAATTGATATAGATACAATACTTGAAGAGGAGAAAACGCTGAATTTTATGGTGCAATTTTTATAATTTTTCGATTTGACATTTGTGAGATAATTAATTTTCAAAGAGATGGGGGTAAATGGGTTTTTGTACAAATGACACAATTTCATTGGTTCTCTCATACTGTAAAAAATTGTTGTACTCTAATGATCACGTCTCATAATTCATAAAAGGAAACGAAAAGGAAAACATGATTCACAATTACATAATGATGATTCACATTTTTAAACTATGATTCAATATAATTGTATGTTACTGATTCAAGACAAGATAATGATTCAACGTTGAATGATTCGATTCAATGATTCGGTAATAAATTGTCATTATTAGTTAATATGTAAATGACATGATCCAACAAATTAGTATGTCTTTGATTCATTTTAGAGGCCACACTGACTCAGTTTGTTAAAAGTGTGATTCTACATATTTTATCTCATGTAAGACTTTTATCTTATGAACGATTCAATTTTGAATAATGTCTAATAGTGTCTTAAAAGTTTGCATCAAAACAATTACAGTAAATTGATAACACAAGAAAAAGAAAACACAAGTTTTTTGAATCCTACATTTTTCTTTAGTTGATCTCTTTAATCAATATGTTCTCAAATAAAAGAAATAGGTCAAACAAATTAAAAAACAAAAGAACACCACATAATTTATTTTTTAATCAAGTAAATGTACAATATTGCCCTTGAAAATTCAAAATCAGTTACTAAATATTACAATTTTGCCGTTAAGGATCTCATCCATTGATTCACATATTTAATGGTCTTAAACTCTTCTCTCCCTTCTCCCACATAAAATCTTTCTCCATATATCCAACTCCTATATATATAATATTTCTATGTAAAATAAGGTTTTGTAAAGCTGATGTGGCAACTTATTAACTCTAGACTTCAAAAAATGATGTGGCATTAAATAAATAATTTTTTAAAAGAACCTTACATATGCCAACTCAATTATTGCCATAATTAAACTCATGAAATATGTATTTTGTTATTTAAATTTTAAAATTTTCGTGAAGACCAAATAATACATAGAAAGACAAGAACTAAAAATAATGATTATTGTAATATTTTATGTTTATGTTTATTTTTAGACAATTAAATATGTAATTTAAATATAAATTAACACCAATGTTGGAACTCTTTGCTAATATGTCCCTTTTATAAATGAATATCGTTTAATTTTCAAATAAGATAGTAACCATTGGCACTGGGAGTATATTTCGCAATGATCATTAACAAAGAACAAGAGCCAAGTAATACATTGTTTCATGTCGATTTGTTTATTTAACGTTTAGATTTTAATGACCAATTATATGTGACACTTTCAAGAGTTAGATAAAATACAAATTAAAAATTTTCATTTCTAACAACACAAAAAATCAGCAACTATATTTGCTATGAATCTGTCAATCCTATAACGAATTAGTAACTTTTCTAGTATGTTTTGTATATAAATTGATGCTAGTTACAAAGCTATAAATTTGGGAAAAGGCTGGTGTATTATGCAAATGCGGGTACTGATTCAAACTAGTGTTGTAAAAGTCGGTCAAGTCGGCCGACTAGTCGGGATTCAGGATTAGTCCTGCACAATTTGGCCTAAGTCGGTCAATACAAGTCAACGTCTGTCAAATGGGTCAACATCGTTCAAATTCAGATTTCTTCGGTCAATTGCGGATATATTTGGTCAAAACCGGTCAAAGTCAAAATTGGTCAAAATGTTAATATGACTTAAAATTAGGGTTTTGAAATGTCAAAGTCAATATTATGTTTATGTTTATAGTTCTCTACTTCTCTTCTATATTTACACATATAAGTTTGAAATTGATTTCTTAAATGAAATTATAAGTACAATCCGATTAGTCCCTAATTAGTTACCAACTTGACCGATTAGTCTCTACAAGGTCCCAGCCGATTAGTTGCCTCCTAGCGAATTTACAACCTCGGTTCAAACTCTATATGTGCACATCACACACGTAGCTAAAAATCACAATCAGAAATCTAAGGAAAAAATATACATAGATAAGGCGATAAATCTACGAAATAAGGTATATTAAGCAAATTCTAGTTCTAACTCTTCATGTGCACATCACACACACAAATAAAATTCGCAAGACTGCAACTTAAGGTGAAAAAATACATATGGTTGATAGAATCAAAAAATGATATCAACTGTGAATATGCCTGCCAATGGTTTTGTTGTTTGACAAATATGATTCCACCACAACCTAGCCCGAATTTTATATTGATGATGTCTCAATGTTATAATATACAGCGTAAGAAAATAGTTGAGGATCCTTTGGAGTAGAATCCAAGTGCATGTTCAATCTGAGACAACCCTCCGAAAGTATATCTAAAATTATAGGTGACAGTCTCGGTATCGATTTGCTTACTTATAAAGAAAGTCCTTTTGGGTTATGTTTTTCACTTTTTCTCTAACAAGTTGAATGGGAAAATAGAAGAAAAAAACATACAAAAGGCAAATCAGTTTTCTTATTTATTAGGAAGTGTTTGCCAGAGTGTTTCGATAGTAGCAATGTCGCCAGAAAGGTAGTTCTTTGTGATTCTGACAGTTACAAAGCGGCTGAAAAAGATCCTGGTGCATTCGGTTACATTGTCAAAACTCATCGAATAAATGTATCCACGGTGACGCCATTACGTGCTGCAGATCTAAGGACTCCACCGGGTAATTTTATCTCTTTACTTTATTTAAACCTTCTATTTTTAAAAAAAATCATATTTCCATTAAATGTAACACACACACTAATGGTTACTTTGTCATTCGAACAGAAAACCAATGGCTAAGATTTTTAAGAGTGAAGCAATCAACAATCCATCCGCATCGTTTGTTGCTCCATTCATAGATTCACACAAGTGGATAACAAACCTTCATCGTTTTGTTAGATCTAAGTGCTCAAGAATGATTGTAAGATTAATATTGCTAATGACATATGATCCTATAGGGTTACACCAATAGCATTAAACACAAATTGATCAATGGTAAGAATTTGATTCTTGCTAATTATCAATAACCCTTGTATTAATTGGAAATTAATATCTAGTTGAAATATTAATGTTCCAATAGCATGTAACTTATTAGAAGTCTTTTGATATGAATATAGAAGTCATATACAAGATTTTGGACCCAAAAGGTTTGATAATTAAATCTTGTACACAACCTAATAATATACATGTGACATCAAAAGAGGCCCTCCCCCTCCCTCCTTGGTTTGGCCGGCCACCAAAGGGGTCCTCCCTTTAGTGGTGGGTTGCTTGCTAAGTTGTGTGGTGTGCCATGCTTATACCTCCATGCTTGCATGCATCTTCAAGTATGGACTTGTTTGAATAATGCAAGATAGTATGTATAAGACTACTAGCATTCTTTTGATATAAACTAGTGTTCTCTTCTATCTTCTCCTCTCAATTTTTACAAAAGGGTGATAGACTAGCATCTAGTGTTACTACAAGTGCTATTGGTGAACTTGCTATGGAGGAATTCTAGTCTTGAATTCTAGCCATCTTCATCTTCATCAACACCCTAATTGCCTAAAGGGTTCAAAGACTACAAAGGTTATATTTTCTTAAACACCCTATGGTTGACTATCTTAATTAACATGTAAATGGATCTTGGTGGGTTTTATAAAATTGTTTTATAATATGATCAACTTAGTCTTTAGCTTCCGTTGTAATAATACTTGTTTTATAAATTGATTTGATCTAATAAACCCAACACGTTTTATATGTGGAATCTCAAGCATTAGGAAGTTTGCAGCACGTAAATTAAGGCTGGCTTGTGTAGTTGGATGTTTAGGGTTGGTTGTCTAGATGTTTAGCCCTCTGTATATTCATAGGTACCCTTATCTATTCATGCACTGTGGGACACTTAATTTTCAGGAAATGATAAAATGAAAACTAGAACTTGTGTCTTGTCTTAATGGGTTGGATTGGAACCTATATTATTTGTGGGAATACTTGGCCTTACTTAGCCTACAATTCTGGACAAGATTTTAATAAACTTAGTTTTAATGGGCCAAATTTGGTTTATAACCAATTTAAACGAAAAGCTGCAATGATGGGCTTGCTAAGCCATTCAGTTCTCACCCAGAAAATATAGTTCGATACTCAAATCTCTGACATACAAACTATTTAATCATCTATTTATGAAACTTTTTATTTCTCATGTCAGTCATAGGACTAAATGAATGAAGAATATACATTTCATCTCATTCTTACTTATTTGATTGTCTTATAGCATGGGGAATCAAAGATACGCTTCACTCAGAATTTGCATATGGGTCTGGGCACATTGACCCTATAAAGGCCAAAAATCCAGGCCTCGAGTACGATACCTCCATTGAAGATTATCGCAAGATATGGTGTAGCTTATCAGAAAGCTTTAGAAATTCAAAAATCTTAAATGCTAGCTGCCCTATAAAGGTATTGGAGTATAAAGAACTCAATTATCCATCAATGGCCGTTTAAGTTGATACAAATTGTAAGTTTGCAGTTACTTTTCCGAGAACCGTAACAAATGTGGGTACATCATATTCAACCTACATTGCATCAACAACAGGGGGCTCAGGTTTGAAAATCTCGTTGGAACCAAACAGTATACAATTCACTGCACTAAACCAGACAAGATCTTTTGTGGTGACTGTAACAGGAAAAATCAAGTCTCCACTAACAATAGAGCGTGAATCGTTGTTGTGGACAGATGGTACTCATACAGTCCGTAGTCCTATATTGTAGTATATACTGTCAATGCAACTACCTCTAGGGGAGAATCAACATTATCACCACCAAGATTGTACAAAACTTGTGTAACTCTATTGATAATGATTCTCTTGTAATCATGACATTTGTGTGAATCTATGAATGAAATTTATTTTAACTAGGGTTATTATATTATTTTAACTAGTTGAAATGATCTTGGACTACACTTTACATGATCATCTTCTTGGCAATTATTATTATATTCCAAGTACTATATTGTGCGGTGGATTCCTAATAATGTCACATGTGTGGACTTTACTAACAGTTAAAGTAGTGTTGTAATAAAGCCTTGCCGAACCCGAATTCGACTCGACTCATTTATGATAAGTTGGAGCTCGGCTCGATAGCTCGACGAGCTTTCACGATGCATGCTAAGCTCGGCTCAAAAACGTGTCAGGACGGCTCAAGCTCGGCTCGAAAAGCTCAAATTTTTATATAATAACTAACTTTTAATACTTAAACTTATTTCATATTAATTAAAAATAAATGCTCGACTCGTTTGGAGCCTTAAGTTAGATTAGTACGGAGTAGTAAATAATAATAGAATGTAAGTTTACGTTGTGTATCTGAGTTGTGGCTTTTAGGAATATGGGTAGGAAATTGGGAATGATATAATGAGTTTAATGATTTGGGTTTAAACTTAGGAATGGAATCAACCAAATCAGAAATATATATTTCATACCTAATTAACAAGAGTAGCGATTTTATAAATCAATTTAGCTACAAACAAATCAATCACTCAAATTTTGAATATGAAACTTTGTACAACTTGTAAGTGCAATTAATGAATTGCATAGTTACGGTTGATTTATTCCTTCCATCAAAAACGTAGATCTAAATTCATTGATATATACTTACGTCAATATATTAAAACTCCATTAATTCATTCAATCTTTTGTAAAAATATTTCATTTCCTGGCGTTATAAATAGGGAGGGAGCACATTTTAACACACACCCATTTCAAATTTGAGTTACATATTATATATATTAGTACATCTTTTTTGTCTTGACAAAAAGTGAAGTTGTTTGGTGTGTTTGTTATTGTCATGGTGATGCTAACACTGCAATTAGGTCAAGTATATCCTCAAAAACCCCTATGCCCACTCTATGAAATTCAAGATTGTGGGCCGGCAAACAGCGACCCTAACAATCCGAACCCACCCGCACGATGTTGCGACGAACTACGGAAACATATACCTTGTATCTGTGCCTACCAAGCATCGTTTGACCACATTGGTGATGTTGCACATCATTGTGGGATTAAATGGAATGATGTTTGTGAATTGTTGTCTAAGTAGTTGGTTTAAAGATCCATGTAATATGTTTTGAGTTTGATATATATATATATATATATATATATATATATATATATATATATATATATATATACAAACTAGATTTCAAACCCATGTATTCACACGAGACTGCTAAATGTGTATTTGATTTTTTTTTAAGTATTCAAATGATATATATAATAAAGTTATAACGTTTTATATGAGTCGAATAGTAAACATGAAGTTTAAAACTAAAATATTTATAGTAGTATGTGTACCAAACATCTAGCTAGTTAATTTGATAGCTATTCTTGAGAATGTAGGAGATTAAATACAATCTTTACCTATAGAGCTTTTTTTCTTTTTAATTGAAGAGAATTATATTATAAAAATAGTCTTAATTAGCATAACCACCACTTTCAAATTCTTTTGGTACATCCTAATGTCTTATATGCACATACTTTAAAAATAAGCACATCAAATGCATTCAAATTCTTTTGTTATAAAAATAAAAAAATCTTGGTCACCATATATTATAAATCCTAATGTCTTATAAACTAAAAACAGACACATGATAACTTGAATATTAGCACATTATGTTAACTAATTTTAGACTTTTAACATTTTTAGGTTTAGATTACTTTGGTTTAAAAGAAATACAAGAAAAGTAATATAAGATTACTAAAACTATAAAATGTGGTAATATCTATAATAATAAAATGTAAAAATTATCATCCCAATATTAATTTTGATGCTAAAAAAATTTAAAAAGATCTCAACCTTAATCTTAATGCTTATGTATAAAATATATCACCTTAAAAGGGTGAGATATACGTACTTTAAAAATTAGCAATCAAACACTATAGAATTCTTTTGTTAAAAGAAAATCATAGTAATGATATTATGGAGTAGTTAATTAACAAAAAAACAAGCATGTAAAATCCATTGTCGGTTCTAAAGAACTTTGTCGTTTTAACAATATCACTTATTTATGTCTTATAATTAACTTAATTTTAATATATATCCTTATATAAATAAAATATTTAATTGAAGTGAGTTATAATATAAAAATAGTTTTTAGAGTGATATCGTAATATGTTTATCGATTTGGTGAAATTTGATACATACATTGAAGATGAATCATATTTGGTGCAAACATATTCATTGAATATTATTTATTTACACTAAAATTGATGTAACGTTTGACGCATACGTTGGAGATGTCCTAAGTGTTAGAAAAACATCAGCAAAACGACGCCACGATTTATATTGGTTGGGGTAGCCGTTAACTAGTCCACCTTAATCCACTCCTCAATATCACAATATCGGAATTTCTCCACTGTGCTTCAATCCTTTTCACCGGTAGAAATGAAAACCATTCGAAATGTTGTTCATTCTTCAATAAGAACACAACACTAATATTTTTTAACTAAAATAAGATCACCTAATCAATTTATTTAACTTGTACAACAAGAAGCCTAGACATCAACACAATTACTTCCACTTTCAACAAGGAACTCACAACACCAACAATGTCTTCTCCTAACAAGTACCAGACCACTAAAATCCTCTTCTAACTCTCTAGAAGGCAACACCATTTCTTATTTTTTTTTCACATTCTTGAAAGAACACAATAATCATCAACTCACAAAATAATTTTTCCCTTAACAAATGTGAGACTAATTACTCTAACTTACAATTGGAAGAGAAACAATATAATATCCTCCTCACACACTCTTGAGGTGTCACACCCCCAAAATTCATGATTTATGTTTATCAAATGGTTTGCGGAAGCATTAGTTCGAGTGGGGGCGTCGACGTAAACATTGGACATTCATACATATCAGAGCATATGATTATCGCAGAACATAAATGTATTAAGATGTCATAATTAATTGTTTACAAAAGTTTACGATTCATCGAATCGTAGAAGTAGAAATGTAGTTTAAGTTATACAAAAGAAATCCCATTGGCTTCAAAAGATGGCATCCTAAATTCTTCGTGGGTCGCCTAGTTTCATAGGTATGCATGCAGTCTCACATGTGCAGCTAATTCCCTGAAAAACATAGTAAAAAAAGTCAACAAAATTGTTGAGTGAATTCACAGGTTTTATGTTTGCAAGTATAGTTTGATAAACCAAAGTTGTTTGTAAATCGTTGTTGCCATAACAATCAAGACGTGGTTTCGTTGGGATGTTACCCCAAAATACGGTTTAGTTGGGATGTTACCCAAATCACAGTTTGAAAATACGTTGCTGGTCGTTCTCCAGCGTTTTCAAAATAGTACCGGTCGTTCTCCGGTTTATCAAATACTGGTCGTTCTCCAGTTTAACACGGCCGGTCGTTCTCCGGCCTATAACATGCTGGTCGTTCTCCAGCGAATCACAATACCGGTCGTTCTCCGGTTTATTTCGTACTGGTCGTTCTCCAGTAAAACACTACCGGTCGTTCTCCGATTTATTACGTACTGGTCGTTCTCCAGTAAAACACTACCGGTCGTTCTCCGGTTTATCACAATGCTGGTCGTTCTCCAGCGTATCAAAAGTTACCGGTCGTTCTCCGGTTTATCACAAGTAGTAAAACGTTTTTGTAAACAGTTCGTATAAAAGTTTGAAACTCATTTCATAGTTGCACAATAGTACGAATACGATCATAAACAGTTGTATAAAAGCATTGAAAACAATTATATAATAGTGGTACATTATGGCAAATAGTAAAACAGTAACTATGTTTTTCACCCCTGTTGGAAAGCATGTAAAAGCGGTAAAAGTAGGGGCTGTGAACTCACCTCGTGAGCTAAATAAGTGAGTGCTAGCAAAGCGGTTGCCCAAGTACGGTCTCTTAACGTCCTAAACGCAAGAGATTATTTATATAAGTAGTTGGCTAACTGTCGAACCATGTTAAATGTTCACTCGTTTCGAAAGATCATTGTGTTTAAAATTTGTGCGATACGTTGGTGACGTTTTCGGAATAATAATGCTTGATGTTATTATTATAATTAATGTTTCGTTGTTAACTTTGTAAAAGTACAAGTCTTGTGTTTCCAAGTTATTTTCTTATGTAGTTCATTCGTAAAAACTGATAGTTTGAAACAAATTAAATTTTGCTTATTTGGGTGTTGCGACACTAATGTAGTGTCGCAGAGTCGTGTTGCGACACTAAGGGATTATGCGACACTAAGGTAATGTCGCTAGTTAATACTGTTATCCTTGTGTCGCTAGTTAGTACTGCTATCCTTGTGTCGCTAGTTAGTACTGCTATCCTTGTGTCGCTAGTTAGTACTGCTAGCTTTGCGACACAAGGGTAGTGTCGCTATGATCACAGACTTAGTTCCTCAGACTGAGCTTCGGTCTGTGTTGTGATGTTTTATTTTGTGAACTCGGTTTACGTTTTTGTTTTAGCCCGAAGATTTTACACAATAAATCTTAATGTTTAAGTACTTGTAAAAAGTAGGTTTTATAATTTTTGGCAAACCAGAAGGTGCTCGTTTTTAATCTCGGGAATTGTTAACAGCTTTGGCCCGACTTTTCTCTAAAATACTCGGTTTTGTGAGCTCGATTTCAAAAATCATAAGTCCGAAATAAACTACAAGAAAAATCACAGAGGTTCCCCTATGTCTTGACTACTTTCAGTAATTTTTCTAGAATTTTTAGGCAAGTCTAAGTATTTTTAAATATTACGTTTGTCCTCTGAGGTCCAAAATTGACCAATCTGGACACATGCAACAAGATCTAAATTCTGGGCAAAATCTATGCATTTTCAGAGAAAGTTATCTAAACGACATTTGTACCTAACAAAATTTGTGAGATTTTGGCGGTAGTTTCAAGTCATTTGGAGTCGTGTAGCTCGAGTTATGGACTCGAGAAGTTGAGTAAAAAATCTGTCACCTGAGACAGAATTGCGACATGTTTTTGTAAAATCGTTTTCGGGTATCAAACGGTGTCAAAAAATTATGAAACCACTTGGAGATGAAAGCTAACTCTTTAAACTTAACTTTTGTCTTTTGATTCATCCATTTTGGTTGAGTTTTGAGCACGAAACTTTCCCTTGAAGTCGGGCCAAGTTTCAAAAACGATTTTCGACTTTGTTTTTGGACATAATCTTGTTAAGTGGACCTTAGAGCATGTAAATACATGTGTTAAAAGTATTTTAGAAGAGTTTTGGAGTTCTTACAAGTGTTGTAGACGAAGGGGAGAAGAAATGAGCTCAAAAGTCCGTTTTCTTGAATTTCCGACGTGGCGGCGAATGACGGTTCGTGGTGGTTGTATGGTGGATGAGTGGTGGCTCTTGGGTGGAGTTGGGGGCTGGGAAAACCTGCTGGAATTTGTGGGTGGGGAGAGGAGAGAGCAAGAGGGGAGGTTGAGTGTGTGAAGTGTGAAAGGAAATAAGGGAGTAGAGATAGATGTGATGATGATAGGTTGAGTGTTGGAGTAATCAAACATGGGGGGTTTCTTGGCCAAATTGCAGATTTTTGGGGTGGGTCCCACCATGTGGGTGTGTTAAATTAATTCTCCAATTTGCGTTACGCGCGGTGTTCGTTTACCCGTTCGTTTCGTCCTTCGTTTAAACGTTAAACGTTTATTATTCAAGTTTTTCGTTAACGACTTATTCATATAAGTTTTGGTTGAATTTTTATTTAAAACACTTCATTTTAAGTTATTGAAATATGTTTCGGGCTTCGTTCGATTGTTGGGCGCGATTCGCGCGTTTTTGTCGCGTACGGCACGTTTTATTTGAAACATAAAACGTTTGTATATTATTGTACTATGATAATATAATGTAAATAAATACTATTTAATTATAAAATAGATTTACGCTATTTAGAAAAATGTTTTCACCAACGATCGTATATTTTTGTCGGACTCGTTCCGATAGTTTCGCGCGTTTTTATAACTAACTACGAAAATAGTAATACTTTACGTATTAAAATTGTTGGGCTTTGCTAGACTTATCTCATAAAAATAGTGTGAATTCTCTTAAGTAGGGAATTAGCCTAAGATATGCACGTGATTAATGTACGTAATTACACCGAAATTTGAGGAGTGTCACATGAGGATCTCTTACAAAAGATTCAACTTTTTGCATAAAGCTTAATCTCTCAGCCGCACTCATAGTGCTAAACAATAAAAGTAATGATCACTTTTTAGTTGAGAAAAATTTGTGTTTTTAAAACTAAAGAGGATAAGTTTTAAGGTAGAAATGAACTAGATTTTTATAGTCCAATTTTTCCAAGTTCAAGAAAAAATATGTTACAATCACGCTCCGACCGTGATCATGCCGTAATTCTGCTGTCCAAAACCGTTTGAAAATATATCCATTTTAAATCATTTCAAAACACAATTTTTTTCAGAGTCAAACTATATAAATCAATTTTCAAGAACCTAAAAAAACCTTAATCATGATTTGCTTAATGGTTAAATGGTTAAACACATAAGGTGAACATAAAAGTCATATTTATTGAATTAAAAAGTGCACGTGTATTTACCCAATGATTTTTGTGTTTTTCTCGTCTAACTTTGTACAAAAGTTGAAATCTTATGAAAGATTCCCTTCAGCCATTTCTTTTTATAAAACACCTTTATACCTTTTAAAGTCTTGTAAACATTTCACAAAATTTATAAAAATGTATATGGTAAGAATCGGTACGTACGGCCAAAAATTATTTCAAGTATGTAATTGATGTAGAGTATAAAATAAGATATGGATTAAAACCTGTTGATTTCATGAATACCGGGAATAATCCTGATGTAGAGTACAAAACGAGATATGGATTAAAGTCTGTTGATTTCCTGAATACCATGAATAATCCTTTTCAACACGCGTTGATTCAACGAATACCACGTATAGACAAAATTCAACTCAATTGAAGAACACAGATTGAGAGAAAACTTCTATTTTCATAAAAACCAAAATTGAATTGTTTTTCACACATGAACCCTAAAAAAGAAAGCGGAAATTCGAATAGGCCTAAAATACTTAACGGGCCAAACAAAAAGCCCAAAACAAAAGCCCAAATTATAAAATAAAAATATAAAATGACCCATAACTTATTGTAGGAGGCATTTTTGGGCCTTGAAATTGGGTAAACCGCATACGTAGCCGATTTTTGGGCCCATACTTAAAATAATTTTTAGAAGTACATAGCCGATTTTTCTCATTTACTCAAAGAAGTTATGATTTGGTTAATTTACCCTTGATATTTCATTCTCTCTTAACAGGAGGTCTATACTCTTTCCATGTCAATTTAATTGTTCATAGTTTTATTTTAATCTTGTTCTAAAATAATTGTTCATTTTTATATCAAAAAGTATTTAAATAGAAAAATTATAATTTAATTATCGCATTTTTTTATAACCGTATACATATTGTAGTGAACAATTAAAATTAGAACGGAGAGAGTACATATGAACTTATATTTTCTCTCACATTATTTTCTCTTTAATTATCAAGGTATACAATTTGTTCAGTTGTTAGTAGAAATATAATTATAATAATGATGTTGGTGTTTTTTGCATTCAATTTTTTTGTAAATTATAGTATGCAGAGAGAAAATGGATTTTTTTTTTCTTTTGTAAACTATGTATGTAGATAGAAACTACAAAGAAATAGCACAATATAACATCATATTTTTATACCAGTTATACCAAATAGTTTACAAAGAATGAATATTGACTGCTACGAGGTACCGCACGAATATATGAAACAAAAAACTATTTTCGGGGCAGTTTTTGAGGCTCTATGCAAGTTGTTACAACCAGGTCCTAAAACATTAAAGTGTAGCGAAATATAAAAAATTAAAATTCTTTTTATTAGAAAACAAATTGTGTAAATAATTTCGGATTTTATATCTTTATATGAAAGAAAGTGGTAAAATAGCGACTGATATCGAAGTATTTTATATGTTGTCAGTCAGTATATTCATATATGTTACAAAAATGATAAAGAAGAGTTAAAATTATACTCCGTAAATAAGTAAAGACAAAAAAACAAAAGTTTCCCCCTATATATTAAGATTAAATTTTATAATGAATGATCGCATTAAATGTATTGTTTATAGATATTTTTTACGAGTGAGGTTCAGAGAAGAAAGTGTTATTTGAGAAAAAAAGTGAGAAGTTTGAAAATCAATGAAAATGTGTCACATCTCGCCCAACAAAGTTTCATTTGTAACCCCGCCCCCTTCCCCTCACTTTCATAATATTATACATCATCCCTGCCTACTTTCTTCTTCCCCGCCTCCACCCCACCACCCACCACCAGCCGCCGGCAACTGCAACCAACCACCGTCTGTCACCAACCACTGCCACCAGCCGCCGCTGCCAGATTCTAGCGGCCGAAATTTTCTTTTTAAAAAAAAAAACTACAAAAAAAAATTTTCAATTTTTTTTTCAAATTGTTTTTCAAAAGTTGTTTTTTTCAAATTTTTTGTATTATATATATTATCCTTTTTGTACTGCATTTTTAATTAAACTATATTACATTTTGTATATATATTTTTTGTACATATTATTTATTTTGTCCAACATTTTGTAATACATATTATCCTTTTTGTACTACATTTTATATTAAAGTATACTGCATTTTGTATATATTGATACTATTGTATTTTGTATATATTTTTTAATGCATCATTCTTTGTTGGATATGTGTTAGCCTTTTTTACTGCATTTTGTATTATTGTTTTTTAAATGCAACTTGTATATATATTTTACTGCATCTTCGATATACGCCGTCAGCAAAATTCAATACAAATGGAAACAATAGGTACTAAATGAAATATATGTAAAATGCAGTTAAAACCAAAATATGTAGTATATTTTTATACAAACGGAGTATAAATGAGCAATATGTATAATATAAAATGCAGTAAAAAAATAAAAAATACTTAATAAAAATATATATACAAAATGAGGTAAAAATAACAATATGTAGTATACCTTTATACAAAATGCAAGTACAAATGGATAAAATGTATAGTATAAAATGCAGTAAAAAGCGAACAATATGTACTAAATGGAATATATGCAAAATACAGTAAAAACAACAATATGTAGTATACTTTTATACAAAATGCAGTACAAATGAATAATATATATAATATAAAATGCAGTAAAAAACAAACAATATAATATATATATATATATATATATATATATATATAGAGAGAGAGAGAGAGAAAATGTAGTAAAACAACATAATACAATATAATTTTATACAAAATGTAACAAAAATGGATAATATGTACAATGTAAAATGGAGTGAAAAACAAACAATATGTAATAAAAATATATATATATACAAAATGTTGTTGTACTAAACATATATATACAAAATGCAGTAAAAACAACAAAATGCAGTATAATATTATCCAAAATGCAGTAAAAAAGGAATAAATATATAATCTCCAAAAAAATAAATAATAAAAAATTCTTTTTGCAAAGTTTTTTTAAAAAAATAAAAAAATTATGGCCGCCGACGGCAGCGTTGGCGGTGGCCAGGTGGCAGTAGCATGTGGTGGGGGTGGTGGTAGGTGGGGTCAAGGAAGAAGAAGGTAACAGGAGGAATAAAAGAAAGTGGAGGGATTAAAATATAAAATTAAAATAGTGAAAGGGAGTAGGGTGAAATTTATTGTTATGTTTTTTTTTTTTTTAAACTCCAACCTTCATTTTTTCTACTAATTACTAAAATGTCATCCCTTTTAATCATTGATCTAAACTAGAGGATGATATAGTGACCACAATTTTTCTTCTCCTACTTCTTCTCAAATACTTCCTTTCTCCTATGATCCTCCACCGTTTTTCATTTAATATTAGAAATATAAGTTGAGAATATATAATTGTTTTGAAAAGGTAAAGTTTAAATATATCGCAAAGATATTATAATTATAATAAATATATTAAAATACAATAAATTTGACGTTCTAATATAAACATCTGACGATGAGGAGTATGAAAATATATGATGCTTGTTAATCCAAGGAATCTACAGCTAATCGAATCACTAGTAATCAAGCGGAAATCAATTACAAGTGTAAAACGTAAACCGAACGAATCTTTATTAATTTGACAATGAAGCATAACATACTAGCTTGTCTCTCTCTCAAGCTCTCTCACTCTATTAGATATTACAATGAAGAACAACCACTTCTAATAAACATTTGGTCCCATATATATAGACCTGCTAAGAGACCTGCGAAACTCTATATACCTGCGAAACTTTGATACTGCGAAACTCAGAATGAGTTTCGCAACATGCGAAATTTGGACTAAATTTCGCACTAAAACTAAGTTTCGTAATTTTCCAGAGTTTCGCAGTTCATATTCAATCGAAGCTAGGTAATCTATACAAACTGTTGTCACAGAGTGTTGATTTTGCATCAACAGACTTCCCCTTGACAATAGCTTGTATAAGTCTTCAAGTTGTTGTCACAAAATGTTGATATTACATCAACAATGCTAATACCCGAGAGGCCAAAATTGGTAGTAGCTTTTATGACTTACAACCTTATTAAAAAGCAAAGCTGATATTCAAAATGCTCAATATGATAGGGAAAAAACACTCAATAGCTAAATGATACAACTATACATCCCTAAAAAATATATTTGTTTTCTAGAAATTGACCATCGTAATTGAACATTAAATGTAAAACGGAACAATTTTGCTTACCAAGGGTTTCTCTCACTAACGATTAATAGAGACTAAGATAATATAAAATATTTCTTAATCAATGTAACAACTAATAATGGTAACTTCTTTTGTTGTTGGTAACTTCTTTTGTTGTTAACTTAATTTTGAGGCCGCAAATACTTGAAGGCCCAAAATATTTGAAAGTTTTGTGCTGAACATTAACAACTACTAAAATTAAACTTAGTTTTGAGGCCCCCAAGATGTGGAGGGCCTGTGCGCCAACACCACTTACACTTCTTCAAAGACAACCTCTTACTGCACATGACACGTATTAAATGATTGGTCAATAATGTATAATAGTATTACTTTATAGATTCAAATGCTAAAAACTAATTTTAGTTACCTTTAATTACTAATAAACTATAAATGAGGCCCATTTTTGCAATGTAAAGAAGCCCGTAAACAAGTTTCAAGAGTGGATATAGTAGTAAACATTGATTTATGGGCCTCTTTACATTGCAAAAATGAGCCTCATTTTATGGTCCATTAGTAATTAAAGGTGACTAAAACTAGTCGGACCAATATTAACTACTATATTCACTGTTGTTTATGGGCCTATTTACATTGCAAAGTTGGGCCTCATTTCATGATTTATTCGTAATTAAATGTGAGTAAAACTAGTCGGGCCAATGTTTACTACTATAGCCACTATTGAAACTTGTTTATGGGCCTTTTTACATTGCAAAATTAGGCCTCATTTTATGGTCCATTAGTAATTAGGGTTTATGGAACGGATCGCTAACGTACTTTATTTTTTGTTTCGATGTCATCAGCGTACTCATTTTATTACCAATGTTAACAACACACTTTTTAGAAATGTATCAATGTCACCAACATACTAAAGTTTTATCAATGATTTTTAAAAAAAGCTGACATGTCATTGACATGGCTTCCACCTAGGCTATTTTGGTACAAGTCGCTTCAAGGTGAAATTAGTTTTTTCAATCCATTTTAAATTTTAAATCATATATACAGTATACAATAGCAACATCATCAACCAACAATTATTCATCTTCTTCATCAGATTCAAATTTAAAGAATTAAATTCATACAACACTCGACAAAAGTGAATCAATTCATATACTATATCACCACAAATACCAATTAGTATTCCCAATCATAAACACTCAAATCTTTCACAAATAAAAATACATAACTGTGCTTGAAGACCAAATCGATCTTCTGGTCAAAACTCAAATCGGTTCCAAATGCAAAAATCGAAGTTCATAAACACCCAAGTCGGTTTTAGAACTAATTAACTTGCAAAACGAAAAGGTTTATATTATGAACTTCCATGAACTCCAATTTTCCGGCCAACTCTTTAAACACGACAAATTAGTGTCAAAAACTCGAAAGTTACAGCTACGGTTTGGATCTGCACGTACCACGATTAAGGGTTTAGATCGACAGTACGGTTCCGTTGGTTTCTAGTTTTTATAGTTACTATCTTGCCTGAATCAGACATGAACACCAGGCCGCTTGTGTTTGGTGTATATGATGGTAATATAGTGATTTCTCCAGATCAAGCAAAAAAGATTAAGAAAGATGGGGTTGTTAATAAATGGTTTTAACCTGGTGATGTATATTCGATGAAGATGGTGATGTTATTTTTTCTTTTTCATTTTTAATGTAATAATGACCACGTAATAGTTATAGAACAAATAGAAAAAAATAAGTTGGAAGCCACGTGTACCAAAATAGCTTGTGTGGAAGCCATGTCAATGACATTTTAGCTCTTTTAAAAAAAGGTTGATAAAAATTTAGTTAGTCGGTGACATCGACACATCTTTAAAAAGTTTGTTGTTAACATTGGTAATAAAATGGGTACGTTGGTGACATCGAAACAATAAATAAAGTATGTTGACGATTCAGTCCATAAACCCTAGTAATTAAAGGTGACTAAAAAAATTGCTTAGTAGACCTATATATATAGACCTAAATCAAGCCTAAAAATGTGATTAATTGAAGTGAGAACTGATTGATTAATATAAAGAGAAAGAATTAGTGGATTACACGTGTCATTGAGTGTATGAATTAAGTCTGGATTTAGATCTATACTTTAAGTCTATTTAGCAATACTCGTGAATAAAACCAGTGTGGTCAATGCTTAGTACTATATCCACTATTGAAACTTGTTTATGGGCCTTTTTAAATTGTAAAATAGGGCTCATTTTATGGTCCATTTGTTAAAGGTGACTAAAACTAGTCGGGCCAATATTTACTAGTATATCCACCGTTAAAAATTGTTTATGGGTCTCTTTACATTGCAAAATTGGGCCTCATTTTATGGTCCATTAGTAATTAAAAGTGACTAAAATCAGTCGGGACAATGTTTACTGCTATCTTTACATTGAAAAAATGGGCCTCATTTTATTGTCCATTGATAATTAAAGGTGACTAAAATCAGTTTTCTGTACGAACCAATGAGATGCTTGTGGTACCTATATTACAATGAGAGTTGCATAGAATGAATGTCATGATTTACTCAATTTGAGCACATATGACATAACCAAGAAAACATGCCCAATTAACTTATGGCTCAAAGAGATTTGTGCCAAACGTTTGTGAACCAAAATAAGAAACTCAAACACTAACAACAACACTACAACAATATCTAAATCTGTCGAGGGTGAGACATGAGTGAAATGAGATGTAAACAGTTATACCTTGTGGCACAAGGTAAAGAGAATGGTAAAGAGACTCCTTACAAAGAGACCATCAACAAGAATGAGAAACACCTATGCTAAAAAGTTAATAAGTTAATAGTTCGGGGAATGGGAGTTTAACTGGACCATCATAAGCTAGAAACATATTTACTAAAATCTTGTTTATAAAAAACATTTCTTAACCATATATTCTCTTTTTTCTTTTTAGAAAAACTCATAATATTTTAAAAAAACTACTTATTCGTAACCATTTAAGAGTGAAACCATGACTCTCAATTCAAAGTG
Organism: Gnaphalium uliginosum; assembly: GCA_963930675.1. Classification (NCBI taxonomy): domain Eukaryota; kingdom Viridiplantae; phylum Streptophyta; class Magnoliopsida; order Asterales; family Asteraceae; genus Gnaphalium; species Gnaphalium uliginosum. The sequence goes on from OZ005682.1 coordinate 44,740,325, forward strand.
TCACCACATTTAGATTTATTAGACAAAACTTCTACTACGTCTTTGTTGCTAAGACGCCTCTAAAGATCCGTTAAGAGAATAATTTCAACATGTGCTATACACGGGTCAGTTTAATAGATAGCACCTTCCATCAATAGGCGACTGCATACCCATTAAACTCATGAAGTAGGAGCACTATAACTTAGTCGGGTTTCCATCACTAACCGATGTCAAGTATGGTCTCAGATTCACATCTCTTATCAATTTTCAATAAGTCTCTCGTCATAGGCTTAAAGCGGATATCTGACTAGTTACTACAATCTATGTCGGTCACATCACAAATACTCACCGAGTCTTAATTTCTTTGGATGCCTAGTAGTGTCAAAGTCAATTGTTTAGATCACATGACAAACATGCCACTAATGGTACCATTTTTCTAACAATATAAACGCTCACAATATTGGTTACACGTACATTCCATCACAGTAGAATTTGAGGTATATATATATATGATCTCTAGTCCACGTACTTAACCTCGTTATATGTCGTGTATAGGGGGCAATGCGCTCAACTTCCTTCACGAAATGAGAATACACACTTGCCTTATGCTCGCTCAAGAAACAACTAATCATATGAGTACATAAATCCTCCAAGTAATGAACTTGAATCTCATGACAATTAGATAATTAATTGAAAATCCATTGAAAACCCCTTGGTTGCCATGTATTGACAAAACTTGCTCAAAACTAGGCAGGTTGGTCAAAGTACATTTCAAATTATAAAACGGGCCTGCATCACTTGGATTAGCACTTCTATAGTTCTACATATGAATAGCATTTTCCAGAACATGAAATTGAATAAGCGTGCAGTAGCATATTTCAAATTATAGTAATTATTATTATTTTTATTGTATATATTCACTAAGACTCTAAGAGTGTGGTAGTGTGGGGACCATAACATAAAATTTCGTCACTTAGATTCTTTATCTTAAAAAGCAAGATACTTAAACTGATAGATATAGTGACAATGCATATATTATAGCATATGCATGCATTTTTCATAACCATAACATAAAAGTACATCTTCTATAACAGGAAACATGGATCATTCGATTAGTAGCACTTTACACCATTACCAATATAAACTTTTGATTTTGTTATAACATGAAAGTAGTACTTTAGTAGTAGCATTTTATCTCTTCATATCAGTTCTTGCAGTATTATTCTACTATACAATGGTTATTTAATTTAGATACATTACTTGTATGTTATATAAAGACTAGGCCAAGGGTTAGAATATGTTTGGATCTTTTCATTTAGCATGGTCAATAACATTGCTATAAAAGGCATAGCAAAACAAAAGTTATCTTTTTAAATCAGGAGCCAACTTGAAAGATTCTTGAAGAGATCCCACTGCTAAACTTTCCTCTTGACCAAAAAATGTATACTTCATAAACTTTAGATTAACTAAAAGAACTGATAGTTTCCATGACAGATATTGGTAAAAGACTCATCAATCTTCAACATAAAACAAAGGATGCATGGCTGCACCACTATAAGTAAAGTAGGTTTCCAAAATAAGAAATCATGCAAAATAAACTTACTTAGATTACATTATCGACCAACAAACTCAACAAACTGCTCAACCCAGAACTGCCACTTATAACATCGCCTTCTCTGGAACAGCCATTAGTCCCTCATCAAAGGATCAAGAACTATTGTCAGCTCTTTATCAAAACAGGGGAAGAAGAAGAAATATGGAGCGATTGAAAGTTTTGATCACGTGGATAGTAATTACATCGGCTTTTGTCGTCTCCACCAAGGATCAAGAACGAAAGGTTAGTCGATCTACACTCCAAACTAGTAGGAAGCAGTTAATTTCCATAGAGAACGTATATACCTGTTATGACTCTGTTGGATCCTTGAGTTTCTAGGAATTTTTAAACTAGGGTATCTGTAGATGTGCTTTTATACTTTGAGGTAAACAAAATGAGAAAGGCTCTGTCCCTTTGAGATTTCTATGAATTCATGTTTTTGTGATTTCTCCCCTGTATCACACTTAGCCACCACAGATAAATATAGATCTTTCGTCAGCCCTCAAGTTTAAACCCTTTTACATCGTCCAATGTTATGTGTAGACTGAGGGTTTTTGTTTCAGTGGTTTTGGTCATTCAGATTCTATAGCAGAGATTAATATTGCTTATGTTAAGATGATGCACACATTAATATCGTTTGGACCTGATCGTGTACATAAAGATTAAATTGTAATGAGATAAAGTAGAACACATTTCATTTCTAATAAGTTGATATTAATCTTTGCAGAGATATATCGCTTACATGGGATCTCTCCCTGAAGGAGAATACGAGGCTTCACTCCATCACGCTGAAATAATCAAAAAAATAGTTGACCCCAGGTATACCTTTGATTTCAACTTGTAGATCTTACACTGTATAATTTTCAATATTATTGATCTCTCAAAACCAAACAGATTTGCAAGTAAATCATTAATCAGGAGCTACAAAAGAAGCTTCAATGGGTTTGCTGCAAATCTAACAAATGAAGAAAAAGATATATTAGCAGGTAAGTTTCTTTTATAACTGCATGCAAGTTAATGGATAAGTTACATTACGCTAATCAAATGATGCTCTCTTTGATTTAGTTTGGGGTTATATAATTATCATGTACGTATCTAAGTATGTAGTTTATGGTTTACTGTATAACTAGACTAGTGAAACTTGTCACTAACTAATTAAACTACTTGCCAACATTGACTAATAGTCTAATATCACTAATTTCGTTAAGACAATGGTTCCATAAACGTAGTGACAACTCACAAAGTATGTAGTCAATTACTGTTAGTGACCAATTCTTACTTTAAACCCTTATTTGTAACTGTATGCAGAGTAGTTTATCCATGACAACAGAACTGGTAAATTTAGATGAACATGTAATAATAATAATGGTTGGTTATATAATGTTGGGATATAAAGATTAGTACTGCCAAGCTTAATAGAGGTTAGTACTGCTATCCAAAGTTTTTTACTGCCAGTTCATCTCAAAGTTTCTACTGCTGGAACAAGAACAAGATTAGTACTGCCAGAACATATCAAAGTTAGTACTGCTGGTAGGATTCCAAGATTAATACTGCTCGTATGATTTCTGGAGTTAGTACTGCTAGACCAGTTTCTATTGTTTCTACTGCTGACCTTGTCCAGAGGATATGCGGCGCACATGGGTCTGCAGTTACCTAATCTTGATAAAGCGTGCACAACAAAGCATGGGTTGCTTTACGGCTACAAGACATGCTTAGTTAGTTTGACTTCTATGCATTAATTACTATAACGTGTAATTGGAACTCTACAATTTATAAGTAGAGTTCCATACCTTAATAGCATGCGTGTATGTATGCCCTGGTATATAAATACCATCTTTGTAATTTTAGAAAAAAGATAAGTGAGTAAGCTTATATAGAGAGTATACACATATCAGTTAGCTTCAAGGTTATTGAAACCCTAATACAATCAAGTGTATTCGTATTATTTTCACAAATAATATTGGAGCTTTTGTTATACAATTTGTGTGTTCTGTTGTTTACTAAATACAAACACTTATACAAGACACACATATAACTTCCAAACTTAACAAGTATTATTTTGCAAATTTCTTGTTAAGAAGTTCAAGCACAGTTAAATTTAATCTTGATCTTGATCAAGTCGATCCTGACAAGTGGTATCAGAGCTACAGGTTGCTTTGAACTTTTAGAAGTCAAAATTTGGTTTGTTTAAAAGTTATTTTCAAAACTTTTATAAAATGTCTTCTGATGAAACTCAAACAAACAAAATCCCCATACTCAAGCCAGATTAGTATGATATGTAGAAAAATAGGATGAAGCAGTACATGTTGCTTACAGACTATCAACTATGTGATATTTGTGTAAATGGTCCTAAGTATCCTGTTAATGGTGTTGGTGCTAGGATTCCAAGGGCACCACCAAATACAGATGCTGAAAGAAAGAAAAGAGCTACAGAATTTAAAGCTCTTAGCATTCTATTGATATCCATTCCTAATGAATATCAAAGAAAGTTTGAAAATTGTGAGGATGCAAAGGTTCTTTTGGAAGCAATAGAGAAAAGATTTGGTGGCAATGAGAGCACCAAGAAAAATAAAAGATCCTTGTTAAAACAACAATTTGAAAACTTTAATTCTGGCAAATCTGAAACATTAACACAAGTTTTTGACAGATTTTCTAAACTTGTGGGTGATCTTGAAAACCACAATGTTAAGATTGACAAAGATGATCTTAACAGAAAATTTCTAAGATCACTTGGAGATGAATGGGCAATGTACACTGTTGCTTTGAGGCAGGGCAGTAATTTGGATGATAAGGAGCTTGATGATCTATATAATGATCTGAGATCATTTGAACCAGAAGTGGAGAGCAAGAAGCAAGCCACTGGATACACTCCAAATATGCAGAATGTTGCATTTATGTCATCAGGAGGAGTACAAGTAGATCCAAACTCAGCATCTGTATCTACCTCTGTTGTTACTGGTTCTGCATCTGGATCATCATCACAGGACAAATCTTGTGATCAAGTTCTAGAAGCCTTCTTTGCTAGTCATGTGACTTCATCACTGACTAATGAAGAACTAGAACAGATCAGTTCTGATGATCTAGAAGAAATGGACATCAAATGGCAGATGGCTATGATCACAATGAAAAGAGGCACCTACAAAGAACTGGCAGAAACAACTTCTCCATAAAAAGAGAAGATAATGTTGGTTTTGATAAAAGCAAAGTGGAGTGCTACAACTGCCACAAAATGGGTCATTTTGCCAGAGAATGCAGATCTGGAAGACAGGAGGTGAATGGTCAAAGGACTGGAGGATTCAATGGAGCACAGAAAAGAAGTGTTCCTGCTCAAGCTCAAGGTCAGGGGGTTAGTACAAGTGCCTTGGTATCCCAAGATGGTATGGGATTTGATTGGAGCTATCAAGATGAACATGAAGCTCAGAATCAGGCATTAATGGCACAAACAGAAGCTGCAAGCACTTCAGATGAAGTCCCATATGAGGTACAGGTTAAATTGTGCTCTAGTATATATAAGAAAACTGTTAAACATTACAGAGATCACAACTTTAAAATCTGTGATGAATTAAAAGAGTGGGACATTAAACATAGACATACAACTGCTGCCATAAAAAACCTAGAAAAAATCATTGAAGCATATAAGAAAAATGAAACTCAGTTTGACTATGATGTTAAGTATGCTAAGTGGGAAAGGTATGTATTACAAGACAAAGTGGATGAGCTAACAAAAAAATTAGCAGAAGTCACTTGTGAGAAAGAAAGCATAAAACTAAAAGTTTGTGACTTAGAAAATGCATCCAAAAATGTACAAAATATAATCAAGGCACAAATACATGATAAAATCAAAACAGGCCTAGGTTACTATAATGTACCCCCACCATACAACAACAACTACTTTCCACCTAAATTTGATTTAGACATAAATAATTTAAAGGAGGAAATGTCTGATATGGTCAAGAAGGTTGATCCTATCATGAATCAAGACAATAATCTTGATAAAGTTGAGATAACTGAGTGGACATCTGATGATGAAGAAGAGTCTAAACCTGATAGGCTTAAGAAAGTTGAGTTTAAATCTGAAACAACAAGCACTAGTTTAAACAATAGGTTGCAAAATAACAAAGTGCATACTAGGCTAATTTCTAAAATTTCTGGTGAGAAATTAGCAGAGGGTAAAGTGTTGTTTCAAGAAAAGACAAAAATGAGGGTAGAACAGAAGACAACCACAGAAAACAAGTCTAGGAGAGGCCTAGGATTTGTAAATCAAAAGACAAAAGCAATTAGTAAACCTATTAATAAAATTGAACATGTTAAATCTGCAAATGTTAACTGTACTAGTTGTAAATGCAAAGCAAGCACTTCATCACCATCTCTCAAAACAAAATAATTTCCCAGGGGAAACCAAAGAAACTGGAATCAATCAGTTTCACAAAGACTGGGAAAGAATTTTCAAATGGTGAAGATGAAGGCATGCTTTATCTGTGGAAAAACAAACCATCTTCAGAATAAGTGTCATCATAATCCAAGAAATAAAAGGGTTATGAGATCACCATGGACGGCTACTGACAGAATTAATCATCACAATTTTAAAAATAAAATTAATTCTGTTAATACTGTCAAGAAGATCAAGGCTCAATCAGTTAATACTGCTGCACCAAAATTTACTACAGCAGCATTAATCAGAAACAGAGCCAACAGTACAAAGACTCAAGCAGCATTAAAAATTAATACTGTCAGGTGTATTAACACTGCTATCAATGTTAATACTGGTAAGCAGAATACTACTGCTTCAGTTAAGACTGTTGCACCAATTAATACTGGTAGAACAGTTAGAACTGCTAAGGTAGTTAATACTGCTAGACATATTAACACTGCTACCAATTTTAATACTGCTAGGCAAAATTATACTGGTAGCACTTTTAACCCAGTTTCTGCTGCTAAGTCTAACATCAGTTGGACTTGGAAACATCAATCAAAAGTTTCCAAAACCAACAGTACACCACAAGCAATGATCTTTGAAAGAGTTGACTTTGTGGATGTACAAGGGAGACCCAAAACCAAATTGGTTTGGGTTCCCAAAGAAAACTGATAATCTTTATTGTTTTTATCTGTGCAGAGCAAGCCAAGAAGTTTGTGGCATGTTGATAGTGGATGCTCAAGGCACACAGAACTTCAAAGAGCTTGATGTTGGATATGTAGCTTTTGGAAGTAATCCTAAAGGTGGAAGGATTACAGGAAAAGAGACTGTCAACAGTGATAAGATAAGCTTTCAAGATGTTTATTATGTTGAACAATTGAGATTCAATTTGTTAAGTGTGAGTCAAATCACAGAGAAAAAGAATCCAGTCCTTTTTACTGACACATAATGCTTTATTCTTTCTGATAAATTTAATCTAGACGAAAACATGATTTTAATGAAAATTCCTAGAAAGAATAATATGTACTGTTGTGACTTAGCAAACATGAAACCTCAACAAGATTTAAACTGTCTTATCTCAAAGGCATCTGTTGATGAGTCTGATCGTTGGCATAGAAGAATGTGTCACATGAATTTTAAAACTATTAACAAACCGGTTAAAAACAAACTTGTTAGAGGTTTACCTGAAAAGACATATTCATGTGATGACCATTGTGTTGCATGTTTAAAGGGGAAGCAACACAAATCTTCTTATAAGACCAAAGATGTGAACTCAAACTTTTCTCCTTTACATCTACTGCATATGGATCTGTTTGGACCAATCAATGTCAGTAATATAGGAAAGAAAGTTTATTGCTTGGTGATCATTGATGACTTTAGCAGATTTAGTTGGGTATTCTTTCTTAGAACTAAGGATGAAACAGGTGAAATACTTAGATCATTCATTACTAGGATTGAGAACCAAACTAATCAAAAGGTTAAAATCATCAGGTCTGATAATGGAACAGAATTTAAAAATCATGAGATGAATAAATTCTGTGAAACAAAAGGAATAGAAAGACAGTTTAGTGCTCCTAGAACTCCACAACAAAATGGAGTAGCAGAAAGAAGAAATAGGACACTAATTGAGGGTGCTAGAACAATGTTAGCAGATGCTAAACTACCAATGACTTTCTGGGCAGAAGCAGTTAGTACTGCTTGTTATGTTCAGAACAGGGCACTAGTAGTGAAGCCTCATAACAAGACACTATATGAATTGTTTTTCAAAAGAAAACCTTTGATTGGCTTTTTAAAACCATTTGGATGTCCTGTTACTATCTTAAATTCCAAAGATCACCTAGGCAAGTTTGAGAGCAAAGTTGATGAGGGAGTCTTTGTTGGATACTCTACCCAAAGTAAAGCATATAGAATATTCAATCATAGGACTAGAATAGTGGAGGAAACCATGAATGTGACTTTTAATGAACAAACACCTAGTGTAGTGGGAAAAGGTCCAGATTGGTTATTTGATATTGACGCTCTAACTCAATCTTTCAGAAATGTGTATGAGTCATCAAATACAGGTCCAAATATAGGTGAATCAAGTGCTGCAAATCAGAAGAAAGATACTCCATTAGAGTACATTACTCTACCCTTCTGGTCACCTGATCCACCTGAAGTTTTTCAACCACCTCCACAACAACAAGCTCAGAGTTCAGAACCAATCACATCAAGTCAGGAACAGTACGGTGCTTATGATGATGGCCATACATCCTCAGATCCTGAAATGCTTCCAGAAGAAGAAGCAAATGGTGTGAATACATCTGAGAATGCAGAAAGAAGTGCAGATTTAGAAGCAGATCGTTTTGCTGATGTAACTGCAGAAGAAAATTTAGATGAGAATCAAGATCCAACTAGTCTATCATTGACTGAGACTAGCATTCTAATAGAACAGAATGATACAAACTTGGAGTCTGGGGTTCCTCTGTCATCTACTGGTCAGTATCAACAATACAAAGCCTATCATCCATTGTAGAATGTAATAGGTGATATTGACTCTGCAATGCAAACCAGAAGATCTGCCAGACTAAATGAAGAAGACATCAATACTTCTTTATTTGTTTGTTTTCTATCTCAGATAGAGCCCAAGAAGGCAAATGAAGCCTTGAAAGATCCAAGTTGGGTTGAAGCAATGCAAGAAGAGCTGCTTCAGTTTAAGATTCAAGATGTTTGGACATTGGTGGATCTCCCAAAAGGAAAAAGGGCAATTGGAACAAGATGGGTATACAGAAACAAGAAAGATGAGAGAGGCATTGTGATCAAGAACAAAGCAAGGCTGGTTGCTCAGGGATATTCTCAAGAAGAGGGCATTGACTATGATGAAGTCTTTGCTCCTGTAACTAGAATAGAAGCAATTAGGTTGTTCTTGGCGTATGCATCTTTCAAGGACTTCAAGGTATACCAGATGGATGTGAAGAGTGCATTTCTATATGGCACTATTGAAGAAGAGGTTTATGTATGCCAACCACCAGGATTTGAAGAAGAGGTTTATGTACTCCAAGCATCCAAATAAAGTGTACAGATTGGACAAGGCACTTTATGGATTGCATCAAGCTCCTAGAGCATGGTACGATACTTTTTAAATGTTTATCTGTTGGAGAATGGTTTCAAGAGAGGTGCAATTGACAAAACCTTGTTTATCAAATGAATTAGAAATGATATCCTCCTAGTTCAAGTCTATGTAGATGATATTATTTTTGGTTCAACAAGGGATAGTCTTTGTAAAGAGTTTGAAGCTCTTATGCATCAGAAATTCAAGATGAGCTCTATGGGAGAGTTGACTTTCTTTCTAGGATTACAAGTTAAACAGCAGAAAGAAGGGATCTTCATAAGTCAAGGGAAATATGTTAATGACATTCTGGAGAAGTTTGGATACAAAGATGTAAAGATTGCTAGCACTCCAATGGAGACACACAAACCATTGCATGCAGATCTTGAGGGGGAGGATGTTGATGAACACCTCTACAGATCTATAATTGGATCCCTCATGCATCTGACCTCAAGCAGACCAAATATTATGTTTGCTGTTTGTGTCTGTGCTAGATTCCAGGCAAATCCTAAAATGTCACATGTTCATGCAGTCAAGAGAATTTTTAGATATCTCAAAGGTCAACCAAAACTGGGACTTTGGTATTCTAAAAATTATTCCTTTGACTTGATTGCATACACTGACAGTGATTACAGAGGAGCCAATATGGATAGAAAATCTACATCAGGAGGTTGTCAATTTTTGGGAGGAAGACTTGTGTCTTGGCAATGCAAGAAGCAAACTACTGTTCCACATCTACAGCAGAAGCAGAATATGTTGCAGCATCAAGTTGATGTGCTCAAGTGCTTTGAATTCAGAATCAGATGTTGGACTATGGTTTGACCTTTCTAAATACTCCTATTTTTATTGATAACAACTCTGCTATCAGTATTATAAATAACCCCGTAAAACATTCTAAAACTAAGCACATTAAAATCAGATATCATTTTATAAGAGATTGTAATGAGAAAAGATTAATTCAGATTTTTAAAGTTTATACTGATAATCAGTTTGCAGATCTATTCACAAAAGCATTTGATGTGGGTAGATTTACATTCCTGGTTACAAGCATTGGAATGATAAATTCTTAATAAATCTTTAGTTGATACTGCTCTTTGTAAAACTCTGTGATTATTCATGGGTTAATACTGATCTACTAATTTATGTTGTTAGTATTCTTTAATACTGTCAAATATTAATATTGCTAGTCACTTTTAGTACTGCTAGTGTTAATATTGTTAAGTATTTTAATACTGCTGTTAAAATTAGTACTGCTATTAATACTGGTCTACTAAATAAGAATATCAGTATCTTTAATACTGTCAATGTTAATACTGCTATACGTGTTGCTTTTAGTACTGCTAGTGTTAATATTGTAGATATTTTTAATACTGCTACTTTTGTTTAGTATCGCTATTAATGCTTAGCATTATTAATACTCCTAATGTAGTTTAGATTACTACTGTTAGTCATTGTTAATACTGCTGTCTGTAACTAATATATAATAGTACTGCTTTCCCTCGTTAGTACTGTTAGTTATATTAGTACTGCTGGTTTTGATAAACGGTTTCTGCTGCTAGCATAATTTTAGTACTAGGTATGTTTTAATACTGATCGTACAAAATTCCTAATTTAATGCTGCTAGTACAATTTATTCTATTTCAAAATTAGGGCATTTAATGCTGCCCCTTTTCAAACAGTATAAATATCAAACCTTTTTCACTGTTCGCTTTTCACCTACTGTTAACCTCAAACATCCAAAAGCGATCAAAATTCACCTTTTCACAAGAAAATTTTTCAATTTTCACATCTAAAATGACTTCTTCTCCATCTTCTAACGATGTTTTACCAACTGCAGATAAGCAAAGTCTGCTTGCTTATCTGCTAAAACCCAAAGGAGCAGAATATTTTTATGAAATTGTAAATTTTCTTAAAAATAGCAACTTAAAGGTAGCACTTTTTGTCAACCCTATCATTTTTATTTCACATATATACGATTTTTGGACTTCTGCTGAAAAGACAGAAGTCAATGGGGTGGCTACCATTGTTGGCCAAGTTGCAGAGCAAACCGTCAGAGTTACAGAGGCATCTATTCGTGCTCATCTTCAACTTCATGATGAAGAAGGTATCGAATGCTTATCTGTATCTCAAATTTATGAAAACCTATTGTTGCTAGGGTATGAGGGGGAGTTAAATAAACTTACTTTTTGGAAATCTATGTTTTCTCCTCAGTGGAAATTTTTAATTCATACCCTGCAACAATGCATATCTCAAAAAAGAACTTCATGGGATCAGTTTAGCAGTAACATTGCTTCGACTTTGATCTGCTTAGCTAATAATATCAAGTTCAATTTTTCAAAATTAATCTTTACTGGAATATTGTACAACCTGGAACATGCTGACTCAAAATTTTTGATGTATCCAAGGTTTCTACAACACATTTTTGACAATGAATTAACTAACCTACCAAGATTCGGTGGTAAAATTGTTCTCCTCTCACATACACAAAAACTATTTTCAAATATGAGGAGAACAGGGTTAGTAAAATGCACTACATTTTCTGGGAGGGTCACTAATCTTACTGCACATATGCTAAGTGCACCCTCCACAGCAGGTGAAGAAGTAGCCACACCCTCTACTTCTCAACCCACACCTGCTGTTAAACCCAAGAAAACAAGGAACCCCAAGTCAACCTCCAAGAAAGCCAAAAGGGCTAAGAAACATGCATCTGAGGCTCTTCTTCCTCAAATGCATCAGCCAATTGATCTAAATGAGGTGGTCAATGAAGAAGAAGGTGACCATATGGAAAGGGCTGCCACTACTGATTCTGCCCAATTGGGAGAACAGGACAGTGGTATTGGAACTAGGACCCAATCCATGGCAACACAGGAGGCAGAGATTCCATTGGATTCTCCTATTGTAGAAGATTCAGTGGATATCAATGCATCCAGTGGTCCCCGGTGCCAAGAAACCACAAGGGGGGCTAATGATGCTCAGACTAGGTCTGAGACATTAGCTAAATCTTCCAATGATCCACTAATAGAGGTTAACACTTCTGGCAGTGGTGAGGATAGCTTATCACCAAATGAATTGACGGCTTTATGTACCAAACTGACAGAAGAGGTGGCTAGGCAGAAGGAAATGCTAGCATCTCAAGGTGATGAGATCAAGGAATTAAAGGGGTTGGTAAAGCTGCTACTTGAAAAGATTAACACTACTCCAGTTGCTACTGCTAACATTGGAGTTAGTACTGCAGAGACTGAGGAAGAAGATGTTAATACTGCTGGGCTAAATGAGCCAGTTAGTACTGCTGGGGTTAATGAGGAGATTGCAGCAGCAGAGGTATTAATAAGGGTATCTGAAAGCCCTAAGGAGAAAGAAAGAGTAAAAGAAAAGGGTGTAAGCATAAGAGAACCATCTGAACATGCACCTGCTGCTGTGCCAAAGAAATTAGATGCCAAGGATAAGGGAAAAGGCATTCTAATTGAAGAAGAAAGACCTCTCAAAAGGAAACATCAAATAGAGGCAGATGAAGAATTGGCTAGAAGGTTACAAGAAGAAGAGAGACAGAGGTATACAGAAGAGAAAAGAGAAGCTGAGCTACTAAGATTATTAAATGAAAAGAAGAGAATGGAGTCTGAAGCAAGATATAAAAAGTAGAAGGCTAAGCCTAAAATAAAAGCTCACTTGAAGAAAGATTATGTAGCCTTCCTGAGGAATGCTTTGGGCACAAATGTAAAAATCTTACAAGCAATGTCATTTGATATACTGAAAGAGATGTATGACAGAGAACAGAGGATCCTGAAAGAAGGATCAGAAGATATAAGGGTGGAAAAGGAAAAGAAAATGAAAGGTATACATGATATGCCTGTACAAGAGGGTATCAAGACTTTCAAGAGAAAGAAAGATGCTACCCAGAGCACACAAAGTGAAGGATACTTTGAGAAAGTGCTAAAGAAGCAAAATGTTGAAAAAGATGTGCATACTGATGTGCCATCTACTGCTGAAGATAGAAATGAGGAAGATGAAGATGTTGAAGGAAGAATGGTGCTTATTGATTCGACTGTGAGCCTTTGAAGGTAGATTATCCAATTATAGATTGGTATCAGATACTGGATGAGTCAAACAGGAGGCAATATAAGGTGATAAGGGCAGGGGGTACAGTTGAGACTTACAGAAACTTTTCTTCTATGCTGAGAGTTTTTAGGAGAAAAGATGTAGATGAAATGTATGAAGCTGGGTTGAAGAGATTTGGAGAAGTGAGAGGATACAATGATGATCACCAGTTGTTTGAATATTTAAAGCAAATGTATATGCCTGAAGCAGAGATGAGGATGTTCATGAAGAAATACTCACCTGTCAACTACTGGTACTGCTTTGATAGCTGTGGAGTGCATATGTATAACCAGTTAGATGGAGGTGTAGGATATTTTCTGATTGGAAAAGATTATCCATGGAAATCTGCTGTGGTAGAGAGCATGCTGAAGCAAAAAGTCAAATGCACAAATCTTGAGACAACATCAGTTTTGATAAAAGACTTAAAGAAATATCTAAAGAGAATGAATAAGCAGAAGAAGTGATCCCTAAGATTGTCAAAGATCAAAATCTGGAGAAACTTAGTGCTGTTGGGTAAAAAGCATAAGTTTAGGGGGAGATTGTTGGGATATAAAGATTAGTACTGCCAAGCTTAATAGAGGTTAGTACTGCTATCCAAAGTTTCTACTGCCAGTTCATCTCAAAGTTTCTACTGCTGGAACAAGAACAAGATTAGTACTGCTGGTAGGATTCCAAGATTAATACTGCTGGTATGATTTCTGGAGTTAGTACTGCTAGACCAGTTTCCATTGTTTCTACTGCTGACCTTGTCCAGAGGATATGCGGCGCACATGGGTCTGCAGTTACCTAATCTTGACAAAGCGTGCACAACAAAGCATGGGTTGCTTTACGGCTACAAGACATGCTTAGATAGTTTGACTTCTATGCATTAATTACTATAATGTGTAATTGGAACTCTACAATTTATAAGTAGAGTTCCATACCTTAATAGCATGCGTGTATGTATGCCCTGGTATATAAATACCATCTTTGTAATTTTAGAAAAAAGATAAGTGAGTAAGCTTAGACAGAGAGTATATACAGATCAGTTAGCTTCAAGGTTATTGTAACCCTAATACAATCAAGTGTATTCGTATTATTTTCACAAATAATATTGGAGCTTCTGTTATACAATTTGTGTGTTCTGTTGTTTACTAAATACAAACACTTATACAAGACACACATATAACTTCCAAACTTAACAAGTATTATTCCGCAAATTTCTTATTAAGAAGTTCAAACACAGTTAAATTTAATCTTGATCTTGATCAAGTCGATCCTGACATATAAGCTAGTAACATGGACCCTTAGAATTCACAAAATAATTCAAGTATTTTTGGAAAACAACCATAATATTATAAACCTGGAAGTAAACTAAACGACCTCATCGATTGGTTTGCTAAAGAATGAGGGATCTTGCCGGTTGCTACGAGTCCTTTTCAAGCAAGAGATTTGAATGAGATCGGTACAACTTAGAGTCTTTTTCTACCCATTTGGATAAGACAGTAGAACTTGTATCAAGTCTTTTTCAAACGTACCTCCAGAACCTGAATGAAACAGTAGAACTTAGAGGTAGCTAGCTATATCCACCCATTTGGATTTTGTTTGCATTTTTATCTCAAAAAGGTCATATGGGTCACATAATCTAGTTAACTGTGGACGGTTCAGATGGGTTGAAGGTCACCCGAAGTCTATTTTTAGTGCTTACAGTTAACCTCATTGTACGATCTCATTTAGATATTCATATAGTGTTGTGATTGTAATCATAAAAGAAAACAAAAAATTGAGTTCAAAAGGTTTGACCCCCCGTTATCTTAGCATCCCCTGTTTCGAGATCTTTACAAAACCAACTTGGATATTAACTTGGAAAGTGTTATAATTAAGAAAACTTGGATAGTCCACATACCAAAACTAAGAAAAGGATCATATGCACATAATCTGTGACATGTAAACCAACTTTTCTCTAAACTCTATAGATCATAAATTCTCAATACTTCAAAGTTTCATTATATTTCATTGAAATATAGCTTTAGATTATTTTGTATGAAGATTATTTAGTGTTCTTTTACATCTTAATGAATTTAATAACTACGCTGGATATTAACCCCTCTCATCCCCAACATGGATTGATTAAGCTAGCATTAAATGTTTAAGTGAAAAGTTTACCTCAAACTTGAACTCTACTGATATTCACTTCATTTTCTTCTTCTTGGCTTCCAAACACACCTAATCCTCTCAGCTATGAACAACGAAGTTTTGGTTTTATTAGCCAATACCTGAATTATATATATAGCTTGAAATTGGATTTCATACTTACTTGAAGTGATTAATTACTCCTTTAGAGGGTCCAAATTAGCATATGGGTATGTAAGTATCTACGATATTCGAGTAAGCTCTTTTGGGGTATACTCCTTATAGCTTTTCCCTGAGTGCAGTTATTCCTCTGTTTCATTTCACTCACCTTTTAAGCCTGGGATGCATAAATGCTGAACAAAAAGATAAATGCTATATGTTCATGAAAAGGCTAGTAGGGCTCAGCAAGAAATTTTTTTGGTTCATTAATTCATAGTATGTCAAAAAAATGATAGTGAGATAATTAATTCAACATCATTTTTCTTGATTAAACATGTTCACAATCCTACTTCAAAGTGAACATGTTTTATTATTGATGATTATAGATCAATGTATTATTTGTTAAATACTATGAATGACTATCTAGACCTACCAGCAGAACCAATATATAGATCAGAAATGACCCATTACATTTGTTTCCAAATTCATATCGTCATGGATCACTGTGCAGAAAAAATGAAAACAGAACCTGCTAAGCCTATAACATACTAGAAAGAACAAATGCAACCTGCAGATAGATATAAACAACAACAAATAACCATTGTTAATTCACTAGCAAGATACAGGGGTCAATAGCTAACCCAAGAATTTTTCTTATTCCCAATTAAGACAACATTGCAAGGCACAGATATATTGCTCGATCAAGATCTCTTACCCTTGGTCCAGGATTCCTTATCAAATGCACTAGCATATCCATACCATCCACAACACTAGAACTTAATCAAAAACTACATTAAGTTAGTTAATAGTTATTTCATGCACGATCTATAAGTCTATGAACACCTTGAGATTTAAATACTGGCCCATTACAATGAATGGACTCATGTCATAAATCCATTCCTTTCACCTTTGACAAATTAGCTTTGTATCGGTTAGTAGTTGATAAGCTGTTGGTTATTGAGAGTTAAGAGTTAGTTGGTTTCTTAATGATTTACTATCAATAAATAGTATAATACTTGCACAATTAGATATGAATAAAATAACTTGTATTGCATATATATTTATATATGCATAATTAATTGCTAACGAATATTTAATGGTAAGTGTTGATCAACAGGATACCATGGGGTGGTGTCAGTATTTCCTTGTCAAAAGCTCAAACTGCAGACGACAAGATCATGGGATTTTATGGGAGTCTCACAAACAGTTCAACGACTCCCTTTAATTGAGAGCAACATAATTATAGGCGTCATCGATAGTGGTATATGGCCAGAGTCTGAGAGCTTTAAGGATCAAGGATTGGGCCCTGTTCCCACTAAATGGAAGGGGGTTTGTCAAGGGGGGAACGATTTCGCTTGTAACAGGTACTTCACTGGTTAAGTCACAAACTTTGTTCAATGTTTGATATGTAGTTAGCTAGATTAATCCAGTAATTTTTAAAACAATTAAAACTAAGGTAGGAACTTATCTGCTGTAACTGGATTATGTAGACTTCTTTTCCAATTCCTTAAATGAAATGAGTTTGTATTTATGCTAATCAAATTGTGTGGACTATAATTCTATATTGTTCTGTTAGAATCTCAATCAAAATAAAATGAACTAGTTTGTTTATAGGTGATATAAATAGTATCCAAGTAATTCTCATTCTTAATTATGAGGATATAGTTTTATTTTCATGTCTTTGTTAACAAATCTGATATGAACCCAATCCTGGTATTTTGATAGAATCGAATAAAACAGTAAATAAGATAGATTAATCGACTCCGAGAGGTCGATAAGCTCTCCCATAGTTTACTTTGGAGAGGTAAACCAATTCTCCAAGGATATCAAATTAACAATCGATATCAATTCATCATACCCTATTTATAGAGTTTACTTAACTTGTTCCCTAGGACTTACGTACCTAATTAAACCAGATACTAATAGTACTCTCATAATTAAATTAAAACATATCTAATAAAAAAATCCTTAGTTAAACTATTAAATAAACAAACTTAATATTATATCCTAATAATAATCTAATTTGTAACAGTACTCCTGCAACAAAAAGAACACCTTGTCCTCAAGGTGTTGCTTTAAACATTCCTGATTCTGGAATCCTGTAAGGCTGTCTTCTAGTACGACACTGACTATAATGAGACCCGCGATCATAACCAGCAGTAGGTCCAACTTTCTGTACGTGAAAAGGTTCCTTGAGCTTTCCTAAAGCTGGCTCAGTGTGTATCTTGGACATAATTCCATGCCCCTCTGTTTTCCCAATCACGAGACCAACAAGAACATCAACAGCTGGTGTTGTAGGCCACTTGTGTTTTCGGGTTGTGTCTAGAGTGGCAACGAAGTTATCCTAGAACAACACTACTACTTTGTTTTGGTTTGGCTCCATGTAACTAAGAATTTCTCTAGAACATTGGCGACTTCAACACTCTTTTTTGCTATCGTAATATTCCTTGAAACCCCCGTGAACAACTTTCGTCCACTTATCATTCTCTCCTTCTGTCTCTGCCTTTACCAATTTCAGATCATCCTTCAAAGATTGGACACGTTCATTGAATTGCTGATGAAAAAACGAGACCTCGAGAGGTGTATAAACTCTCCAAGGATATCACATCACCAATCCATATTCAACATAAAATCAATGACAATCATCATGCCCTATTTCTAGAGACTTACCTAATTCCGGATAGTAATGATACTTTCTAGTAATATGAAAACATATCTAATAAGAGTATCCTAATTATACTTTTAAATAACTAAACTTAATGTTCTAATCTAATTCCTAACACAGTTTGAACATCTTTTTTTAATCTGATATTGTGTTCTAGCATAACTTTAAAATTGAAGTAGTTTTAAATGCTTTAAATCTGTAGGAAAATAATAGGAGCTCGTGCATATAGCATAGACAATCTTGAAACGGATATTTCAGCTAGAGATGTTATCGGGCATGGGACTCATGTTTCATCCATTGCGGCCGGTAATGAAGTACCCGATACTAGCTATTATGGACTAGCACACGGTATTGTCAGAGGAGGGGTTCCCTCAGCAAGAGTTGCAGTTTATAAAGCATGCGGCCAACATTGTTACAGCACAGATCTCTTGTCAGCTTTTGATAACGCAATAGCTGATGGAGTGGACATAATATCCATCTCAGTTGATCTCGATGATCCATACGAGCTTACTTCCGACCCAATTGCGATTGGTGCATTCCATGGAATGCTTAGAGGCGTTGTGACTGTCAACTCTGCAGGGAATGATGGCCCTCTTTTGTATTCTATCAAAAATTACGCTCCATGGATCATTACTGTAGCAGCAAGTGATATCGACAGAAGAATTATTAATAAACTCCTTCTTGGGAAGGATGCAATTGTAACGGTGAGTATTAAAAATAGTTCCTAGTAAAACATATTTGGCAATCATAATTTGACTGTTAAGTGTTAACTGGCCTAATTGCATCTAGGGTAATGGTATCAATGCTAAACCATCAAGTGATGGAATGTTACCTCTGGTGTATGGAAAAGAGGTGACTAGTAGGTGCTCTGAAACTGATGCAAGGTAAGAGATCATATTTTCAAGTTATCTATAGTTGAAAAGTTTAAAATGTACACAAGTGTTGATCAAATTTATGGCTATAGGAACTGTGTTTCTCAGTGCATAGACAGTAGCTTGGTGGAGCAGAAAGTGGTGCTTTGTGATCAGAAAGATAACAAAAGTAATATAGCGGCAGTTAAAATCTCTGGAGCCCTTGGCTGCATCGTCCCAAATCTGGTAACAAATGTCTCTCTGGTCATGCCATATCCTGTTGTAGGCCTGGATGCCAATTCTCTCGACTTGGTCAAAAACTACAAAAACGATAACACGTAAGGATGCCTTTCTATAAACCTTCTCCACTTATAATTGGAAATGTAATATAACACCTAAGTTTTACTTGTCATTTAAACAGGAAGCCTGAAGTCCAAATTTTGAGAAGTGAAGAAATTGAGAATCCAGCTTCTCCTCTTGTCGCCCCATTTTCTTCTAGAGGACCTATCAGATTTTTGCCTGATATTATAAAGGTATCCTGTTTTTTTACTTATTAAATTAACAGTTATTGTCTTAATTAAAAATGAATATATGTTATGGAAAATTCCTGTAATACAATCTGGGATTTGGGGTACACTTGGTCAGTTTTGGAAAGTACTCAGAAGTCCGATATGTCAATTTGATACTTGAGATTACATCTTAAAACCACAAACAGAGCAACACACATCGTTTCACTGATAAAATATGCTATTTCATTATAGCCGGATGTAACTGCCCCGGGTGTGGAGATTCTAGCAGCTTTTTCACCATTGGGATCACCATCTGGATTTCAACAGGACAGAAAGTCTCTCAGCTACAGTATCATCTCCGGGACATCAATGGCTTGTCCGCATGTTACTGCAGCTGCTGCTTATGTGAAGTCGTTTCACCCCGATTGGTCTCCTTCTGCCATTAAATCTGCACTAATGACAACAGGTAATTTCTTATCTTAATTAATTGTCAGATATTGATAATTACTAGAAAAAAATCATGTGTAGTCAGAAGGTAATTAGCATTTGAACCTGCTCAACTATGAGTATTTCTACTGATAAGCAACTTGTTTCCTTAATCTAGTGTGTATAATATATTTTAGGACTATTAATTGACTCCAATTTACAACTATTAAGAATTTAGCTTCAGCTGCATGTTTTGCATTTTGAATGTGCTGTGTTTAACTGTTTATACTAAATTTGAGTCTATGTACATGTAAATCTTCAACTTTTAGAAGGTAGAATCACAAGCCTCGATCTGTTTACATGATACTATCTTATTAGGATGATAACACACAAAGAACGGAGAAGTCAAATTAGCATGATGACCATAACCATTTTGATTCATGGCCTTTTAGATCATAATATATGTATGTCAGTCTGACTAATAAAGGAATTAGGAGCTGCAAAAAAGCTATCATATATTTGTTAACTGTATACAGAAATCGTACTTTTTTTTAATAATCTTTTACATGATATTTGAATCTTTGTTTTGTTGTGTCGTAGCACGGACATTCAATGACGGCCTCAACTCTGAGGCTGAATTCTCATTTGGGTCTGGCCATATAGATCCTGTAAAGGCAACAGACCCAGGCCTAGTATACGAAACATCTCCAGAAGAATACCTTCAGATATGGTGCAATATATCTCAAACTGCAGGAAGCTTGACGGCCACAAATGCTAATTGCCCATCGAAGTTGAGTTTCAGAGAAATCAACTATCCTTCCATGGCAGCTCATTTAACGGACACGAAAGATGCATTTAAGGTGTATTTTCTGAGAACCGTGACGAATGTGGGTCGAGCTAACTCATCCTATGTTGCATCTATTAAAGGAATCAACCCACAGCTGCGTATTAGAGTTGAGCCTAGTAAACTGCACTTTTCGGAACTGAACGAGAAGAAGAATTTTGTGGTGACCGTTAGGGGAAAGAGGTTAAAGCCATGGACAATAAAACGTGCGTCATTGTTGTGGACAGATGGAGTTCACAAGGTCCGCAGCCCCATTGTAATCTACTCAAGGCAAACCACCTCGGGTGCAGAAAGAGGACCAAAACTATCTATGTTTCATGTGACATTTGTTATTATTATTTGTATTAAGACCATCATATCTGAGTTTTCATTATAAATAAAGTTCTATTCTTGTTAAGACATTGAACTAGTGACCAGTTTCTAACATTTGTTTTACTTATATAGGTTGTGATGTAGTACACTTACAGACTTATAAGATTTGGCTCTAAATAAGACTCGATGAATGAATTACTGTAATATTTTCACATTTAAACATACGGTCTATATAAACTACTGAAGAAATTGGGCCTTTTTCTTGTGTATAAGATATTGCATTATGGATTGAGAATCCTAACTACCCTGTGGAACCTATTATTGGGTTCATGAGGCCCAATGATAATTAATTTCACTCACCCTTTTTAGCCTTACGAGTTTAAGCCTTATGTCCATCACTCCATTTAAATGGGCAAATTTAAATTTCATAATAGGGAAAATCACCTAGTAACCCTAATCCAAAAACTTTATAAGACAATTTTAAAGATCGAATATCAATATCGTAGTTAGAATGGACTGAATCGTGTATGAATCGAATATGAACGTGTATTGTTTGATATTATCTTCGAGAGCAAATTGTGTGTTTACACCTTAATGTATGTGTTTTAAAAAGCTTAATGTATGTGTTTTAAAAAGCTTACAACATTAACCCTAGCTACATTCTTTTATACCTACATATCATAAACATGAATATTACAAGTAAGCTTATTGACTAAGCATTGTTTACAATTTGTACTAACAATCTCCCCCTGATTATAAACATTGCTTGGATTGTCTTCAGTTTAGATCTTTAACTTTGAAGCATGAATGCTAAGAATCTTTAGTAAGCTGAGACAGCGTTGAAACGCACTTTTTAATGACATCTCTATTTTATTCTTTGTCTTTCATTCTCGAAGCACTCTTGAAAACGAATCCTTTTTCTTGTCCTCAATGGAAACTCTTTTGCATGAACGAATGTTGGAGTAATATTATTTAAAGCTCATACTTTGAACACATTATTTTAATGAACTTTTATCCTCGAAAGTATATTCTACAAAGGTTGTTGAACTCTTTTGCATGAACGAATCCTTTGCCGTTGAACACATCTTTTAACTCTTTATGCTCAAGCTCCCTCTCAAACGGATATTTCATCTTTTAGAGATAATCTTCTCTTTAACATCTGATCCCCCTCAAACAGATAATCTTCTCTCAAACATATGTTGAATAAAGCATTTATGTATTCTCTAAAGGGTTTAGTGCAAGGGAATACACTTACCTTTAGTCTCATCTCTATAGTGTGTACCCAACTTCATTTTAGTCTGTTGTGTGTATCAACCTTTCAACTTGGTCTATTATGTGTATCCAATGACTAATTTGATGATGTGACAACCGTATAATGTGCCACATCATATAACACGTCATCGACACATCATCAAAAACAAGTGTCACGTCAGTCGGATACACACAATAGACCAAATTGAAAGGTTGATACACACAATAGACCAAAATGAAGTTGGATACACACTATAGAGATCGGACTAAAATTAAGTGCATTCCCCTGCACTAAACCATTTTCTAAATATGCTCCCCCTCAAACCAATAACTATCTTCAACCATGTAGAAAGACACTAAAAATCGCCCTTGAAATACTTTGTAAATTTCCAAAACAATGGCATCTTCATTGAACCCTTATATCATTATTTAAACACGTGACAATATTTGTTGAGCAGAATCCATTCTTTCTTCTTCCAATTTATCTCTTGAAACCTCTCTTAATCTCTCTTTACACGTTCACTTTTCAAATTCTATTCAATCTCTTAAGCTTTTCTCTTTCAGCGCACATTTACTTTTCAAATTCTATTCAATCTCTTAAGCTATTCTCTTTTAGCGCACAACTTTTGTTAACTTTTTCAATTTTCACTTATCAACACTATCAACACAACACCTTTTCTTCCTAACTATCTTCAAACACACGATCCGTTCTCCCCCTCACGTTGATGATGATTTATCGTGAGCATCATGAAACTGGTGTAATACAAGGTATTTGAAGACTAGTTGATCCTAACAATCTTATTCAAATGACATCTTAGTCCTATACTAACTAACATGAACCAACTTTCATCAGCATTTTCCTTTGAACGTTAAATCCTCCATAACCGCCAAATCTCAAAATCAAATCATTGTCCCGTGATAATGATACGGAAAATGATTATGAAACTAAGTAATCGGGTAAGACAACAACTCATTTGAGTAAAGAAGAAAAAGTTGTTTGTAATTTTTTAAAACACATTTCTAAAATTACTAACTCCGGGATCACATAGATTGCCAGTAAAAACATCAATCGAATCATGAAAATGAATCAATTGAGTGACATACTTTCAATGTTTGCTTTGATGATAGCATTGGTAGGTATTCCATTCAATCATCGTGGAATATCTATTTTAGAAATCACTATGCATGTTTCGCAAAGTCACAAAGACTTGCAAAGATGTCACAAAGACATATAGTGTAAATGTACACTTGTATCCTAAATATGTGTTTTAAACACATTAGGATCTAGACCCTAGATGTGTAATAAATGAAGTCTGGAATTGGATCTAACTGTCCTCCTGTTTCAATAACTACAATCTCCAAATGAGATGTCGCTAGAGTATGTGTTAAATCTCTGTGTGAATTGAAACAAGGACTTTTAAGAAGTACTTGAGTGACGAGGAAGGTAATGTGCATTTCATCATTGAGTCCATGACGTCTTCTTCAATACCAGAAATCAATGTATGAAATTCAATAGATTATGTGGCAACCTGACGATTTAGTAATTTAGAAAGGGTTTTCTTTTTCTTTTAACTCTGTCACACGCTCCTCTAAATAACTACACACACATGTACGTAAATATCACAATTTGAAACCAGAGACTTCTAGAGAGAGAGCGAGAAATAGAGTGGAAGAGAATAGTAGGAGAAATCGAATGCAAAAGGCCAAATTAAACATAGATAAGTTGAATCTTACATATTTTTCAAGTTCTCTCTCATTTCATTTATTGGTGATCTTGTCACACAATGTTGGCATTTTAACGTTTTATGCTGATCCTGCTCACCTAGACTTATAAGACCCTCGCGTCCTAAATTTTGGACGGTGGCTTCTGGGGTAGATCCAACCGGCTTTGGTGGATCGTAAGAGATTTTTGTAATCTATAACACTCTGTACATAATTTCAACATTTTGCCAAATTTGATCATTTCTTCATGTTGTGAGTTAAGTTCTTCGATTGAATATCTTCAATGAGATTTCTCCATGATGATTACCAAAATCATTTGAAATACATCCAAAGTGTTTGAATAGACCAAATAGTTTAGCACATGGAAGTTTTGTTTAGAAGTTTTGTTTGGAAGTTTTGAAACTGTACAAGCTCCCCCTCAAATATTTCATACTCTGTCTTTAAACAAGTAATGATGGGAGCTCGATTTTGAACACTGAAATCTCTTTTCAAATCATGAAATTTTCTGTCAAAAAGTTGACTACTTCATGTGACCTCATACATTGAAGATCGGGTTTTGTACTGAAATGTACAAAAGTCATTACATTTAAAAGGTGGTTTACCTTGATGTGAGCAAAGGTCGTTTCTTTTTGAAACTAGAAAATAACTTTAGGAACCCATTTGAGCACGGTGCCAATGGATTTTGCAACCGGTGAAAACCATTTGTAAGTAGTGAAAACCATTTGTAAGTAGTGTCTATTTGTTTTAAAGACATTGAATTCTACTTTGAGTTGAAACTCGGTGTTTCATTTCGAAATTAGGTCCGTGGAATCAACGGTGATAGAAATCGTTTGGAACTGGGGTTACAAAATCATTTTATCTTTGCACCGGATAAGAAGCATTTTGTGGTGCAAGTTTAAACATTTTCGATCTCGAATATTTGAAAGATTTTGTTTGAGACGATTTTCTTAGGAAAAACTTTGCTTCGGTTTCCAAACTTTTGTTTGCTTTTAAAATGGTGAAACCGATTCCTTTGAAACATTTGAACCATATGCATAGGGAAGATCAAAATTCTTTTGAGGTGTGAATGTTCCATTTGATTATGATTTATTAAAATACCTCTTATTCTTTTGCAAAGAATAATTTGTAAACTGAGAAACCTTTTTTGAAAATGGTTTAGAAGATTTATCCGTGTAAATCGTCTTTGAAACATTCACATGTGGTTTTGCTATGGGTAAAACCTGAGGAATGAGCTTTTTAGGAAGTGTTGCTTTTAAAGCATCATTTGAAGTCAACAAATCATCAAATTCTTTTTGAAAATTAGAAGATGTTATTTCAAGTATATTGATTGTATCCAATAACGTTTGTTTGTCTTTTTCAAAGAGTTGCTATTGAAATAGCAATTCAGTTTCAAGTTCATAAATCTTCTTGTTCAAAAAGATTTGATATGATTGACCTTTTTGCATAAGTTTGTCCTCAAGGTTTTCATTCGTTTCATATAATTCAATCATTTCATCAGAAATTGAATTATATTTCACAACATATTCATCATTTGCACCCTCTGAAGTCTGAAGTTTTTATGTTAATTTAGAAATTTTATCCTTCAGAGTTGCATTTTCAAGTTGAACTTGTTCAATTTGCTAATCGTTTGAACACTTTTCAAGGTAAGAGCATTATCCATTTTGAGTTTATTTTGAAAAACTTTCAATTGATATGAATGAAGTCTGATTATGTTTAAACTTAGGTGATGGTTTGTCAATTTTTCTCAGTTCAAGAGAGGACCATACCGTCGTGGTTGTCGCCGGTTAAAGACTCAGTTGTTTCTAGCATAGGTATTCTCATCAAAATGCAACTCATATTTGAATCTCTCATTCTTAGTCTTCATGTTCTCGAGTTGATCTTTAAGATTTTTGGCTTCGTCTGACTTCAACATTGATATCTCAAATTCCCATCGACAAGCTCTTTGACTTCAGTTTGCAACATCTGAATAAAGTCGCGCAATCGGATTGTGTCCATTTCATCTATATTAGGACGACAATGATTGATCTTGTAGTATGTACTATCCACTGAGCACACCATTGTATAATCAAATTTCAGCTTCTAGTCACCCTATTGATTTCAAAGCCAATACTTGTCAAATTTCTCTTGAAACTCTATTGGTTGGTGCTCCATGAAAGACCGCGTGTTTCTGAACCGTATATGGTAACCATAATTTGCCTCCGTGGCGTATTTTCCATTTTGGTTTCTGCACCATGATACCTTTTCAGCTCTTCCCGTACAGACTTGAAGTGTGTTTCGTATATTCCCTAATTCCTGGTATCATAAAATCTTTTGCTTGATAAGATCTTTTCGGTTTATGATTTGAAGTTCAACGAAAAACTATTTCATTCAAGGAAAACATTTTGATTCAATAATCTTGCAATCAATCCGAAAAGGGTTAAGTATATGAAAATGTAATTATTTATACTCTGACATTCATTGTGTGTAATAAACTTTCAGTTTATTGCTATTGTATGTATTTTGATGACGTGTCAACTTGTAATGATGACACGTGTCAACTCATACAGCAGATACGTAAGTAAAAGTACTAAAACTTACATATAATAACGATGAATAATAGATGATTACACACAATGGAAGCTCGAATAGTTTGATATACACTATGAATGTCAGACTATAAATACTTACATTTTTGTGCACTTAACCCATCCGAAAATGTTTAATCTTTTCGCTCAATATTTTTGTATTTTCTAAAGTTTTATCAAAAATAAAATATTTTTATATTTTTTAAAACTTTTTAATAAAAAGAAAGTATTTTTGTATTTTGTATTATTAAGAAAAACCAAAATTAAAATCAAAATCAAATTTAAAACAAAACCTAATTTTGAAAAACTAAATTTTTTTTTGAAATTACACACTGATTGAAGAAGTTAAAAGGTAATAATTTTAAAAAGGTTAAAACACAAAATGAAAATAAAATCAATTTGAAAATTTTTTTTAAAAAAATTGACAAAGTAAAATGAATATGTAATGTAAAAAGTAAAAACCAATTTGAACACCAAA
The DNA here is from genome assembly GCA_963930675.1 of Gnaphalium uliginosum. Taxonomy (NCBI): domain Eukaryota; kingdom Viridiplantae; phylum Streptophyta; class Magnoliopsida; order Asterales; family Asteraceae; genus Gnaphalium; species Gnaphalium uliginosum. Next base: position 44,767,388 of record OZ005682.1, read on the forward strand.
GTCAAATAAGCATCTGTTGACTCGTTCCATTTCTAGTCCTGGTTTTATACTTGGATCTGACCCGGTTTGTATCTTTTTACCCGAATAAAACTTCAATCCGAATTAATCACTTTGAGACCCGCGTATGATCCAGTTTCATGTGTCCAACCCGCATACCAGTTCTTTGAGACCCGCGTATTTCTTTATGACCCGCGTTCAAATAAACCGTGACCCGCATATAGGTTTCTTCTTGACCCGATAATCTTTTATTTCTCTTGAACGCGATACAAACACCGTACAATTAACCCTAAGCTTGAGACCCGCGATGCGATTCTCTTAACTTTCTGGATCCGCAATCTCAATTATTTTCTATTTCTTTTTACAAAAATTCGGCATTATGACGGTACCTAAAACTCAATTTTTCAATTTTGTACCTGCAAAAAAACCATACGTCATCCGCACGCAGATCTCACTATGATGAGAATGATGAAGATTTGATTAAGTTTCCTAAAATAGGAGATTTGGAAATCAAGTTAATTTGGATAATAAATTACTTGGTGAACAAGTTGGGTGTTGGCTAATTATACAGAGTTATTCGTAGGGTTTTAGATATGAGGTTGAGCAACTCTCTTCGTTCTGTATGGTGGTCTCGGTGATTCAATAACGATGGCGCGAATTTTATTTTGTAATCAACCGTTGAGAGAGTGGTGTGAGGATATTCAAAAGTGTCGAGAGTTTAACGTTTTCAATTTTGTAATATCTTTCATATAGTGGATGTTAAGTGGCATATGGGTATTGTGGTTTTTACTCTCACTTGAGAGGTTTTCCACGCAAAAACGTGTGTGTGTCGTGCTTTTTCTATTTTTTGTGATTTATTATTGGCATACAAGGTTGTGTGATTTGGTGTCATGGGGATCGATCACATCAAGTGGTATGAGAGTGGGGCCGATCCCAACAACTGGTTTCAGAACGATGTTCGTGAAGGAGAATCACGTAACCGGGAGAAAGTCAATACGAGAAGAAAACATAGTGCGATCAGTCATATTCTGCGCATCTTCGGGAGAATTGACGGTGTGGGTTATCGATTAGAGATGTCGATAGAGAGATATGTGGCGTCAAAGTTTGGTGCATAATTTTCGTGAGTTTCAGCGCAGCTGTGAGAAAATAATTGTTGCGGGTTCATTAACCGTTGAATCATCGTGAGTTTTGGACATGTGACTCAAGAACAATGATCTATGTTGTGACCAAATTTGGTGGCGATTAGAAGTTAAGACAGGGAGATATGAATTTTCGAAGTTGCTGCTATTTTGAAGGGGTTTTTTGTACCAACTTTTGATTTAGAGGAGAACTATCGAGTTGATGATGTTGTGGATTCGATGACGTGGATGATGAGAAGTTCAAAGATGATGAGGCTCGGTGGAGTATATTGATCACGAAGGTTCCTTGTGTCGAAAATCTTCCTAACAATGAGGTTGTTGGGCGATGTGTTCCAATACAGAAAAAGCGGCGGTACAAGATGAAGATCAAACTCATTATCGTTGAAGATAAGATCTACATCATAGCAAAAAATTTAGGGAACTTGAATCAAGAGATGATTTTATGGAGATTTAATTCAAGTTTCGTAAAATAGGAGATTTGAAAATCAAGTTAATTTGGGTAACAAACTACTTGGTGAACAAGTTGGGTCTTGTCAATTTATATAGGAGTTATTCGTAGGGTTTTAAAGAGGAGGTTGAGAAAAAGAGAGTGTATATGAGAGTCTTCTTTCGTCCCGTGTGGTGGTCTCGGTGATTCAATAACGACAGCGTAAATTCCATTTTGTAATCAACCGTTGAGAGAGTGGTGTGAGGATATTCAAAAGTGTCGAGAGTTTAACGTTTTCAATTTTGTAATATCTTTCATATAGTGGATGTTAAGTGGCATATGGGTACTGTGGTTTTTACTCTCACTTGAGAGGTTTTCCACGCAAAACGTGTGTGTGTCGTGCTTTTTTTTGTTTTGTGAGATTTATTATTAGTTTATACAAGGTTGTGTGATTTGGTGTGGTGGGGATCGATCTCATCAAGTGGTATGAGAGTGGGGTCGATCCTAACAACAGAGAAATGACCCGCAAGCGGATCTCAATGGTTTGAGAAGTGACCCGCAGTACACTTGGTCCGCGATTCCCTTACCCCTTAACCGAATTCGATTCACTCTGGGTTTCGTTTGAGATCCAGCAATGCGGATGTGCTTGAATGCGGATCACAAACTGAACGTGGATGTCTCTTGAATGTAGTTAGATCCGAACGCGATTCAACTCCGTTTACCTTTGAGACCCGCAATACGATCCAACCTGCAGACAAACTGATTATTGAATGCGGATCTCACTCATATTTGATTTCGGTTCCATCTTCAACCTGCACACAACTTATTTGAGATCCGTACGGAACAAACACAAATCTGTGTTTCTTCAATTTGGCCGGAAATTCGTCGGAAAAATGAAGAACACGGCAGTGAATTCGAGTTATACTTACGGATGAATTAAACCTTGTTTTGATGATTAAAAACGATGTATTTTGATCACAAGAAGCTATTGAAACGATTACATGAACACATTCAACGTAACTTTGATAGGATTGGATCGATTTTTAACCGCGATGAAATACGACACTTTACGATGAAGAATCGATCTTAATCTGTGACTTCAGATGAGCCAAAATCAGAACCGTTGATCGAATATGTACTCTCTTGATCAAATGAAGTTTTCTTTCAGATTAATTTCACAAATATTGCTTGAATTGATGGAATTCGATAATCACAGTTGTCAATAAGGTTCAACTACCCATATTCTTCAAGTTGACCTGATTTTTCAATCTTGAGATGTAATTGAACAATTAATCACTTGATTCTGTATTCGAATGATAATCTTCAAATTGAACAGTTCAATCTCACATAAGCATGATCAAATAGGTGATTTTGTAGTTAACAGATTATGAACCATATGTATTCTTCATGAACAACTCTTAATTTTTCGATCGATTCTATCCATAAACCGTAGATATTAATTAACAGAGGCTCCGATACCAATTGTAAAGATCGAATATCAATATCGTAGTTAGAATCGATTGAATCGGGTATGAACGTGTATTATTTGATTTTATCTTTCAGACCAAATGTGTGTTTACACCTTAATGTGTGTGTTTGGAGTGAACAAGCTTACAACATTAACCTACATATCCTAAGCATGAAAATTACAACTAAGCTTATTGACTAAACATTGTTTACAATCTATAATTTGTCCTAACACCAATGTAGTCTGTATTTTATTTAAATAATCAATCGCTCTAGGTATTTTATATTGGCAAATAGCCAAAAAACGTAATGTAAAGTTCAAAATTTTCTCAATCGAGGGAATATATAACTTTTTCAAGCGCCCAAAAAGGACCTATATTTTTTTTTTGCCCGAAAAGGATTATTTTGTCAAAAAACTTAAATTAAAGGGAATACCACCTCATAAAAAAAAATTATATACAAAATTGACTCTTGAAACGACTTGAAGGAATTCCTATGTATCCAAGAGATTTATATATTTTTGCATTATCAACACGCAAGCAACCTTCAATTTCACAACTCACCATCCTTTAGATACAAATTTGTCACTTCAATTTTGTAACCTGAAATGACTATATTTATGACCCCAAATGTTTTAAACCATAATTTGTAGTATAAAGTATTTATAAATGATGTGCATCACCCTTAACCGGCCTTAATCTTGTAATATAAAAAATGATTAAGCGATATACCCCTTAATTTAAGATTTTAGACAAAAACAATCATTCTCTGACAAAAATTAAAGATAAGAGTCCTTTTTAGGTGACAGAGAAAATGATATTTTCTTGATTGAGAAATTTTGAACTTTACGATACCTTTTTGGGCTATTTTCTTTTATATTTGTTAAAATATTCAAGAAAGTTCATTAATATACTTTATTTGTTAAAGGGTAAAATGCAAAAGAAGAAAAAGAAGAAAAGAGTGATAATTCGGATCGGAGCTTCATATTGATGAGTAAAATGTATTACATTCTACATAAAATATGCAACAAAAAAATATTTAACAAATATAATATATTAATGAGTATATATGTCATACATTATTTTTTAATAGTTTCATATTATTACTCAAAAACTATGTTATCTGTATGACCGCGATATAACAGACGCAAAACTATTTTGACATTGAAATACAACCGTCCTGAAATTCGATGCCACATTGTATCCTAGTTTGACGGATCCAACGTCTCATTTGTTTATAGTAACAGTAACAATCTAGGTGTTGTTTTAATTCGGTACAACATTCCGGAGATGGCCATTCAGTATCAACAGAGGGACAATTAGGAAGATCTTCCTCTGGGTAGCCACACTGGGTTTCTGAATGTACTTTACTTGTTAGGAATGTCAACATGACTAGGGCAAATACTAGAACAAAAAAATTGACAACTTTCATTCTAATGTAGGAAGATTGAATTCAGATATGAAAGTAAAAGTATATTTTGGTATTTATAGGTGATGATTTATGAATCAAATAAGATATTTATGAAAGTAAAAGTATATTTTTAGGTTACAGAAAATTAATGTTTTGATAAATAACTTTTGTCATTAAATAAGTATTTATTTAAGAAAAAGACAGAAAATGTTATGTGCTTTGTGTTGGTTGTAATATAAAATGGTTTTAAGTTTTGCAATCATGTTACGTTACGTTACGTTACTTTGCCTCATATTAAATTATATTAATTGCATGTTATATAAATAATCGTTTCAACATGTATCCAACAATTTAACTTTTATTATTGTTTGTATCATACTTTCAAAAATATTATTCTATTTAATTAATAATAAATTTGTCTTAACTATGGTACATACAATAACACTTCTGAAAGTATATCATAGATACATTCTAAAACAATCAACTCGATCGTTCCCTATCACCTAATCGGTGCCGCATCATCAAGGAGCCGCTAACATTCCTTCACCTATTTCTTTGAATCGGAAACATATCGATCATTCAAGTTTAGCATATTTGGTGTCGATGGACGAACCAAACGAGGATCATCTTTTGGACGGGTCATAATCTTGTAACTCGTAATCCATTAATTTTGAATGCTTTTGTTGTCTTCTTGTAAGTGACTGCTTTTGTGGTATGTCGTGACGGTGTGAATGCAGTTTTATCAGGTATTGTCATCCCCAATCAAGTTTAGTTTTTCGACTTTCTTCTCGAACCATGTGATTTAATATTTCATTGTAGCCAATTATATATACATATTTTCGCATAAAATATTATCATAACATCAACAATTTCTCAGATAAATAAAAAGCTTTCTAAAAAAATCAAAAATTTTGGGTAATGGTGCGAAACAGGAGAACTAGTATCAAAACCTAATTGTATTTACATAATTTTGCAAAAATATATACAACTTTCCAAAAATAAAAAGTTAGCAACAAGAACTCTGCAAAACCGAGAACATTTGCGAAATTATGATCAGGTGAATTAGAGTTTACATGTGTGAAATTAGCATCAAAACGTAACTGTAAATTCATAATTTTGCATGAACTCAACAAATATCACAAAAGAATCGTAAAGTTAAAAATATCGCATAAAAATTAAAAATCTTGCACAAAAAACAAAAACATGAAAAATTACACATAATGTATGTGAAAAATTGCTGAAAAATACACATGGTGCATGCTTAGTGTGGACAGACCCAGAAAACTTTATTGCGGATGGGCCGCAAGCGAACCGAACGAACACGAACAAATAAGCGAACGGATTTTGTTGTTCATGTTCGTTCACCAAGAAAATTCGTTTGTTCACGAAATAAACGAACGCAAACAATGAATATGGGTATGATGAGTCCAACTTTAGTCCATCCAGATGTATAAGCCACACTTGTAGACCTCCAGCTTTCTCAATCTTACATTTTAGACCCTGCAGTTTACTAGAACATACCACACATAAGAAAACTTATAAATATTTATTATTTCAACATAAAGCTTGATTATTAATCTTATTTTGAACAGCTACTTTTATTTCTCTACTTTGTTAAGTCAAATTGTCATTCAAAAAACAAAAGGACACAAATGGGTTTCGATCTAGTAAATGTGAAGCATCACAGCCAAGTATTTATGATAGATTATTTCTCGTCAACTAGTTTGCGAGCTTCGTAATGAGGGTAGGTATCATAAACTTACTCGATTGATCTTTTGATAAAGCTTAATTATAAGAACACAAAGAGCTTTGGGTTAAAAATGTAAATGTTGAAGGACATGAGTATAGTCGATGATAGAGTGAGAAGTGTTTATTTATTTATTTATTTCATTTGATGAAATTGAGATAATCTGAAGGTATATGGAAATGAACTACTACCTTTGTATATTTAGTTGGTAAAACACATTACTTTTCTTTCTGAATCTGTTACAATGCATAGACAGATTAGGATGAAATTATAAAATTGAGCATGTATATATTGAAACTAGTGTGAAATCAGTGCGATGCTACGAGAACTTAATGTTAAGTAGCATGATGACAATTTACAAAGAAAAATGGAAAAAATCTCATGATTTTCATTAGTCATTATATGAAAAGAAACACATCTTTTAGAATTTAGACACGGTCACTTTAAAGGTTGGCATGTATCTTCCATAAAATAATAAAAAAAGATAGAAGATTAATATGTCAATATTCATCTTGATGCTTTGAAAAACAAAAGAATGAAAAAATAATATTACATCAATCTTAATGTTTATATAATAAAGATTTTATACACCTTATATTATATAAAACCTAATGTCTTATCAACTTTAAAAATTAGCACATCAAACAAATGTCTTGATTAGCAAAACCAACACTTTCAAATTCTTTTGTATACATCCTAATGTCTTATATGCACATACTTTAAAAATTAGCACATTAAATGCTTTCAAATTCTTTTGTTAAAAAAATAAAAAAAATCTTAGTCACTACATATTATAAATCCTAATGTCTTATTAACTAAAAATAAACACATGATAACTTTAAATATTAGCACATTATCTTAACTAATTTTAGACTTTTAACATTTTTAGGTTTAGATTAATTTGGTTTACAAGAAATACGAGAAAAGAAATATAAAGATTACTAAAATTATTAAATGTCGTAACATCTATAATAATAAAATGTAAAAATTATTATCTCAATATTAATTTTGATGCAAAAAAAATATATATAAATAATCTCAACTTAAACTTAATGCTATATAAAACAGATCACCTTAGGTGAGATATACATACGTTAAAAGTGAGCAATCAAACACTGACACTGTAGAGTTGTTTTGTTAAAAGAAAATATTTTATCATTATATGTGTAAATCTTAATGTCATATTAGCAATAAAAAAATACACATAATAATTTTAGATATATTTACACATCATCTTAACTAATTTAAATCCTTTAATGATTCGGCTTTCATCAATTTTGTTTTTTTTTTTAAGAAATACAAGAAAATGGTTCATTTATACTGATTTACAATACTTATTATAAGGTCAATATTTCTTATTACATAGCGTGTACGATAATAGTGTATGTATCTCGACCAACTTCACTTACGTTATTTACATTCCAATTGTAACTTCTATATTTACGATTTATGGCGTCAAAATTGTTAACGTTCCTGGGTCATACTTAGCACGGCCTAATAGGTTTCCTAGTCGTTACTAAATAAGAAAAGCGTACCACTTCAAAACATGACACATAAGTGTCTATCAAATTGACACTTGGCAAATTTGTCAATTTTTATCATTGTTTAATAAGAAAAGCATAATAACACATATTTAAGAAAAAAGGAAGACAACAAATACATATGCAATGACAAAAATCATGACACTACTCGTATATAAAAAGTTAGCATAAAAAAGAAAAGTTTTGAAATCTTTTTTCTCTAAGAAATACTTTTCCTTAGATTAAATTAGTGAAAGTATGTCTCGACACCAAAAGTAGTAAAAATGTAAATTAGCTCCTTCCAACCGTGACAGAAACTGACAAAAACTGACGGGCCAAGTCAGCGGCACGTTAGCTTTTTCACATAACTGACAGATTGCCATCAGTCCTCCGTCAGTTTTTTTTCAGGGACCCACAACTAATAAATTAAATATTTAAAGCGCAATAATTAAAATAAAACACATTTCATTAAAATAAAAAACATTACAATTAAATAAAAAAACATTACAATTAAATAAAAAAACATTACAATAATTTAAAAAAAAAACCATTAGATTAACTGAAAAAAAAAACGATTACACTAATTAACGACTACGAAAATTTGATGGGAGTTGCGAAATGTGATCGATTAGAGCATTGCGAAGTTGGTGATGAACCTCCCGATCGCGTAATTCCGTGTCCATACGCAATTGAGTTTCAACCCTTTCTTGCCACGAACATCTTGGTGGGATTTTCGGATATTTCTCCTCTACTTGACACATATTTCGTCCGTTGTCCTCGATATTTCATGTTGTGTAGAATCACACAAGCATACATGATTCTTGATATTTTGTTGGTGCTATATGGTCTTGCCGGGTTCTGAATGATTTGCCAACGGTCCTGAAGCACACCGAATGCTCGTTCCACATCTTTTCGTGCAGCTTCTTGATATCTCTTGAAGCGCATCTCTTGTTGTGTCAACGGATGCTTAAACGACTTTACAATAGTGGACCATTCCGGATAAATCTCATCGCCTAGATAATAGCCTTTGGTGAATTCCTTGCCGGCAATCGTGAAATCGAGGAGCTCTATCTTGTAGTAAATCGTTGAACAAATCCGATTGATTTAATATGTTGATGTCGTTGCTCGAACCCACTGGACCAAAGAAAAGTGTAGTTTTATCAACCACGGAAGCAAAGTATATGGCTGTAGCGGAAGCGAGTAAAGAGCCTATTTGGTTGAAGAATTTTCTGGAAGAATTGGGCAAGAAACATGATGATTGCGTTTTATACTGTGATAATCAGAGTGTTGTACTTCTCGGAAAGAATCCAATGTTTCATAGTCATACGAAACACATTAATTTGAGGTATCATTTCATTCGTGAACTTGTGAATGAAGGTACACTGTTATTGCACAAAATTCTTGGTACGTAAAATCCTGCTGATATGTTTACCAAGGTGGTCACAACAGAAAAGTTGAGGCTTTGCATAGCTTCAATTGGACTTCTGATGAACTGATGATAGAAGATGTCAACTAGAGAGTTAGAGGGTTTTATTTGGTTCCTGGATTTCAATAGGTGGAATTGAATGGCCTTTTATCGGAAGTCTATCTGATTTGCGTTTAATCAGTGTGCGTGTTCCGATTGGTATCGGCGGTATGGAGAGGCGGTTTCAATTTGGTTGAAAAGGAAATTACAAGGGTTTAATAATGTTGGGTTTGTCCGATCTTCAAGTGGGAGATTGTTGAATATAGTGAATAATGAGCAAACCGGATCGAATAAACTTGATTTTGGTGATGTTATGGAAGTACCCGGCTGGTACGTGGCTGGTACAAGTTAGTTACCCGGCGGGTAATGGTTGTTGAACCGGGTAGCTACTAAAGGTAACGTCACTATAAGTTGGAGGAAGAAGCTTACCCGGCGGGTTCACAATTTACCCGGTGGGTAAGTATGTTTACCCGGCAGGTACCTTGGCCTACTCGGCGGGTACCCGGACGGATTTGGCCGAGTTTGTTACGCAAGTTTAAGCCTATTTTTTCTTACTATATATTGTAACTCTCTTTTTATTTTAAACCCTAAGCACCGAAAATAATACAAAGAACTCTCTAGTTGGTCGTAAACTAAAGCAATCACCCCGATTGCATATAACCACGTTAATTCCTCTTGTCGATTTACTTTTATGCATTACTTTTATTCATTTATAGATTGTGTGCAATTGTTGTGTTGTTTGGGTCCAAAATTTCTAACGGTGCAAACCCAATCCCACATTGGTTGGAGAAAAATTCTAAGGCCAACATATAAGCTTTATGAGCTACTCCCTTTATCACCAATTTCTTTTAGATTGGAACTTCATGTAGGCTTATATATTTGGACTTGATGGAGATATTGGGCTAACTTAATTCGTATACCTAACTTTGGGCTGATGTCTTCAAATTGTGGCATGTCTTCAGATTCTTAACAACTGGTGCATGAATTGGAACAAATGACTTAAAGTATATAAGCACCATACAGACCCTTGAACTTGTGAACTTCTGGTAGAAGAGCTAACAGACTTTACATGGGTCTAAAATATAAACAGACCAATTGCCAATTATTGGTCATTGAGATTCATGGTAATTCGGATTAATATTTAGGTATAGATATTACCTCTTTTTTCTCCTTTCAAACAAATTGAAATGATTGAAGTTTTTCTATTTGGAATCGTGTTAGGCCTAATTCCTATTACTTTGGCTGGATTATTTGTAACTGCATATTTACAATACAGGCGTGGCGATCAGTTGGACCTTTGATTAATTAACATCTCTTTTTTTTCTGCAATTGATACAATATAATTGATGGCAAAATTCAAATTTAATATGGGAGCCCAACAGGGATTGTGAAGACCTTATCATTTCTGAGCCACATGCAACGCATACTCTATTTAGTCTAATAATTCTTAAAAAACTCAAAATCAAAGCCCTATAATTGGATATGCGAGTAGAGATAGGAAGTGCATGCTTCACTTCAACATCCAGAAGGCTTACGTATAAATTAGTGATAATAAGTTTGTAAGCTTTTACATAGAAACGTTTCAATTGTTTTTGGACTCTGATCTAGGATCAAAAGTATCAGCTAATCAATTAAGGATCCATAATCCTATCCTGCTCATCTACCGGATAGTTTAATTTGTTGGAATATCAATGGAAATCAACTACTGCTTAATAGTTTAGAATATAGACTAACTTTTCTCTCTTGATCCATGACGGAGACGAAAAAAGCCGATGAAATTAGCATCCATGTGATCAAAACATTCATTCGCTCCATTTTTCTTTGTATTCTTCTCTTGATTATTCTAGTTACAAACATCTTGAACTTGATGCTCCAATAAAGTACCGCTGCAAAACATTTAGATAAACAATCTTGTTAGTAAGTGATGACCTTTCTTCAGTAGGGATCATATCAAAGGTAAATTTAGCTATAAATTTTTTATTAATTGTATAGAGAGATCATATATGCAAGGTGTCTACACGTGATTGACGTGGTTAGACCTAAATATAATTTTCCATCAAGAAAACTAGCTGTATTATGAGCTTGAATTACACTATTGCTATACTCAATGAAATATTAGAAGTTTGACAGCAAAGACGAAAATTAAGCTTTCCACACGTGTGATTCTTAATTTTTAGATCTACTGAGCTAGTGTGTAACTCTGTACAGTATAACATAGAAATAGAAGCAATCAATGAATGTAAACATAAACATCAACGTAGAACATTGTAACTTGTAACTTTAACTGAGACCGTAAACAGAAAGAAATAGATAAACTAAAAGGGATGATATGAAACTACAAATTAAGAAATCAATCAGTATATAAAAAAGTATAGTGATTAGTATATAATTATCCTAATACGTTGTACCTTCAATCAACCTGTATATATGAAATTACAAAGAAATCAGTATCATGCATGCATATTGACCCCAAGCTTGAGGTAGAAGAGTTTCTGAGTGATCTTGCTTTGAATACGTATAATGATATATAGGATTTCTTTGGACGTGGCTCGAGTCTTAACGGTTAGCTCTCTAAGCAAGGCTACAAGTGACATTAACCGTTCAATCAACAAGAATAAGTAAGTGACAGGATCGATTGAACCTTTCGGGTCATAATTATAGCGATTGAATTTTTTATAGAAATACCGCGGAATAGTAATCTATAATTTAAGAAGTAAAATTAACTCTGATTAAAAGACAAATTAATAATAAGTAAAAGCAAAGGAATTATCAAAAAGCTTCAATATTATTTCTGAGAATAATACGAATACACTTAAGTATCAGAGTTATGATTAACCTTGAAGCTTACAAATGATAATTATACAGGCTTATCAATCTAATGAATACACTTATGAATTTGCACTTTTGCTCGTCTAAGATCTGTGTTTTCTATTGAAGGTAAGGAGTTCTATTTATAGAATTATAGAGCTCCGATTACACGCTACCGTCATTAATGAAAAGTATCTTTCTATCTAATCCTCCAATCGTCTTGAGCCATGCTCTACTTTTCTGAGCGTCTTTTTCTTTTGCTTTTGCAGAGAAGATATTTGATTAGCCCACATAATCAGAAAGATGCTCTTAATCATAAACAGTAGAAACTTCTTGAAAATACCCGGGCAGTACTAACTTTTGAAGAACAATAGTAACTCCAAGTAACAGTACTAACTTAAGCAGTAGTAAGTTATAAACAGTATTAACTTACTTAGCCGTAGAAACTTTGTACTGGCAGTAGAAACTTTACCCGGCAGCACTAACTTTGTTCTACCAGTAGAAACTCAATCTATTCTACCAGTAGTAACTGTTTCTACTGGTAGTGTAAAACCCGGTAGCAGTAGTAATTTTTGTTCTAACAGTAGAAACTCTTCTTCACCAGTAGTAACTAGCAGTTGTGGTCTAACCAGCAGTATTAATCTTCGATCGCTAATGCAACTTGATGGACACCAGAATCTACTGAAGATATCAGGTACTCTTTCAGGTTCAAACATCATAAGGAAGTATTCCCAGAATATTCTATTCATTACCTTCCCAACTTGTTTTCCCTCATACTTCATCTTTCCTACTTCATACATCTTCTCTACATCATCTCTATCCAATTTCTTTAAAATGTCCTAAAATGACCTGTAGAACTCTGTAGCTCCATCTTCCCTTGTAATTTTGGTCAATTCAGGTCCTTTATGCACCAGCTGTACATAATCCCAATCTACTATCTTTGGAGGCTTGGTAGCTAATGGATCTACCCTCACCCCATCATCCCTCAAGGTCAGTAGACTGAACAGCTGTGCTTCATTTCTTTCTAGCTCTTCTTCTTTTTCTTCTTTTTCTTCTCCTTTCTTTTCTTTCTGACCCTCCTTATTACTCCTTTCCATCTTTTCTTTCTCTACCTCCTTCTTATAGAGAAACTCCAGTCTATCAAAGTTCATGCTTTTAAGCTCCCTATCTGGAATCAAACCCCCCAATCTCCCAATATATGTCTTTCTTAACTGCGCTTTGGTTGGTTTCCTGTTTCTCTTGGCAGCTGCCCTCTTTTCTGCCTCTGCCCTCTTCTTCTTCTCCAGCAGATCTCTTAGGGCCTGCTCCCTCTCTTCTTCATTGTACTGAGCCTGCTCTTCTGCTTGTAGTTTGAGGGCTACCTCATGGTCATGAGCCTCCTGCTCCTCCCTAGTAGTGAACCCCCCAAACTTTCCTTTAGGTTTCTTAGCAGGCTCTTCATCAACTAATAGACTCTTTCCCTTATCCTTAGGGTCTATTTTGGGCATCTCACCTCCAGAAAATATTTCTGTAGGTTCAGAGAAAGAGACCCCTTTCTCTTTCCTTTTATAAACTCTGGGCTCTTCCTCTGCACCCTTGGGCTCTGCCTCTTCACCCATTTTCTCTGCACCCCTGGGCTCTTCCTCTTCACCCATTGGCTCTGTAGTCTCAGGGATATCCTCATCTTGTACCCAGATGTACTTCTTCTTCTCATCCAGGCACTTCAGCAAGACAGTCTTCAAATCATCTATCTGCTGTTGTTGATTATCAACAATTTTGTATAGCTCCATGATGTCCCTGTTCTGCTTTTTAACCACCTGCCTGTGGGTTTTCAACTCCTCCCACATAAATTCCAACATTTCCGTCAATTCTTTGTACAGTCTATCCTCATCACCTTTAGGATGTGACTCCCTTGGTGAATCATTGGAAGTGTTACCTGCTGCCTCAGGTCTAGCCTGATCAGCAGAGGCCCCTTGGTTCTTGGTACTAGGACCTGCAGCAGAATCATCTCCTAAAGGAGATTCATCATTTGCAGTTGCCTCTGGTTGAATCTTATTTATGTTGACCCTGTCCTGCTCTGCGAGTGGGCTAGAAGCAGTAGGGTCAGCCCTTCCAGAATGGTCACCCCACTCCTCATGGACCACCTCCTCTGCTACATTTGGCTGAGACTCATTGAGGGGAGGATCCTCAGGTTGAGCCTGTTTTTGCTTTTTAGCTTTGGTAGGTTTGAGGGTCCCTTGTTTTCTTTTGGGAGCCTTACTAGTGGATGTGGGTTGGGATACAGATGGGTTTTCTGTTCCCTCATCCCTAGTAGCAGGTACACTAAGCATTGTGGAAAATAATGCAGTGACCTTATTTGAAAATCCAATGTTCTGTCTCCTCATGTTTGAAAAAACTTTGGGAGTATGAGACAGAACTTTCAAAATTTTGGAGTGTGCATTTAAATCATTTATTTCTTCATTTAAGAAGATTTGCACAAACCTTGGATACATTAAAAACTTTTTAGAGGACTGCTTAATATTTCTGAGCATCCCATTAAAAATCATTTCAGAAAAATTGAACAGTTGGTCTGTGGCTAGGCATACAATTGCAGAAGCAATTGCACTCCCAAACTCATTCCAACCTGTTCTTTTAGTGGACAGGCACCGTTTGATTGTATGGATTAGGAATTTCCATTGGGGAGAAAAAAGCCCTTTGTAAAAAGTGAATTTTGTTAGATCCCTTTCATAACCCATATTTTTAAAATTTTTAAAAATTACAGTGCCTGTAAGCATAGTCATACCTGTACTATCTCCTAGATGGAGATGGTTGCGGATAGAAGCTTCTGTAACCACCACCCGTTTGCCCTCTACCTTCGACACAATGAGTTTAGTGTCGTCGATAGTTTCGATTTTGGCGTGGTTCCAGAAGGAGTTGATATGCTTAAAGTAGACTGTTGGGTTTACAGTCAAAGCATAGTGGATGTGACTTTCCTTCAAGAAATCGATGATTTCATGAAAGTCCGTCGCATCCTGGGTTTTAACCAAATATGCGAGCATATTATGGTTATCTACAATCGGAAGAGTTGTAGATTTGGAGGATGAAGACGCCATTGGTTTTGAATGATTGATTTTGAAAAAGGTTGAGTTTGAAGGTGGTTGAGGTTTCTGCTGATTTTAGGTTTCTGCTATTGAGAGAATGAAAGTGTTTTTGATACCTTGATACTGTTGTATAAGTAGTACTGCCAAGCCCTAGAATTTTGCAATCCGTAGAACTTTGAAAGCAGTATTAACTATGCTAACAGTAGTAAAGTAGCACATCTGTTAAAAACAGTAGTAACTTTCAACCAGTAGAAAGATACACACTAGCAGTAGTAATTGATAACCAGTAGTAACTTGATGCCAGTAGTATTTATAAACAGTAGAAAGTGTGAAGACAGTAGTAATACTCTTATGACAGTATAAAGTGTATAAGCAGTATTAACAACCGACAGTATTAACTCTCACACTGAGTTAAAGAGCAGTACTAATATTGCTAACAGTACTAACTAGTTATAAGCAGCACTAACCGACCAAGGCAGTAGAAACTTATTACAAGCAGTACTAAGAGGTTTAGCAGTACTAGTTAAAGAACAGTACTAATATTGCTAACAGTACTAACTAGTTATAAGCAGTACTAACCAACCAAGGCAGTAGAAACTTATTACATGCAGTACTAAAATATTTAGCAGTACTAGTATTTTTTTTTTTTTAACGAAAACAAATAATATATATAAATAGGATAGAGTACTAATTAGTGAATACAGTAGTAATAATACATTAACATTATTAATTGGTCTACCAGTACTTTGACAAGTAGCAGTAGTAACTAATACTGACAGTATTAAAATTACTATAAGCAGCACTAACTAGTGTACCAGTATTAATCCTTCTACAAGCACCGTAGAGTTTTATGAGAAAAAATCGTTTATGAAAGATTAATCAATTCAATACATGTAACCAAAAATGTAAATCTACCAACATCAAATGCTTTAGTGAATAGATCTGCAAATTGATTATCAGTATGAACTTTAAAAATTTGAATTAACTTTTTCTCATTACAATCTCTAATAAAATGATATCTGATTTCAATGTGCTTGGTTTTTGAATGTTTAACAGAATTATTAATAATACTGATTGCACTGTTATTGTCAATAAAAATAGGAGTATTTAAAAGAATCAAACCATAATCCATCAATTGATTTTGAATCCAAAGTACCTGTGCACACCAACTTGATGCTGCTACATACTCTGCTTCTGCTGTTGATGTTGAGACAGTGGTTTGCTTTTTACATTGCCATGAAACCAATCTACTCCCTAGAAATTGACATCCACCAGATGTTGATTTTCTGTCCATATGTGATCCTCCATAGTCACTATCTGTATATGCAATAAGATCAAAAGATGACATCTTTGGATACCAAAGGCCTAATTTTGGTTGACCCTTTAAATATCTGAAGATTCTTTTGATTGCATATAGATGAGATAATTTGGGATTTGCTTGAAACCTGGCACAAACACATACAACAAACATAATATCTGGTCTTGAAGATGTTAGATATAATAGAGATCCTATCATAGATCTGTACAGATGAATATCCACATCGTCCCCCTCAAGATCTGCATGTAAGTGCTTCTGTTTTTCCATTGGAGTGGTTGCACTCTTTGCATCTTTGAACCCAAACTTCTCCAGAATTTCATTTACATACTTTCCTTGACTTATAAAGATACCATCATGCTGTTGTTTAACTTGCAGTCCAAGAAAGAATGTTAATTCTCCCATGGAACTCATCTGGAACTTTTGGTGCATTAGTTTTTCAAATTCTTTACAAAGAGAATCCCTTGTGGATCCAAAAATGATATCATCCACATAGATTTGGACAAGAAGAATATCATTATTGATTTTCTTTGTAAACAAGGTTTTGTCAATAGCTCTCCTATTGAACTCATTCTGCAGCAGGTAAATTGACAAAGTGTCATACCAAGCTCTAGGAGCTTGATGTAGACCATATAAAGCTTTGTCAAGCCTATAAACTTTGTCTGGATGTTTTGGATCTTCAAACCCTGGAGGTTGACACACATACACTTCTTCTTTAATTGTGCCATACAAAAATGCACTTTTAACATCCATCTGGTAAACTTTGAAATATTTGAAAGAAGCATAAGTTAAAAATAATCTTATAGCTTCAATTCTGGCAACAGGAGCAAAAACTTCATCATAATCAATTCCTTCTTCTTGAGTTTACCCCTGAGCCACCAATCTGGCTTTATTTTTGGTCACTATGACTCTCTCATCCTTTTTGTTCCTAAAGACCCATTTAGTGCCAATAGGTCTTTTTCCTTTGGGAAGATCTATTAATGACCAGACTTCTTGTATTTTGAATTGAAGCAACTCCTCCTGCATAGCTTCAACGCAGCTTGGATCTTTTAGAGCTTCTACCACTTTCTTAGGCTCTATTTGTGATAGAAAAGCTGCAAATAAACATTCACTTATAAAACTTTCACTTTCTGAATCTTGGTGAACAACAGCTTTCCCTCTTGTTTGTATTGCAGACCCTACATCCCTAATAACATTCTCTAGAGGATGATTGAGTTGAACCCTTGCAGATGGTTGAAAAGTTACAGGAATTTCAACTTCCAAATTTGTGAAATTCATGTCTGGACTTCCTGTTTCTTCATTGTCTGCTTCATTAGAAAAAAAGATAGGTTCAGAATTCATTTCTTCACCTGCATTATCTTCTGTGGTTTTGGTACTGCTTCCCTGATCTTCTGCAGTATCAGATGTTATTGATACTTCTTCTGTTTCTTCATCATCCTGTTGAGATGGTTGAGATATTTGTGGTGGATCAACATACCAGATAGGAAAGATAATATATTCTGATTTATTTTCTTTCTTCTCTGCAACTTCTGGTTCAGTTGTTCCTGCATTTGATGATCCACACATGTATCTAAAAGATTCTTTTAGTGCATTAATATCAAACAACCATTCTGGACCTTTTCCTGCGGTATTAACAGTCTGTTCATTAAAGGTCACATTTAAGGTCTCTTCAACAATTCTGGTCTTACGATTGAATATTCTGTAAGCTTTACTTTGAGTAGAATATCCAACAAAGACTCCTTCATCTATTTTGCTCTCAAATTTGCCTAAGTAATCTTTGGTATTCAGAATAGTGACAGGATATCCAAATGGTTTAAGAAAGCTGACCAATGGTATTCTATCAAAGAATAACTCATATGGTGTCATATTGTGAGGCTTGACAACTAACACTCTGTTCTGAACATAGCAAGCAGTACTAACTGCTTCTGCCCAAAAGGTCATGGGTAGCTTAGCATCTGCTAACATAGTTCTAGCAGCCTCAATTAGTGTCATGTTCCTTCTTTCTGCAACTCCATTTTGTTGTGGAGTTCTAGGAGCACTAAATTGTCTTTCTATTCCCTTGAATTTACAGAATTTATCCATCTCAAGATTTTTAAACTCTGTACCATTCACTTCTAATGATTTTAACTCTTTTATTGGATTGATTTTCTATCTTAGTAATAAATGATCTACTATTTCACCTATCTCATCTTTAGTTCTAAGAAAGAAGACCCAACAAAATCTGCTAAAGTCATCAATGATTACTAAACAATATACTTTATGTCCTATGCTCCTTACATTTGTTGGTCCAAATAAATCCATATGAAGTAGATGTAAGGGAGAGCAATTAGAGTTCAAAATTTTGGACTTAAAAGAAGTTTTGTGTTGCTTGCCCTTTTGACATGCAATACAATGATTTTCACATGAATATGTTTTCTCAAGTAATCCCCTGACAAGTTTTCCTTTAACAAGCTTATTGATTGTTTTGTAATTCATGTGACACATCCTTCTATGCCAAAGATCAGATTCATCAACTGATGCTTTTGATAAAAGACAGTGTATATTTTGTTGATGATTCACTTTTGTCAAATCACAGCAGTAGACATTATCTTTTCTGGGAGTTCTGAGTAAAATTTTACTTTCATCAAGTTTAAAATCTTCAGAAAGAATAAAGCATTCTGTGTTTGTAAAAAGAATTGGGTTCCTTTTATCTGTGATTTGACTGACACTTAACAGATTGTATTTGAGTTCCTCAACAAAGTAAACATCATTAAAGTTCAGTCTTTCACCTTTTATCATACCTTTTCCTGTAATTTTTCCTCCTTTTGAATTTCCTCCAAATGCAACATGTCCACCATTGATTGATTTGAAATTCTGTAGCTTGGACATGTCTCCTGTCATGTGTCTAGAGCATCCACTGTCAATATGCCATAAGTTTCTTTTGCTCTGCACATTAAAAGAAAGAAAAATTAATTTCTTTTGGGAACCCAAACCAGAGAGGTTCTGGGCTTCCCAAGTGCATCAATAAAATCAACTCTGTTGAAGGTCATTTATTTTGATGCACTTTTGGTGTTTGAAATTTCTGTTGCCTTTGGTTTCCAACACCAACTAGTTTTTTAAACTATTTTCTTTAAAGCAGTAGTAGACTGATTTACAGTATTAAAAGGTTTAGCAGTATTAATATGCCTAGCAGTATTAACTGTTCTCACAGTATTAACTGGTTTAGCAGTATTAATATGCTTATTTGCTTTTAGTACTGTCTTCTTTGTTTTACTACTGTTTGCTTTCATTTCTTTACCAGTACTAACAGAGTTTCATTTAAAACTTGTATCTTTGACTCTGTTAGTTGAATTCCATGCTGAATGTACAATCCTTTGAGTGTTCTTAGGATTATAAAAACAGTCATGTTGAAGATGATTAGATCTTCCACATATAAAGCAGTTCTTCCTTTTTGTAATTGAAAAGTTTTATCCCAATTTTTGTGAAACCATTTGGTTCCAGTTTCTTTGATTTCCTCTTGGGCTCAAAAATTTTTGTGAAGAGAAGCTTGCTTTACATTTGCAATGAACACAGTTAACAGTTTGCTTTTTATTCACTGCTTTTGTTTCCTTTTTCTCATGTCCTAATCTATTTCTAGATTTTTGAGACAGTTTTGTCTTTTCTTCAAACAATTTCTTACCCTCTGCTAGTTTATTTTTCCAATTTTAGATGCTAGCTTAGTAAGTTCAATTTTCTCATTTTCAGTTTTCTTAACCACTTCTTTCTTTTCTTCAACCTTATCATGTTTTTCTAGATTTTTAACTGTTTTTGCCTCAACAACTTTAGTTTTAACTTCTTGTGGTAAGTCATTTGTATCTATTTTAATCTTTTGAAAATAATTATTGTTATAAGGTGGTGGAACATTAGAGTAACCTAATCCTGTTTTAAGCTTATCATGAATTTGAGCATTTAGAAGATTTTGAAGTTTAGAGGAAGCATTATCTAAATCACTTGCTTTTAGCTTAATGCTATCCTTTTCAATTTGAACTTCTATCAGCTTTTTATTGAGCTCATTTATCTTATCTTGTAAGCAATCCCTTTCCCATCTAGCATATTTAAGATCATAATCATACTGTGTTTCATTTTCTTGATATGATTTGATCTCCTTTTCAAATTTTTCAATGGTTTTGATGTATGCTTTGTTCATTATTTCACTTTTGTCAAATTCCTTAAGTATTTTAGCATTATGATCTCTATAATGTGTAACAGTTTTCTTACAAATAGAAGAACATAATTTGCTTTGTACCTCATAAAGAATTTCAGAAGAAGGTTCTGATTCAGTGATTGCCATAAGTGCTTGATTATGCAATTCTTGTTCTGCATGGTCACTCCAATCAAACCCTAGTCCATCTTGTGATATAAGTGCAGTGGAGTTTTGAATTTGGAGACTCCTGCTTTGAGTTTCATTGACACTTCCAGATCTTTGATTGTTTCCTTCTGTGCTTCTGCATTCTCTAGCAAAGTGACCTAGTTTATGACAGTTAAAGCATTCAACTTTGCTTTTATCAAAACCTGCACCATCATCTCTTTTGTATGCAAAGTTGTTTCTACCAGTTCTTTGCATGAATCTTTTTGCTCTTAAAGTTAACATGGCCATTTGCCATTTTAAGTCCATTTCCTCTAAATCATCCGGATTTACTTGTTCTAGTTCCCCATTAGTTAGTGAGGAATTTATATGACTAGCATAAAAAGCTTCTAGAACTGAGTCATTTGGTTTTTCATTGGAAGATGTTCCATAACTCATAGAAGTAGTTCCATATCGATTTAGATTTTCAGTTGTCTGTTTATTTATGGACAAAAAAGCAGCATTATTTGAGAAAGTAGAGGTTTGTTTCTCGCCTTCAACCTCTGATTCAAATGATCTTAAATCATTATATAAGTCATCTAAATCCTTCTCATCAAGGTTTTTCCCTTGTCTCAAGGATACAGTATACATGGTCCATTCTTCTCCTAAGGACCTAAAAAACTTTCTGTTTAAATCATCTTTGTCAATATTGACATTATGATTTTCTATGTCTCCAACTAGTTTTGAGAATCTGTCAAAAGTTTGAGTTAGAGTTTCAGTTTTTATACCCATAAAGTTTTCAAATTCTTGTTTTAAAATTGATCTTTGAGTTTTCTTTGTGCTTTCATTACCACCAAAACGTTTTGCAATTGCTTTCCAAAGGTCTTGGGCATTATCACACTTTTCAAAACGTCTTTGGTACTCATATGGTATGGACATTAACAGAGTACTTAAAGATTTTAATTCTGTGGATCTTATTTTTCGTTCTGCATCATTTGTTGATGGTGATCTAGGAATCCTAGAACCATCAATATTTAATTCATATTTAGGTCCATATTCTATGAATTCCCATAAAGAATAGTCAGTAAGAAGCATGTATTGCTTAATCCTGGTTTTCCATTTTTCATACTCATTTGGTTTGAGCATGGGAATTCTTGTGGCCTGGACACCATCATTAATTTCAGAAGTCATTTTGATAAAGAATATTTCAGAATTTTAAGAGACTTCGATGGAACAGTGAATCTTTAAAATAAATTTAAAGAAAAACAGAGATTAATTAAAAAATAATAGAACAGTGATTTTTCAACTTCTATAAAATTCAATGCTTTTGAGATAGCGTTCTGATATCAATTTAAGTTGATATCAATTAACAAAGCTCTGATACCAATTGACAGAATCGATTGAACCTTTCGGGTCATAATTATAGCGATTGAATTTTTTATAGAAATACCGCGGAATAGTAATCTATAATTTAAGAAGTAAAATTAACTCTGATTAAAAGACAAATTAATAATAAGTAAAAGCAAAGGAATTATCAAAAAGCTTCAATATTATTTCTGAGAATAATACGAATACACTTAAGTATCAGAGTTATGATTAACCTTGAAGCTTACAAATGATAATTATACAGGCTTATCAATCTAATGAATACACTTATGAATTTGCACTTTTGCTCGTCTAAGATCTGTGTTTTCTATTGAAGGTAAGGAGTTCTATTTATAGAATTATAGAGCTCCGATTACACGCTACCGTCATTAATGAAAAGTATCTTTCTATCTAATCCTCCAATCGTCTTGAGCCATGCTCTACTTTTCTGAGCGTCTTTTTCTTTTGCTTTTGCAGAGAAGATATTTGATTAGCCCACATAATCAGAAAGATGCTCTTAATCATAAACAGTAGAAACTTCTTGAAAATACCCGGGCAGTACTAACTTTTGAAGAACAATAGTAACTCCAAGTAACAGTACTAACTTAAGCAGTAGTAAGTTATAAACAGTATTAACTTACTTAGCCGTAGAAACTTTGTACTGGCAGTAGAAACTTTACCCGGCAGCACTAACTTTGTTCTACCAGTAGAAACTCAATCTATTCTACCAGTAGTAACTGTTTCTACTGGTAGTGTAAAACCCGGTAGCAGTAGTAATTTTTGTTCTAACAGTAGAAACTCTTCTTCACCAGTAGTAACTAGCAGTTGTGGTCTAACCAGCAGTATTAATCTTCGATCAAGTTCTCTAGCCATCTTTAGACCCAATAGTAAGGGCTAATCTTGACAACCTTGGCATCGACATAAATTCCATGTGTTTCGCAAGTGCCAGCTGGCTAAAGATGGTTGAAAGAGTATTTTCCAAATAGTACGTGGTCTTTTAGGGAGGCAACTTTACCAACATTAAGAAGATAATTAATTACGAGTTTGGATTTTATTGTGATTCCATCTAAAAGCAGTTCAGTGTTTGATGTAGTGTTCCAACCACTTTAAAACACCTACAAACTATCAAGGTATTATGAGATATGGTGCAGATATACCAATCTAAAAACAACATTAATTTTTACAAACAACGATTCACCGTGAAACAAATTTCTAACACCAAACCTTAATTCTGTTGGGTTAATCGGTTTCGATTTGGTAGTTCACGTGTTTAGTTCGCATGGCTGGAAGTTTAGTTTAATAAGTGTTTTATCATTTTATTATTTATGTATTAATTAATAGTTACTAGTTTGATTTGGTACTCTACTTTGACCGAGTTCTACGGTTTTGTACGTTAAGAATGCGTACGTGGGGTGTGTGGTGCCAGTGGGTTGTACCAAGTCTTAATTAAGTTTTGCCACAGAAAGTTTTACGCTTATTTTTCTGTCTACTAATTCACTTTAAATTTGTGACTTCTTGAAACTTTGATTCCAACAAATTCAAAGTAAAAGTACTTACGCTATGATGCAAACGTATGAACATAAACAAAAATAATCTTACTTGAATGCAAACGACGTTTAACTTCGTTAAATCTACTTCTGAAATTATGTATACACGTACGGTATACTGTGTGTGTATTCGGAGAGAAGGTTTTCTTTAAATTTAGAGTGATTTTTGATAGAGAAAGGACTTTGTGTGTATTCAAAGTGAAAGTGGAGTGTGTGTGTGTGTGCGCATCAGGGAATCAAATAGATCAAATAGATGGTCCTCACTCCAGTCAGATCATCCTGTACGTGAATTCCTTATTTAGTATTTTTTTTCCAACAAATTTTGCTGTATAAAAATCATTATTAATTACAAATATGTTCGTAATTGTTATTTTGCACTAGGTTGAATTCGGAAAGAAATTATCGTTTCGTTTAAATTAGTTTAGTAACATTAAACAGTGTCTTTGTTTTTATGATACATATCAAGGAACGTTATTTCATATACAAACTGTACTCAATTTTTTATAAACATCGATCAGCATTAGGATTTTTAATTTCAAAAATAACAATATGTATAAAATGGTATATATATATATATATATATTATTTATAAAGCTTCTTTCATTTTAGGTCATGAATCATACACACAGCTTTTGTCTTGCTATGCCTTTTATAGCAAGGCCATTGACCTCACAAAATGGGGAGATCCAAACAATATCTAACTCTAGGTCTAGTATACTTCAAAACAATGTCAAAAGGTTCTAATTAACTAAGACCCAAATGTCTTGAAAAAAAAAAATACAATATCTACATACTGATCAAGTCTGCTAGGAGTCTGATAATTAGTACATGGTCTATTATAAAACGTAAAATACATAACATAAGTTTCGGACTAACCTTGAAGGTATTGAGAGAGATCAGTACGTAGAGTAGACGATGATGGGTTGTCGTGTATCCGTTCAGAGAAAGTGGTGAGAGCTATCCTGATCGTAAAAAAAAAAAAAATTGCTTCGAGCATCCGGTTCCAACACCCCAGCTGGAAGACCAAGTAGAAATTTCTAACAAACGGGCATGAAAGTGCTTCTCCTAGGTTCTTGTAAAGCGAGTGGATGGAAGTGACATGATCAATAGGTTGAGGAAGTCAGGCAGGTCGAGTTTTATGTCGTGGGAAATTTGTGAATAGAGAAATGTAACCCTTGATTACTCATAGTTAAATCACTTATACAACGTATCGCTTTATCACACTTCTATACTAGTAGATGGTGGCAATAAAAACTATGTTTCCTTAAATAAAAAAGAAAAAGGAAGAAAAGGTTACGTCTTAAGAGTACCTTTTACATATATTTCCAGTAATGTGAATTTTAACGTTGGAGTAACTAGCTAGGCAAGTTCAAAAATGATATTTGATAGTATGGATTTGAAAGCAGAAACATAATTGTTAACTTTTAAAGAACTTAATCTGCAGGAAACTAATTAATAGGATCCAACACTCCTATTATTTGCATGTGATCATCTGTTTTTACATTGCAAGACAGTTGTACTTTAACTATTCCATATATATTTTCACGCAGTAACGTACAATCATTACGGGCGGTGACCGAACCCGGCCGCCAAAAAACAAAAATAGAAATAGAAGTTTTTATTGCCGGGAGAGTTGCGTCAGAGACATTCGAGGTTGGTGTTGGAAGTAGGAGGCTAAACACTCACAAAAATATTTCTTATTTGATAAAACTTGAATACAAACTGACTGTATTAAAAAAGATCGAAAAACTAAAACTCTCGTACACAAAAAACTAATGAGTAAACTCTTGGTTATACTCCTAAAATGCTACACTCTATTTGGTATTCTCACTTGCTTTTATTCTGCATGGAAACTACTCAAATATACAGACCAATTGCATTACCATACTACAATGTGAAACACTTGACTTTTGAGTCACATATTGTGACAAAATATACTTCCGATGATCTTCAATTATTATCATCAAAAACTCATGATTGTTGACTAACAGATATGAAGACAATTTCTACTTTTCTTGAGTAATTAAAACATGTTTAAAAACTTTTCAACCATACTATTCATTTACCATACTTCATATGAATAGGTGGGCTAGACTTTTGAAAATGATTTTCTTTTCTTTTGTTTTGGTAAAACACATTAGTTTACATACTCCACGTAATGTGTTTTGGTTGAACTCCTAGTCGCCTTCTGAGTTCTTGAAACTTTTCTCGTGAAAGTGCTTTTGTAAAAATGTCTGCTAGTTGATTATTAGTTCCACAAAATTCAAGTTGCACTTCTCCATCTTCAATTGCGTCTCTTATAAAATGATGTTTCAAAGCGATATGTTTTGTGCGGCTATGATGAACCGGGTTCTTTGCAATTGTAATTGCTGACATGTTGTCAAAAAAAATTGTTGTGGGCTCCATTTGCTTTATGCCAATATCTTCAAAAATTCTTCTTGTCCAAATTGCTTGTGATATAGCTAGAGCCGCTGCAACGTACTCTGCTTCTGTTGATGATTGAGCAACTGTTTGTTGCTTCTTTGAACACCAACTAAACACACCTGAACTAAGTGAAAAAATATATCCGGATGTACTTTTCATGTCATCCGTACATCCACCCCAATAACTATCACAAAAACCATGCAAATTAAAGTTTGCAATTTTTGTATACTTGATGCCAAAATCTTTAGTACCCTGCAAATATCTTAAAATTCATTTACCAACTCCTAAATGAATATGACTAGGATTGTGCATAAACCTTGAGAGTAAACTTGCGGCAAACATGATGTCGGGCCTTGTTGTTGTAAGGTACAACAATTTTCCAACCAAACTTCGGTAAGTGGTGGCATCAACTTTACTTGAATCATCTTCTTTCATGAGCTTCTCATTCACAATCAAAGGTGTATCCTTAGGTTTGCATTCTGACATATCAAAAGCCTTTAAAATCTTCTCGACGTACTTCTCTTGGCAAATGAAAACTCCTTCTTCATCTTGATATACTTCCATTCCGAGAAAATGATTTAGAAGTCCTAAATCACTCATCTCGTATTTTTGCATCATTTCATTCTTGAAATCTTCAATCATTTTCTTGTTGTTTCCTGTGAACACAAGATCATCGACATAGAGCGCTACAATAAGAATATCATTCGTACCTTGATTTTTAACATACAAGGTCGGCTCGCTCTTGCTTTGGTTAAATCCTTTTTCTTTAAAATAGCCATCAATTTGGCTATACCATGCTCCTGGTGCCTGCTTAAGCCCGTAAAGAGCTTTCTTCAATTTGTAAACTTTTTCTTCTTTTCCCTTAACTTGAAATCCTTCAGGTTGATGCACATAAACTTCTTCTTTGAGTTCTCCATTTAAAAATGCTGACTTGACATAGACTTGATACAAAGACCAACCTTTTTGGGCGGCTAGAGCAATGATTGCTCGGACGGTGTCCATTCGAGCAACTGGAGCAAAAGTCTCGTCATAGTCAATTCCAGGCTGTTGTGAGTAGCCTTTTGCGACTAATCTTGTCTTGTTTCTTTGCACGGAACCATCTGCATTATACTTGACCTTGTAGATCCATTTGACATCAATAACATCTTTATCTACCGGTCTGTCTGCGAGCTCCCAAGTCTTGTTCTTTTTGATGATTCGGATTTCTTCCGCCATTGCGTTCTTCCATGATTCTTTACGAATTGCTTCTTCAAAACTTTCTGGTTCCACTTGACAAAAATTACACATAGCATGTGCAGCGTCATATAAATCTGTCCGTGAACGTAAATTTATCGGGGTTGAACTAGGGGATTCACTTGATGGTGAAGACCCTTGACCAACTTGGTTCACCGGTGTTGATGGTGGTTAACTCGGGCATGATACATGAGGTTCATCATCATTTGTCAAATGATCTTCTTCATTTTCTTCAATTGCTCCGCCTTGTAAAATTTTAGTAGAAACACTTGTTTTCTCCTTTTTTTCTTCTTCCCAATTCCAAGAAGAGTTTTCATCAAATATTACATCGCGACTAATTATTATGCTCTTTGTTTTCAGGCTATATAATCTATAAGCTTTTGATTTACTACTATAGCCTACAAAAATACATTTTTCTCTAGTCTCATCTAATTTATATCTTTTTTGCTTTGTTACTTGAGAATAACACACACACACAAAAACTTTTAGATGTCTTACCGACGGTTTTCTTCCATTCCACGCTTCAAGTGGAGTCTTGTCGTTGAGTGCTTTCGTAGGGCTCCTATTCATCAAGTATACGGCTGTATACACTGCTTCAGCCCAAAAACTTTTTGGCAAACCCTTTTCATGCAACATGGATTTTGCCATCTCTACAACGGTTTGATTTTTCCTTTCGACAACACCATTTTGTTGAGGTGTATATCTAACCGTGACTTGCCTGTGCATGCCTTCATCTTCACAATATTTAGCAAACTCTTTTTAGTTGTATTCCTTTCCTTGATCGCTTCTCAAAGTCTTTATAAAACTCCCGGTTTGCTTTTCAACGAAATTTTTAAACTTCTTAAAGATTCCAAAAACTTGTGATTTTTCTCTCATGAAATAAACCCATGTCATTCTACTAAAATCATCAATAAATAGAATGAAATAGATATTATTACCATGAGAGGGATTTCTCATCGGGCCACAAAGATCGGTGTGTACTAGCTCGAAAATTTTTGTGGCTCTCAAAGCGACTCCTTTCGAAAATGGTTTCCGATGATGTTTTCCAAGTACACACCCTTCACAAACTCCTTCAATCTCTTGAATTTGTGGCAAGCCTCCAACCATATTTTTCTGGTGAAGCAAATTTAAACTATTAAAATTTAAATGCCCAAGTCTTTTGTGCCATAAAAAAGACTCGTCTATGATTGAAGCGTTTAGCGCAATATGTTTGTCATATCTAAAGGTGATGGGAAAACTTCTGTTTAGTCCCATCGTTATCTTCTGCATTTCTTCTCTTGTTCTTTCTTTGTTGTAAATACTATAACCGTCACCATAAAAAATAATAGTGTATCCATGTTCTATAAGTTGTCCAACACTAAGCAAATTTTGCTCAAGGTCGGGAACTAGTAAAACATCAGTGATGTATTTTATACCCGTTTTTGTGTTCACCGGGATGCTTCCTTTTCCTTTTACTTTCACTATTGCCCCATTTCCCATTTTCACTTGAGAATTTACTGTCATGTCAACTTCGACCAAAATACTTTCATCGCCGGTCATGTGGTTACTACAACCACTATCAAAAAACCATACATTATTGTTTTCCACGGTAGCTGAGTGACAAAAGAAACCATTGCCATCTTGTTGTTTTTCTTCCGAGTAGTTCGCCTGCTCTTGGTTCTTTTCCTGACAAAATTTTTCAAGGTGACCAAATTTATCACAATGGTTGCATTTAAACTTCCCCTTGTGCCAGCAGTCTTTATCGACATGATTATCTCTTTTGCAAATAGAACATTTTTGCGAGCTTCCTTCGTTAGAAGTTTTTTCTTCAAAATTTTCTCGTCCTCATGATCTTTCATAATTTTGACCACGTCCTCGACCACCAAAATTTCTGCCACCTCTACCGCCTCGAGATGAGCTCCCTCTTCCAGAATTTTGTGGTTGTTTCTTGTCACCTTGCAAGCTGGATTAGAATGCACTCTCGATCGTCTTGCCTGAGTGGCGGGTCATCCGTTGCTCATATGATTTTAGAGAACTTAGTAGTTCTTGAATACCCATGGTTTTAAGATCCTTGGTGTTTTCAATGACTGCTATAATTGGATCAAATTTCTCTGGAATGCTAATGAAAATTTTCTCCACGACTCTATGGTCTTCAATTTCATCACCATACCTTTTCATCTGATTAATCAAATCGATTAATCTAGACTTGTGTCGCTTTTCTTGTCGTTGAAACCCTACACGCTACAGTAGATGTGTCGCTTAAACCCTAAATGCGACAGAAGTTGTGTCGCTGCTTGTGTCGCAATGTCGGGGAGATCTGCAGCTGAAAAACCTAAAAATTCGCAAAATCGTAAATCCCAACGAAAAACCACGAACAATGGACAAATCTTAACACTAAAATCTTCCAAAAAATGTAGAATATTGATTCTTTAACACAAAATGCAAAGATCTAATTTCAAAAACTAGTCGATTTTAACCAAAAACACGTACTAACACGATCCGATAACACCAAATCCGTAGATTATGGCTCTGATACCACTTGTAGGATCCCTGATCTTGGACCTAATCGAATCAACACTAACAATCGAGATGCGGAATTCAAACGATTCTATATAGTACGTTAAACACACAACGAATCAAACGCAAATCAAATGTATACTAATACAATAACCGATTAGCTTGAATACAATGAATTGCTTTACAAATGCCCTGAGTGCCCTGGATTCGTCAACCTCTACACTGAGGCCGAATGCACATATTTATACCGAAAACAAAACTGACCTGCGACACAAGGGATGTGTCGCACAATCGACTCATGCGACACAAGCCTTGTGTCGCACAAGCGACACAGGCTCTGTGTCGCCTAAAACAAAACTTGTAATATACTTATAATAGACACAACGTCGTAATTACATAACAAACTATTAAAAGCTAAGACCAACTTACGGACATATAAATATGCACTAACAGTTAGGCGATAGGCCCTTTAGTCTTTGATGCTACATATATAATATATTGTAAAATCTTCAACTATTTGATGTCATGTACCATGATTACTCCAATAAACATCAAATCTTCGTCTTAATTAGTTGAAATAAATAGGTAATTTAGAACCCTTTCCTTTCTGGAGTGGATATAGATGTATTAACTTTTGAGAATATGAGAAATGATCACATAGGTTGAGAATATCAGAAACGGAATACATAGTATCGGTTAATTCTAGCTTGGCGGTTAATCTAAGATGTCGATGTTTTTAGGATATTCTATTTTAGTCTAACTTACGTGTTTTTATCTTGATATGAGTTTCCTTTCTCGCTGATTGTATCTCATAACGTTTTGCTATTTTTTATTTTTACATAATCATTGCCGTTAAAAAAAACATAGTATTTGGTTAAGTTTGAACTTGGGTTATAAGTTCAATTCACCCATTTAATATATAGATGTTATAAAACCATTTGATATCCAAATGAATGATAGTAACCAGGTAATTGCCTACACTTCGCGTGAGATAAACTACCTACTATATATATATATATATATGATATCTATCAACTTATTCTAAATCAAATGGCTTTTTTTAACAGTATCGAGATGATTACAAACATTAAGTAGTGAGTTCAAAATTCTCTTGAAACGTATGTATATATTCATTGTGATTGTGTATGTAAATTAAATATTTGTCTTCAATAAAGATTAATCATTTTAAAAATTACAGCAATTTATATGTCACTTTACTTATAGAGCAAATTATCATAATGGTCAAATTTGACCTTCAATGTCTAAAAATAGACAAAATTTTGAAAAATATCTAAAATGGTCAAGACACAATTCGCCCCAAATTTCTAAAAAATACACATGAATTCGCTCAAATGTTCAACAATTCGCTTCAATTAAATGCCCTACAATTCGCTCCAATTATTAAAAATACACATGAATTCGCTCAAGTGCCTAACAATTCACTCAAACACCTCAACAATTCGCTCCAAATTAAAAAAAAATCTACATTTCGCTCAAATTCACAACATTTCGCTCCAATTAAAAAAAAAACACTACATTTCGCTCAAATTCACAACATTTCGCTCCAATTAAAAAACACTACATTTCGCTCAAATTCACAACATTTCGCTCCAATTAAAAAAAATTACATTTCGCTTCAAATAAAACAAAATGCCTATGAATTTGCTCCAGACCCTTTTGTTGACTTTGTTTGGAGCGAATTATTTGGTATTTGAGCGAATTCATGTATATTTTTAATAATTGGAGCGAACTATTTGATGTGATGGAGCGAGATCTTTGACCAAATTGGATGTTGATGCATTCTGGTGTGACAACATCTTGTTTATAAATATTAGCTTGATTGTATTTAGAAATAGCGACACTACTGATTGTTGCGACACTTAGCTAGTGTCGCTATAGCGACACTTTGCTAGTGTCGCTACTAGTGTCGCAATAAGGCCCTGTATATATATATATATATATATATATATATATATATATATATATATATATATATATATATATATATATATATATAACAGTTCGCAAACAGGGTTGTGAGTGTGTGTGAATGAGTGAAAAACGAATTAGGGTTCGAGAGAAAGTTTGATTTTGTGCTTAAACGCTTGTTTTCTGTAATCGTGATTGATCAATAAACAGAAACATTATTTAATTTTGCTTGTTCGTATTCGATTTCATATATATATTTCACGTTCTTGATTTGTTATACGGATTCTGCACGTATAACGCGTAACGATTCGATAGATCCAGACCTAAAGGACCTACAAAGGATAATTTCATAGATTTTGTCCATTTTTAGATATTGTAGGTTAAATCCAACCATATAGGTAATTTGCTCTTATTTATATCATACTTTAATGTTATATAGTATGTTCAATAATTATTAATTTTTATGTGATAACTATAATAATATAATATTTAAAGGGTAAAGTAAATTAAAGACTATGTTTGGCAAAAAAATGAAAATCTATAAAGAATCATTTACAAAGTAAAAAAAAACTCTCTTTTTTAGGCGAAAAAGTTATACGAATATATCATAAAATAGAGGATTAAGAAATAGAACCCATCTTTGTTTTCTATTTATATAAAAATCCATCCTTAAACAAGATTAAAGAAGTTACAGAACTAAATGTAAACACTGAGACATTATAGGACAGGTGATAAAACAGGTCTCTTATTAAGTTTGTATGACTGCTAATACTAAGTAACCCGGTGGAGAAATGGTAATTGGCACACCACCTTGTTTGCAATCAAATCTTACAGCATACCTACAAAAAGAATATGAATATGAGCCCATATTCAGCTTTTCAATATAAAGGTATACGTTATTAACTTCAAAATCGACAATGTTGATCTTCAACGAAACCAGAAAAAATTATTACCTAACTTGACATTTTAAATTGGTGGTTACGGATCCATTTTGCTTGTCACGGATTGAACCCTAGACTGCAGCACCTTATGGAACTTATCTACTTGGTGTGAATAACCATTTGATACGTCGGCAAATTCATTTGATGGTAAACTTGGACGGCTAATCTTCCTTCCCCTACAGAACATAGAGTCTTCTGTACCTAAAACATAGGATATCTGCCACAGATGTTGCACAAGCTAAATATATAAATATTCCAGAACTAAAAGCATCTACGTAAAATATTATGATAAGACAAAGTAGTCATTTGATTTACGTATTGGCAAAGAGGACATGAGTCCAAACAAGGTTGTAATATTCAGTGAATCAACCAAAATAAATAGCTTTTTGTAGTTTGATGTCGAAATAAATAGGCATGTCGTTTCAATTTACTAATGCTAACATATGATCTATATGATTTACCTTATATGTCACGCAATTTATCTTGCATTCCATTCTGTTCATAACTTGTACTCGCTCCATGGCCTGCATCATTGCTAGATCTTCATCTTCACAAGCATTTTTTCTTTTATTTCTGCACAAGATAAGAGGTTAAAGCAGGACAGTCTTTGTCTTCATTAGCAAACATTGATGAACACACTACAAAACAGTGCTATTTGCAAAGCAAAAAAATAAAAATCTACACAGCTTTAAAATGTGGTTTTCACTTATAAACATAGACATAACACTTGAAAGTGTAGAGATCAATTTGTTGCACCAAATTTCCTCATACAAGAGATGACATTAGGACTTATGTGTGCAAACCAATCGATGCACCATTTAGGTATAGACATGTATGTTTTTACACGCTTAAAGTTGCTAACGTTTTTGTCTTATAGTTATATGTGAAAAAACTGTAATGACCTTGTATATTTCTCTGTGCTCATACACGTTTACAAGTGGATAACTTAAGAAAAACTAACAAATTTTGTAAAACCGTGTTGAAAAAAATGTGCAGATAGCAACTTTGTTATAGTAAAAGAGATCCCACTTTTAAAAACAGAAGTCCATGATCGGGACTGTCTAATGCTATATACCTCTTCAAGAATATCTCGGCCTTCTTTTTTCCAAGAACAACAGGAAGGCTTGGATAGGCTAGAAAACTCTGATCAATCGAAAAGGGTTGTGGTTCTGAGGTTTCACAACCTGAGTCCATTAGCCGTATAGTCAACTGGGTTTGACTATCAGTTTCTGGTATCAGTGACTGTAAAGACACAAACACATTAAAAAAATAATAGAAAAAACTAACATTGCTGTTTGTATTACAGTTAGAAAACAGTTTGTGCACAGTACTACTTACATGCTCAAATCTATAAATGTTATCATCATTAACAATAACCCGGGCATTTGCATTATAGAGTTCATCCACGAAACTCCCGGGCTTTCTCATATGTTCGTATGCATAGAGATGGATAAGCTTGCCATCAACCTCATCGGTAGCGATTGCTAGCAGCTGTGGAATCAAAATAATATGACATTATGGACACAAGATTCACATTCATAATGGAGTATGAAAATTATTTGTAAAATCGCAAGATAATTGTTTAGTTTTTCCAACCAGTATAGTTAAGTTTTCGCAACAAAAAACCATCATTCTTATGGAAATGCGAAAAAGACAGCATTGCTATAAATGCAAATAACCCATCACCATTCATGCTTTGTCCGGCTTCACACATACTTATTAAAAAATAAAAAGGCCTCGCTTTATTAAAATTGGTTAAGATTCTGAAAAACCCAGACCCTCACTTAGAAAAGAGTAAAAAAAGGCCTGATTTGTGCCCGGTGGTAGTAACCAGGCCTTGTCTGAATTTTTTTTCATAATTTTCAATATTTTGGTTTATAGATTTTATGTGTGAAATTCAAAATGCTATTTTTATAATAAAAATAAAAATAATTTTGAACAAGTAAATGATAGTAAACAAGCATAGCACCTGTTTAGAAAGCTTGTAGATCAGCTTGTCTAATGTGAAGACAGGAAATGACCAAGTTCCAAGAACTGTTCGACAATCATCTTCATATTTTGCACTTTCAACAGCACCACCAAGAAAAGTGTAGAGTAGATCCAAGAATCTGAATCACCGAAAAGAGAAATCAGAATAATTATACCACAATAATCTTTGAGCTACATAAGAAGGTGGAATCAAACCTAACATATGAATCATTTGGTGTTTTGTCATTTGAACCCCTCCATTTATCATTTGCAGACTTTTCCTTTGCCTCCTTCAATCTTGCGTAAAGTGTCTATTGATTTAAAGAAAAACATAAATAAAAAACCAACAAGATTTTATCAATCGGTAGTTTGTTAAACAGTTGGTAACAACGTGAGCCGTACTTGATGGAGTCTAAAGAAAACATAAAAGGCATCAGATCCATAGAAGACCCGAGAGTCATTCTCGTCATTATGTGATACTGCAGGGGCATATTTTGTAAGCGGTTTCACTGTTTCTAGAAAACGCTCTTCTGCTTCAGCTTCACTCTCGGCCTTGTTATCATGAATCCCATCATGTTCTTCAAGGGAGTGATCATCTGCATCAGCAGGTTCACTACCTGAAAGTTCGCCATTCTCACTGTCACATGATGACCTATGTGCACTTTCCTCACCTTCGTCATCTGCTTCTTTTTCTAACCCACCTTCACAGTACCTGTTTTGATTATGTTGTTTAGGAGCAGTGTCTCTAAATGCTGCAAAATTATCTTCTTCAAAATCTCCATTTGGAGATAATTCACCCTCCTCTTTTTCTATCTTTTTTATGTGAGAACCATTTTCTTTAACACCGTTAGTGGTGTCAGTTTTCGCAGCAGTTTTTGTGACATCGTGACTGGCATCTATGAGTTGAGGGCGAGGTGGAACATTGAACATAGGTTCCACAAAAGTAGTCCAGATCTTCATGACTTTATCGAATTGTTCATGGGTGCAATTTTGTGGAATATAATATTTCATGAGCTGATATATATCTTCATGAACATCCAAATCACAATACTCAAATTCTTGATGTGGTGTAGTGATTTCTCTTCTCCCGGACGCAAAATGATGATAACTATTTTCCTCTTTAGATTTCTCTTCACTGATTTCTTTAATTTCCACCAATAACGCTGAATTCAGAAAGGAAATGCATTATAGAACTAATAAGAGCTATTGCATGTTAGAGAAAACAAACAACTTTTATAAACTTACATTTAAAAGTAATTACCTTTAGCACTCAAACTCTTCTGATCCTGCTGTTTGAAATAAAAACTGCGATGATCGAGAGACTTGTGATAGTTTTTCGCATATATATCTGCCCAAACCTTACTAAAATCAAAAAGACACCTTGTCCATTCCTCTTCTTTCTGCTTCAAACGAGTTAATATAACAGGCAGAGCAAGAGATTCGTTCCTTTTCAAGACATCCATTACATCAAGCCCATTATCTCCATATAGACGTTCTATGCATCTCAAATGTAAAGCTGAACAAAAAGAAACAGGAAAAAACAGTCAACATGAGTTCATAATATATGTAGCAAAATGGATGGGCCGAGCGGGTGGTGTAACTGGGTCAAAACAAGTAATTCAAAACAGGTTGGGTTGACCCAAAGCACATATTTCCAAAAGCTTTAAAGCTTTTATAGAAGGTTAGTGTGTCAAATATGATTACAACTGTTATATTATTTCAATAATTTAATACGGAGTAAATAACAATTTTTTCCTAAAAAAAGTTTACAATTTTTTTGCATTAAATATAAGACTTTAAGAGGCCTGCGACCCAGATGACCCATTAGAGATAAAACCTAACCGAATCATCTCACTCACAGTAAATTGGGTTGAAATTGCCATCTCTAACTAATCGGTGTTCGGTAATGCATTTTTATTACCTGTAAGAGGTTTCTCATCACGATCCACATCGTCTGTCTTGGTCGAGTTATCAAGAAGTTCTTCCACACGTTTTGCTGTTGCTTTCACAGATTCTAATAACATGTCCAGTTCAAACCTGACATAATTGGTATTGATAAGTATTAATACCGCCTAATAGGAAACAGCAATCACTAATCAGATAATCTTATGGATGTATCCCTTTTATGAAAGTTTTTTAGGAATCTATATATGGAGAATTGCACAAAAGGTAACATAATTAAGTCTGACTTCATATGGAGTAATGAGCCTTTAATATGAAACATCAACACCGCGTCAGCAAAGATAGAGTCAAAGTTACCGAGACTTCAGCTGCCATATTATCATTTTAACCAGGTCAGACTACCCTAAATCAAAACTTATGAAAGTTGGTTACCTTTTGTACAGTTGAAACATAGTTCATTAGCCAATGAAATCAGACTATAGTACATCACCTTTTAAGCAAATTTCCCGCAAATAAATACTGAGGCTCAATTTTACGTAGCATACCTATCATCTTCACATCGAAATAAGCTCTCTTCATACTGATTTTTACGCATATGTTTAAAAGAGTAATCCTCACTACCAGAAGTAACAGACACCCAATAATCATTCAACACCTCAGCACCAATTTTAGATCTTTGACTTGCTGAAGGAATCCGATACTGCATCAAGAATATTCATCGCCAAATAAGAAACCAATTTACAAAATTTGGTAAGACATAACTGGTTCAATGTATAAGATGTAAGGATTGGTTACATTTTTAGGCAAAAGCCGGTAACTTGGAGTGCAGTTTTCACAGTCAGAAAGGTCAAGTTCATGAATAGGTTTTGCTTGATATTCATCCTTTCTTGAAAGTAAAGATGGCTTAAATCCAGATACACTTCTACTGCCATTGATGGACCAATCTCCATATTTGATCTCATGAGATCTGTCCATTTCATCGCTGCCATGATCACGATCTTGATCATGACCCTCTGACTTTAAAGATCTCGGTAACTTTCCACTCCATAAAGAACCTGACAAAAGATCTAATTAAAATAGTTTCACATGTCAAGCAGTCAACGATCCTGCTAGAGATGTTTGACTGAGTAAATAAAATGAACAAACATCCAAAAAAGACCTGCAATATTGCCTAAAAATCTTGAAAACTCAAAATATAATAGTATCTCAATAGGTAGATCGATATATGGTTTCATTGATGCTTACCATTCCTCTCACAACAATCAATGAACTCACTGACTTCTTCCATAAGATCTGGATAACCTCCAAGTAATTCATTCACCTAATGACATTAAAGGGTTTTTTAGTTAGCATAATGTATGATGATTTAAATAATCGAAAAATGTACCTTTTTTGTATGTGAAGTATGTAACAACATGCAGCATATCAAAAATGGCAAGGTTTTACAATATATATAGGGGGAAAATGATGTTTGAAATATGTAAACTTGGGATCTGATGATCTTAATGATGATATGACTTAAAAGTGTACTTAAGCTTACCAGAGTTTGCAGTTCTGGCCGAGTGATAACTTCTGTGCAGTAATGCATAATGCACTTTAAAAACGCCTGGTAATCATCTGCATTATGTAATCTTTCCTTCACCTTCTCACACAAACAATGCATTTGACCACGCATATCTGCCAATATTGAATTTTTTGAGAAATGCATATAAAACACCTCAACCCCTTTACAATCAGTATCTAGATAAACACATGTATATTGTCATTAATAAGCATCAGTCTTGTAATTAATTAGGAAATACCTTGAGGAACTAGCTTGTTCACGTGATCTTCAAAAGGAGTAGTAGACGATTTACGTTTCTGTGTAAAACCATGATTCTATCAATGACAATGTTTACACAGAAATGTCATAAATTTTCATTTTTGAATATTTGTGATGATTTAGCAAATTTGAAACTACCTTCCCAGAATGAGAAGGTCTTATTGTACCAACGGGTGCACTACTTTCATGAAGGCGAGAGTTGTGATTCTTACTGGAATCAACATACTGATTCGACTGTGCTGCTCTAGGAACAGGTAAAAAATTGGTAAACTCCTGGAGCAGGTCTCGCTCGTTATGAAGAAGAGCAGCAACCTGTAAATAGATGGCAACCGATCGAACAAATAAAGAAAAACCACCATGAATATACGAATATATACAAATACTAATAAATAACAAACCTCCTGGTGAACTTCTTTAACAGATTTACTTTCTGTTTTGTACATATTTAAAATATCAAGAAAAGATCTGTACACACGATCATCACCTCGAAATCTCCTCTGCAAGCATAAAGGCAGTTAGATGAAAATTCCCAAAAGGATTGTTATAGCGTTATACACGTTACACTATTGTTATTACCTTAATTTTGTTTACAAATTGAATTGCTTCATCAAACTGCACAGGCTTCTTTGCATGCGGCTCATCCTCTTCTGGGAGGGTGATTTCGTATCCCTTTGGGAGAAAGGTATTAAACCCCAATATAAGTTTAGGGTGCCCTTTAAATAATGCCTTCACTCTTTCTATAACACCTGTAGTGTCAATTCTACAAAA
Source organism: Gnaphalium uliginosum (assembly GCA_963930675.1). NCBI lineage: Eukaryota > Viridiplantae > Streptophyta > Magnoliopsida > Asterales > Asteraceae > Gnaphalium > Gnaphalium uliginosum. Next base: position 44,806,440 of record OZ005682.1, read on the forward strand.
ACACAACCATTACAACTTATCAAAACAAATTTCTGCACAGTTGCATCATTAAAATTAAACAAACAGTTGACCCAAACCTTTGCGCCTTGAAATCTTTCATTATTTCAAGAAACTCTGCATATTTATCCTTTTGGTCCTGAAACATGTCTTTCACATCCTTCAGATACGTAAGGGCGTCACTGGTCGTCAACTTATTCGTGCTCCCTCCACCCATCACTGGAGCTTGCACCGAGCTTCATTTCACAAGATAAGATAATTAAATTAAAACGTTGACCTCATTCAACAACATTCACATATACCTCTCATAAATAAACCCTAAAGTTAAAACGTTAAACGTCATAAACACAACTCCATTCAATAAGCATTCATAAAAATCTTACCTTTTTTAAAACCCTAACCAATCACTTCACTAATGATAACATTATAACCACATCAAGATACAACTCTAGAAAAAATTATCAAACACAAAGTCAAATATATAACTTACGTTTCAGAGATGAAACGACCGGAAATGGCATCATCTCTAGACCTCTTCATCCCTGTTAAAAAAAATCACAATTAACAATTTAACAAAATTACTAAACTTTCAAAAAATTCATAATCCTCAAAATTAACAATCAAATTACCGATCTAAACACAGCATACACAAACAACTATTTACCTAAACACACAGATCACCGTCAGCAATTCATCAAATTTTAGCATTTGAAACCTTAAATTCAAAGCAAAGCATCTCACTACACAATGCAAACAAATGAAATTAACAAAATTTAACAAATTATAAAGAATCTTACTTTCAGAATGCGAACGATCGTTAATTCCGTCAACTCTGCGTCAGAAATTATACATACATGTGTGTGTATCTATATACACAATTTAGTATGTGTGTAAGGTTTGAATTGAATGCAGATACGGAATCGATTATTGTGTAGATAGAAATTGTATGTGTGTTGTGTTAATTGTGTATGTATGGGGTATACGTATAAAAAAGATGTATGTATAGGTATGTAAAACACACAGTGAGAGTGTAGTGTGTGTACCGGAGAAGAAAATGGGAGAAGAGAGCAAAGATGGTCCTGTTGACGTCTTTTGTTAGTGTAAAACTGGGTGACCGTGTGACCGGTGACTGCCGGTGACTTTGTTAATAAAAAGGAAAACTGAATTGAGTTTTGACTTTGATAGTAGGGTTTTGAATTTAATTGACTTTAATTATTTATACCGGCAGAGTACTTGCGTAATACGGTGATAGTAAGTGCCGATGGTGGTAGTGATAGTGCAAGATTCATGAAATATAATAACAAAAATATGTGTATGTTTCAAAGATTTTTTGAATACGTCTTTATACAGAATTAGTTCGAACTTTATACCTTTTGTACGTAACAATCTGTGTAGTTTACTGCACCAATGATTTTTTCTAAATTATTAATATTAATATAATAATATATAACATAAATGTTGAGTTTGATTAAAATGTTAAGTGATATATCCATCGCTCTTTGTGATAAACTTGTCAAAATTGTGTATTGCTTACGTGTACAATACAACCTTTTGATTCAAAACTTTGATAGAATTATCAAAAGTTGAGTCTATTGTTAAGTGTTTTGTTTTAAGAATATAATAACTTTAAAAATTGGTTTGATTCATGTGATAATTTTGAAATTAGTTAAGATGAAAGATAAATTAGAATTTAATGTATTATAAAATTTGATAGAACTAAAATTCGATTCTAATGAATGTTGTTATCAAAAATCATATTATTTATTTGTGTTATACAAAATAGAATTGAACTTCTAATATCAAGTATCAAGCATCAAGTACCAAGCATCAAGCATAATAATAATAATAATAATAATAATAATAATAATAATAATAATAATAAACCTAAAAATAGTTACCATAATTAGCATACACTATAAATTTCCTAAAATTTAAATTAGTTATACTATCAGATAATATAATACATACTTTTACCGTAAACAAGTTACTAAAAATATCTTAAATATAATATAAGAAACACCTTTATTATGTCATCAATTATCTAAACTTTAATAAATAAATTTAGTCCCTCAATTTCGGTTAATTTAAAAATAAAACCTCTAAAATATTTCAAATTTGATGATAGAATATAAATAAACAACACTACGGATCGTTTGCAAAAAATTTAGGATTTTTTGTTACCTATATGTGTGCTAAGGATTCTTACACTATACAAACTCTAACTAAAATACACAACAATATTTATTGCTCATATAGATTGTATCTCTTTTCATCCTCATCTGTATTTTATCTTTTTATCCTTTGATGATGTTATCAAATTTTCAATTTGCCAATCAAATTGTTTGATTTTATCAAATTGACTAAAATTTAACACATGATGACATCATGAATAATTGTTAAGAATTTTATAAAATTTTATAAAATTTAAGTGAGGCTAATGAATTTGGGTTTTCATCTCCATTTATATCTCAAATTTATTACGCTTTTTTTTAATTTTCCTTTTCTTTCATAGTTATTTATTCTATTTTATTTTCGGTAATTTGTAGTTCGATTACAATTTTAGATTACACAAACAGACTTCGCAAATTTAAAATTATTTTTTCAAAAGGTAATCGCATGATCCAAATGACTTTGACATAAATTTACATAAATTAGCATTACTATATCATGTTCTGTGATCCTAACATCCTATAGTTAACTTGCATTTAAGATCAAAAATAACTTGAAATATTTTTTTATTTTATTTTTAAAAAATTATTGAACTATCGTAATAAATGAAATATGAATTATAGTATTTAATACTTCCTCCGTGTTAAAATAAATGTCCACATTACTATTTATATTTGTCCCAAAACCATTCTCCACTTGCAAAAAATAACTATTAAAAATTATTAAACTCCTAATTTTACCCCCATTTATTACATTAATCATTTATTACTTAAATAAATTTTGTCAAACTTGCCTCTAATAAAAGGGTAAAATTGACATTTACCTAAGCTATCTTATTTAAAACAAAAAAAGTTGTGGGACAATTTTTGTGAGACGAAGGTAGTGGTTACTATAAAAACTAATCATTTTTTATTTTATTTTTGCGAATTAAACTTGCAAGCATGTAGGTTTGTTTACAAACGTTTTACATATGATTTTTATTAACCAATTAAAAAATCTTATTTTTTATGTTTATCTGTATCTTTTACAATTTATTTGCAACATCAAATACATTGATCTTTTCAATCACTAATTTACATTTAAGATCTTTTTACTCTATTTTATGACATACTTCATGTATGACATTAAATTAATGACATGTTAGTCAAACAAAAATAATAATCTCTTACTTTTTGTTATCAAAATAAAAAAAAAACAAATGAATCACTAAATTGTTAGCTTCACAAATATCAAGAATCATCATATTCGTATCCATAAAGGTCTACACAATCAATTCTTAACTAATTAAAAAGAAGTCTTATAGCTTATAATAACCAATTGAAAATCTTATTTCTGTGACAACCCGCACTTGAGCATATTTAATTTCTCTAAGCTTGATTTTAATTACTTGTATGTAGTATTAAATAGGACTATTTGCTTGTAACATTCCGTATATGTGTATGTACGCACGTACGTAATAAACTGATATTGCGCGAACTATCGGATGAAATTCCGACTAACACAACCGTTGGTGAACTTATTTTCATAAAATAACGAAAATCTATTTTGGAATTTAATAGTCTTTATTTACTATGTATTTTTTACCATATAATAATATACGAAAATTATTACGTTTTATATAAAACGTGACGTACGCAAAACGAATGCGCGAATCGAACGAAACCGACAAATATTTTGAAAAGGTTCAATGAAGTATTTTAAAAATATTTGGTCAATTTAAAATAACGATTTCGTATCAAAAACAAAACGCGAAAACTAAATGTTAACGATTAAACTCTAACACGCGCAATTAACGTTTAATCGACCGAGGAACGTAACACGAAATTGAGGAGCGAGTCACGAGCCCAAGACCCACGATGGGTCAGGCTCAATCTCGGCCCAGCCCAGGCCCAAGCCCCGATCCACCACCACCACCACGTCCCTCAGCCTCCTCCAAGGACTCTAACCACCACAAACATCATCTACATCGTTACGAAGAAGAAGAACAAGCGAAGGAACAAGAACCAACTCACAGCAGCCCCCTCTTTCTCGTTTCAACTCTAGATCGCGTTTTCGTTGTAAGAATCTCTTCTAATCTCATTAGTTTTACTTGGATAATACATACTTACATGTTAGTGGTCCATTCTACTGAATATTGTTCAAGATTTAAAACAAAAACCAACGTGTAATGCGAAAAACCATCGGACAAAACTATTAACAACTGGACAAAAACTAAACCCGACTTGGATATGTATTATCTAACTCGTTTCTTAACTGAAGTGAATGTTTCTTAGCTCTAAAATCAAGCTCAAGATGTCTACTTTCGAAATCCATAAGCCTCACATTTTTTTGAATTTTATTTCTATCTTAAAAGTTAATTATAAAAGTACATATGCAGACTGTAAATCTGGTCAGAAATTTTAGTCAACTTTAGGATGACATATCTTGATGTACACGAATTATTAGAACTTGAAACTAGGGGGAAAAGTTGAGTAATTGTGTTAGCTTTAAAACCCCTACTTGCACGTTTCCTGAAAATTTATAAAACTTGAACTATGAATTAAATACCGAGCGTGTGTCGATAAACTGAGCTGCTGGACACATGTTTAGTTTTCGAATGATTACATGACTTGCACTTAACCAAAAATTATGTAAAAATATGTTTTGAAAAGGTAAGACGTAGGAGAATATCGTGGAATTTTCTTGGATTTTATCTCGGACTCTTACCTAGTTAAAACGAGCCACGAACACGACTAAAAATCTGATAAAACGAACACGAGGGCTGTTTTGATTTCGCAAATAAAAACGAGCACCTTCGGGTTTGCCAAAAATTATAAAACTTACTTTTTACAAGTATTAAAACATTAAGATTTAATTTGTAAAAGTTTCGGATCAAAACAAGAACATTTGACCATGTCCACAAACAAAACGCAACAACACAGACCGAAACTCAGTCTGTGAAACTGAGTCTGTGAGATTAGCGACACTAGCCTTAGTGTTGCAACGCCCCAATCTCAGTCTGACTAACTTGTGAACCTAGCGACACTAGCCTTAGTGTCGCAACACCTCCGAACCTGGGTCTGTGTCGCACAGAGTGAACTTTCGCAAACTTAGCGACACTAGCCCTAGTGTCGCAACATTTTAAATTCTTTCAAAACACCAAGTTTCGCACTGCAACACTACCTTAGTGTCGCAAAGCCAGCAGTATTAACAAGTGTCGCAACAATTATAACTAGTAGTACTAAGTAGTGTCGCCATACCCTGCGACACTAACCCAAGTATCGAAATCATTGTAAGTGTCGCAGTAACGTGCGACACTAACCCTCTGTGTCGCAACACTTCACAGCGACACAACCCTTGTGTCGCATAAAGCAGACTGATTTGAAAACATGTTTTTCACTAAGTATCGAACTCGCGTAATAACAAATAACAACGAATGTTTATATACGATACAACTCGGGACCATATGAAACATACTTGTATAAATACACAACGAAACAAATATAATAATGATGTCTCCGAGAATTATTATTTCAAAACGTCACCAACGGGCCGCACATGATTTTAAAAACGAATAATAAATACTTGGACATAATTAGTTGAGTGGACAACTAGCATGAATGATCTTTTGAAACATTCACTTACACATAACCTTATGCGTTTAGGGCGCTAGAAGGTTACATTTGGGATACATGTTTATTGATATAAACGCTTGCTTTCAAGACTCAGGTGAGTCTCATAGCCCCACTTTTACTGTTTTATACTATGAGGTGAGATTACATACACTGTTTTATAATCACAAGTAACTGAAACAACTTTTATACGGATTGCATGAGACCTTAATCCACTAAAAGTCATCACTTTATCATAGTTCGTTAATTATATAAGCGCGAGTATTATTGGATAGATCTATCGGGGATTGACATCCCCGTCCGGGCTAGTCGCTCTAGCCGACCCACGAACGCATTAATATTTGATTGTTACGGGTGTACTGGATTATACACCTGCCCGAGGCACAAACCAGGTTAAACGTCGAACAGTGAGACTCATGGCAATAGTATATACTTATTTTTGCATTTGTGCAACACTGATAAATCTTGTGATTAATACCAACATTTGATAACTGTTTACACCTATGAACTCACCAAAAATATGTTGACCGTTTTAGTATGTAATCTCAAGTTCGCAGACACAGTAGGACGGCCTACAGGGAACTCTAGCTCGAGTCGCATGCTTTACAAACAAACAAAGAGATTTTCCTGCATTACTATTTTTGTATTAGTAGTTATGTACTAGGATCTCTAGGCTTTCGTGTGAACTAATGGATAGTGCAACTGTATTTTGTGAACAATATATTTTATGAAATGTAATTTAAAACGTCTCATTTAAAAGTCGTCTGTTGTAACTTGTATAATGATCCGTGATTAGTCGCGTCCGACCCGACTTCCGCTGCTGTTAATTTGGGGTGTGATTTTAAATATATTTTATAAAACCAAATTAGACCTTTTGGTCGAGACTTTATAAGCTTGACTTTAAACCTGAAGCATAGGTTTTGCTTTAAATATGTTGGAGCACATAACACATAATTAATAGCATAAAATTTAAAGTGTTCTAAGAAGTTACCTCTCACATTGAAATTATTTCCTTGTTGTAGTCTCCTTGATGCCAAATTACCACAATTATCATAAAATTTAGTAACTGAAGCACCACGTTCCTTTATCATAAAGAACTCGTAAATTTTTTATCCATATAATGAAATGATTTCTTTTGTATGCATTAAAAAATGATTGCGTAGATGGTAATTCAAAAATTGAATAGTAATTACATACCTTCAACCAGGGGACGATCAGAGCATGTTGGGTGGTACAATTGACCAATCGAAACACGAACAACGATTGGTCCGCGAAACACGTTAGTCCACATTGGTAAAGTTCCAAGCTCACCGACACCAAGAGATGAAAGAACCTAGAGTTTAAGTGAGATTTATAGCATTATAAGTACTTCATTGTCTATAATCCACAGGAGAAAAATCAGGGTATACGAAATCATAAATGGAAAATGTCACGATTATGATGTTCTTACGAAAGATTTTATTTTCATTACATAACAACCTTAATTTTATTATAGTTGTTAAGCACTTGAACGTTCACTAGCTTATGTGAACGATATTACAATCTACTTTAAATTGTGAGGATTGCTAGATAGCAACTAAACAATTATAAACGTAATTGCACTTAAAGTAATAATGGGAACATACGGGTTCAATCAAAAAGATAAATATACGAACAATATGACACACGATATGACATGGTTATGTTCGATCTCCAACCTTGGAGATTCGTTTAGTCCACGGGGCCAAATCAGAGAATAGTTTCTATTATTTTCGAAGTCAAAGGATTACAATTACATAGTTTTAACTTATATAGGAAATGAGTAACTTAGGCAACAAGCTAAAGCATTAAGTTCCTGGCCGTCTCGAAATTGCATCGCGTAGGGGCGGAGCCAGGATTATTAATTAGGGGGGCTTGGTTGGTTTTTATATTGGTAACGATATATATTCTACACCGAATAACAAGTTTTGTGCGAAAATTCTAGTCAATTGAGAAACTTACATCTAATAACAAACGAGTTTTGTCAAATGATTCCTTAAAGAGTATGTGAACGGCTTTAATCAATGTTAATGCCATACGAACTTGCAAGTTACATATAACCTTGCCCTAGTGTTTAACAACTTATAGAATCAAAAACAAACAAACAAATATATATTTTCTATTTTTAATTGCTGATTGGATTTAAAGTTGGTTGTTAGATATTGTTACGGTGGCTTCAAATTAGAGGTGAAAAAAAAAACGGTTTTTTTTAACCGACCGGTTAACCGAAAACCGGTTATTAGGAAAACCGGTTTAGAAAAAACCGAATCGGTTTTGGAATAACCGAACCGGTTTTGGAATAACCGAACCGGTTTTGACCGGTTATCAGTTTAGGGGAGAACCGGTTTTTTTCCGGTTTTTAAACCGGTTTTAACCGGTTATTTGAAAAAACCGGTTTTAACCGGGTTTTTAAAAAAAAAATCAAAAACGGCTAGTAGCCGTTGGAGCGGGGGGGAGCGTTTTTTTGAATTTTTTTGATATTTTGGCACCTCCAAATCCCTATAAATAGTCCTAGTTGGTTTGGGTTCAAAACACACCAACAAACATTCTCTTCTTCTCAAAAACACTATAAATCTCGATATTTATATACTTTTTGTTTGCAAAAAATGGAAAACATACAATCACAAGCTTCCGCTTCCGCTTCCGCTTCCGTTGGTAGCAATGTACGAAACAAAGTTTACACAAATGTTGATGTTGTGCAAATTAAATCAACGAATCGGAATCCGGAAATTTGGTCGAATTACGAGTTGTGCGTTATGAATGATGGGGTGGAAAAGACCCGTTGTAAGAGATGTGGGAAGTTTTATAACCCCACATCAAACTCAACATTAAGAAGTCACAAAAACGGTTCTTGTAGGGCGGCTAGTCAAGATGTGTCACAATCGACACTTGGTTCGGATGGTGGGGTATTTATATACGATAATGATGCGCTTCGAGAAGATTTTACAAAGTTTGTCCTCCAAGAGGCGCTTCCATTCAACCACTTCGACAACCAACGGCTTACGAATATCATCAAAAAGAGACTACAACCGCGATACCAACAAGTAAGTCGTACTACCCTTAGAAACGATGCGTATAAATTATGGAAAACGGCTAAAAAAGATATAATTGATGGTTTTCAAAACTATAAATATGGCGTTTCTATTACTTGTGATGTTTGGACCGCACCACATGGTACGACAAATTCTTATTTAGCCGTTACGGCCCATTGGTTTCATCCCGAGTCTTGGTTATTGATGAAACGTACAATTGCTTTTAAATTGTTTGGTTATCCGCATACGGGATGTAATTTGCGAAAAATTTTAAATGACACTCTAATTGAATATAATTTAGACGATAAAGTTTTTACAATTTCACTAGATAATGCGTCAAATAATAATAGAGCTATGAATTTACTAAAATTACGTATAAAACCAATTTTAGATGGCGCTTTTTTTCATTCCCGTTGTGTTGCTCATGTTATAAATTTGTCCGTGCAAGCGGCACTACAAATATGTGCTAATATACGTGAAAAATTTAAGAGTTTATTAGTAACTATATATAGTTCGAGTAACGAACGACAAGCTAATTATAGACGTTTTCGTGCACAATGTGGTGAAACTCCCCTAGGACCTTGCTACGATAATAATACTAGGTGGAATTCTACTCACACTATGTTTGAAAATATTTTACGGCAACGTGCTACTTTAAGTGCTTTTAATGATATGTTAGTTGCTAAAAATAAATCCGTAGCTATAACCGATTATGAATGAGATCGACTAAATGATTTAACTTCATTTTTAGTAGTTTTTAAAGAGGCTACTACTATATTATCGGGTGTATATTACCCAACTAGCTCGTTAGTTCTAAACCAAATTTTTATAATGACCGAAAAATTAAAAGAATTTGAAACCTCGCAATATCCAATGTTTAGAAAAATGGTTAGAGCTATAAAAAAGAAATTTATAAAATATTTTGGTAGTTTGCCTTTGGTTTTTACTTGTTCCGCCGCACTAAATCCAACTTTAAATGTTGGCGGCGTACAACGTATAATCTCAACAATTTTAGAAAATTTAGACTTACACTTAACCGACAACCCGAACTATATAGCAAATGAACTTTCTAAATTTGAAAATAATTTTAAACAATTATTTGAGATTTATGCAACAAAATATGGTCAACATCATAACCCAATTGTTGACTCAATGCGGGCGGGAACATCTCGATCATCATCCTACGACATAAATATAAATCTTTATAATGCTTTACTTGAAGACGCTACAAAGCGTCAACGAACATCGGTTCCAACAAGCGAGTTGGGACAATATATGTCTACAAACTTTTTAACCACTTTAACTGTTGAGGAGTTTCGTAATTTTGACATTTTGAGTTGGTGGAAAGAAAGAGAAGTACAATTTCCCATTTTATCCGCTATGGCTCGGGATATATTATCTGTCCAAGCTTCGACGGTAGCTTCCGAATCGGCTTTTTCTACTAGCGGTAGAATAATATCGGAAAGAAGGTCAAGACTAACCGCTCAATCCGTAGAAGTATGTGTATGTTTGAAAGATTACTTTGACGGAGTGGATAGGATACAAAATGCAACAACGTTGGAAGGCCCACTATTAGGTAACGTTGAAGAAATTATCGAAGATGAAGAAGTCGAATTGGGAATATTACCTCCAACGACCGAATTAGATGAAGGTGAATTTGAAGAACTTGAAGTTGAATCCGTTGATGAAGATGAAGTTTGGGACGACATAACTAGTTAAGTGTATTCGGGTGATGGCAATGCCGAAGCTCGATATACTTACTACACGATTACGTTTCCGGGTGATGGCCATGCCGAAACTCGAAATGTATTCGTATTTGTATTTTATATTTTTAGTTGTAATTGTATTGTTTAAATAAAAGTTATGTTTGTATTTTATAATTTTAGTCGTAATTGCATTGTTTAAATAAAAGTTATGTTTGTATTTTATATTTTCATTTGTATTATCTAAATTTTGTTATACACTTATACCGAATTCGAATCCGAAAAAAAACCCGAAAAAAACTAACCGATTAAAACCGGTGCAAAACCGAAAAAAACCGATTCCGAACATTTAAAACCGAAAAAACTGATTCCGAAAAAACCGCTTTTAACCGAAACCGGTTTTTCAAATAACCGGTTTTTTTAAAACCGATTTTTAAAAAACCGAAAACCGAAAAAAACCGATTTTTGTTCACCTCTACTTCAAATTATAATTTATAAAAAGGGAACAAAAAACTATGAAGGAAAAAATAAAAGAACACCAAAGAGTCATACTAAAAAGCATTACATAAAGAAAAAAGAAAGAAAGAAAACAGATATAAAATATAAAAAAATAAAAAGGATGAATACTAGACTATTAGAGGATGATAGAGGATAATAGCGATCGTGACTTTTGTCATTAATTTGTCTTGCATATTTACTGGCATATAATATTAGTGTATATCGATTGATTTGGGCCGATTATATAATAAACATGGGCTACAATTTTATTCAAACTATTGGGCTATTATTGGGCTTGTTGAGGGGGGCTGAGCACCCTCTAGCTCCCCTACTGGCGTCGAGAATACCACATATCGTGTCGCGATCAGTCCCTTCTATACTTCTCGTCGCTACGTTAACAAATCTAAGTCGTGATCTGATCTTGCTTCTGCGCACCAACACTCGAGATCTTGTTCCACTTTTGATTACCATTTACAAATCTCAACAACCATTGCTACAATCATCATTGATTACACAAGTACAATGTAAAAGTTATTTATTTTTTCTTGAAATTTAATAATCAACTTAAAAAATATTAAAGGAGAAATGTCAGGTGCAATAAATTTAAAATTTTATTTTTTCTTAAAAGTACATTGTGTTTTGAGGTAATTAACCCTATAATAAATGTTTTATTAGAATTAAATTGAGTTGTAAATATTTATCACTTTGTTATTTTTTTTCCATCTACAGTGAAACAACCCAAGGAACAAAATGAGTAAAAGATGTCGACACGTTTATAATTGAACCTTGATGAATGCGATAAGTCAATAATGCAAAGACAACTTACAAAATAACACAGTATCGTTGCAATGTGATAGCAAATGTGATGATGGTAAGTGGCGGTGTGGTAAGATGGTGAAATTTATTATATGTATTTTGTATGGAGTATTATTTTTTATATGATAATATTAATATAACTAAGTGATGTTCGATTTTTTTTAATAGTAGCAGATTTTTTATTGAAAGAAATTGTTACAATGGAACAAACAGACCAAGATCATACATGAAACAAGGCAATTGAACCTAAATAAGATAGATGAAAATCAATCAACTTTAAGGGTACTAGACAACAAACGGATCAGCTCGAACAATCCCTTCTTTAGCTAGTTTATCCGCTTCTGAATTACACTCTCTTTTAACATGAACTGTAGATCGATTTGGACCCGAAGATAAGAAATAATCAATCTTAGGAAACAGAGGGACAAACCTCCACAGTCTGCTATTTTGATTTAAAACCCATGAAACTGCATTTGATGAGTCAGTCTCGAAAGAAATCTCAACCAAACTCGTATCGTTCTTTTGATTCACCGAACGACATACACTGTGACGTAGTAAGCCCCCAACACCCGCCAAACCAGGCTTGCCCCTAGTCGACCCATCTTACGTTGAATTTTAGAAAACCACTAACCGGAGGACACTCTCAACTTATATATAGTAAACCGACAATAGATGTAAATTATTAATATCGAATTGATTATTATTATTTCAATTGAGTTAAGGGTAATTTAAACATCTCTCCTTGTTAAGTCTATTTTCGTTGTTAAGTCTATTTTTAGAATAGTTAAAGAATGTTGTATATATAGAAGAATGATAAAATTAATATAACAAATTGGATTTATATATAGTAATTAACAATATATGTAGATTATTAAAATACAAGGTTATTATCAATGGTAATGTTTTAATTGAGTTAAATGTAATTTAGATATTTCTCGTTGTTTAGTCTATTTTTAAGATAGTAAAGAAATGTTTTATACAAGTAGAGATAATATATAAATTTAACATTTAACATAATATTATTAAATAACATATTATCTTATTAAATATAATAAAAATATAATATGAAAATAAAAATTTGATGTGATATAACATAATCTAATATAAATCTAATCTAAATATTAATAAAAGAAAACCTTTCTTATGGAAAATTTTGTTAAAATTAAGACCTATTGACCAATGAAAACTCTCCATTTACCAATTAACTCTATTAACCAATAAGAACTCTCTATTTACCTAAAATTTTGATACTATCTATTTACTATCTCTATATTAATTTTAATTAATTTAATTATGCTAATTAAAATCAAAGATGAAAGAAAATCCTTTAATTCACTTACGTCCAAATATTAATCTTCTCACTTTTGAACTCCTAATGTTCTCTCTAACTCAAACGTTGAGTTGGGCAACATATGTAACTAATTCAATTAACTAGAAGTACAACAATGTAATTATGACGTATTTAACATTCGTTCTATAATCATATGGCAATCTAATCTTCTTGCTTTAGTGTGTTAGTTTCTAGTTTTATATTTCCCACCTCCATACAATAACACAAATATTTAACTAAACGAACGGGAGTTGGTTTAATTACAATCATTAAGAAATATCATTTACTGAAAATTGAGGTACAATTAAACTAACATTCCAATACATGTACGTAATCAAAAAAAACTATTGCAACATTCTACAAAGTAAACAACATACTTTCAAATAATAATAATAACAATAACAATAACAATCACACATAAGCTTCAGCAAGCTATCAAATTAAAGAAACATAAATTATGATTTACTTATTTATTTGAAAAAAAAAAACATTTAATAAGCCATTAGAGAAAGTTGTGTTTTCAAAGCCCGTGACAATATTTACTTCTTAAGAGGTTTGAATGGTTTAAACGTGTGGGCTTAAGTACGGGTCTAAATAAGACAAGACAACTTATGAATTACTTGAGATCGACTCGAAAAACATTTAAAATTAACTCAGTACAGAGTCGAGTTCAAGTTTCTCGAGTAGAGTTTCGAATCGAGCGCTCTAAATATTAATAAACAAAACTTTAATATTGCATAAATAAAAAATTAAAACCACATTTATCACAAAATCACATTATATCAATAAATAATTACGGGTTTTGTAAATCTATTTATAATGACACAAATTACATAAAACAAATAACAAAAGTTAGTTATGAATATGCTTTTCCCATGTAAAGAAAAAAGGTAAAATAAAAATAATCATAATACTTATAATTAGTAAAGTAGTAACAAAGAATATAAGGTATCTACGAAAAGTAAAAAAAAAGGAACTAGATAAGTGATCTAACGGGTTTTGTCAAACTCCGTAATACGTAATATCGATATTTTTGCTTTAAAAGTCTGTGTGTATACACGGGTCTATAAGCTAGTATACTAGCCCAAAACCCGTGTATTCACACGGACCATTAGGGACCACTCAGATAAGCAATCAGTTTAATAGTTCGGTTTTGGTTTGAATATTTTTAATTAGGGACCACTCGGAAAACGAAATATGTAATAGTTGTTAATACTTATCTTTAATAATTCAATTTCGATAGCCGACATACAACTCTAATTACTCATATAACTCAATTACCTCAAATGCAAATCCATTTATCCTAATGACCCAATATGAACAATTAAAATGCTTTAACTTAGTATTTGGGCAATTCAATTATCTTAATAATCTAAATTATAATTTAAGACTTTTATCTAACTAAATCGAAACTCAGCTGAATAACCCAAATTCTTATTTGGTTGGTTTGGATTGGGTGACATATAGTTTGAATTGGGTCTCAAGTGGATTAAGAGTTGACCACCAGCCGAATAAACCAAACCAGATAACTTATTGACCCGTAACACGACCGATTAAACACCCCTAGTCGTTGGGATATCCGTATGCCTACTTTTGATGGATAAATTCACTATATATAACAAAAATTAAAAAAATTAGTTAGTAATTATCATTTTGATTATGAAATATATATATAATATTAAAGATATTATTTTATGAAATATTAAAGACTTGAATATCGTTTCATTACTTTCATCAAATTTAAAAACGTTTATGATTTCATAATGTATCAAGTGTTACACTTTTTACGGTTAATTGTGGCGAACTTTAAAATTTTATATTGTATTTATTTAAATTCTAAAAAACGTACATTGAATGCATTTTGGGCATATTTTGCTACATAAATAGACATGTTTTTAGTAAATTTTATATACATACAATAGGAAGTTAAGTATATACAAATAGATATTGTTAGAATTTAAATACATACGATAAACAATTTTAAAACTCGTCCCGTAAAAATTATTACTAAAAAGTAAAATATTCATCAAATATACAAATTTGCCCGAATTAGAATTTATAAAAATATTTATAGCAGAAGAAACTATAAAAGTTCAATCCTAAGGGAGTGACATTTTTGTGTTTTTTTCTTCTTTTAACACTTTTATATAATACACCCATGTATTATTATTATTATTATTATTATTATTATTATTATTATTATTATTATTATTATTATTATTATTTATTATTATTATTATTATTATTATTATTATTATTATTATTATTATTATTATTATTATTGATATTTAAACATCTATATTAATAAATTAACAGTACTTCAAATTTACCTACTTATCCATAACAATGATTGTACCGTCTTAAGTTCTTTTTCATACCTTATATTTTTTTTATTGTAGATTAATAATTGTTAATAAATTAATACCTTAAAATTTTATTTAGAAGTATTAATGCGGTTGATTTTAGATAGTTGTTAGATTAATGGTTTTGTAATAAATATTTCATAATTTTTAAGACTTTCTATATGAGTATTATTATTCTGCCAACATAATTTTGTTTTAGATAATAATTTTATGTTAAACAGTATTTCATTATAACAATTAACATGTTGATACAATTTCTAATTAATTAATAATACATATCCATGTATTCTAAATAAAAAAAATTAATAATACATATTATAATACAAATACATAGAAGTTATAGAACGTTCGAAATATTTTATTATTTTATTTTTTATATATGTTTGTATTAGTTACAAATAAAATACAGTTTTTATAAACCTTCAAATAACGAAAAAGATAAGTAAATAGAGGGAGTTAATTGCTTAATTGGATATCAATTTTAAATGATGACATAATTAAAGTTATTATAAGAAACAAATTAGATGAATTTTCTTAGTTGATGGAATTATATTTTGGTTATATTATATTATGTTAACCAAACAATCAATTGAATGAAACTTGAATGAAATTGTTTTATAGTTTGTCGACCAAACACGGTATGGAATATGATTTCACATTCCATCAAAATATGCAAACTCAACGTACTTAATGTTTTTTTTTTCTTTTTATGATGACGTGGGATCAGAGGAGCAACTCCTATATGAGGGGTAGAAGAGACAAAATTAATCTTAACCCTCGATTTTTTCGATCAAAGGTCAAGATTCATTGTATTTTAAATCCACTGCATTTTATGCAGATTCACTGCATTGTACGTTTAAAATGTAGTGAATTTAAAATACAGTCTGAACTATTGATCGAAAAAATTAAGAGCTGAGATGTAGAGTTAATTGTTAGAATTCGATGAGTTTAGAACTTGAATATCATTTCATTTTTTATTATCATCATTACTATATATATATATATATATATATATATATATATATATATATATGATCCGGATCCAGAGGGGAAGCACTATTTTCTGGGGAAGCTACACATTCATCATCGATGAATGTTAGGTAAATCCCTTAATATTCATCATATGATGTTATAGGTTATAAGAAATGGTTTATTGATTAATATTAGTAGTCATAACATCGGTTTTGATTAATAAATATTGGTAAAATTATATTTTTATACATTTTGATTATCATTAATCGTTGACAAATGTTAACGAATAATTTTTCAAAGAAAATGATAATATCCACTTCGGTTAACAATCATTAATGATGAATGTTAGAAAATTCTCTTAATATTCATCATATGATATTATAAGTTATAAAAAGTAATTTATATATGAATATTAGTAGTTATAACATCGGTTTTGATTAATATTTCTTAGTAAAAATATGTTTCAGTATTTTATAACTATGATTCAAATTTTTATCACTATAATCCTACATTTTATTGTTTTTATTAAATATTTTATTAATAAGATTTAGTCACTTGTTTCTATGATTCAAAAAGTTATAGGTAATAAAAATTAGAATCATAGTACTAAAATACTGAATCGGATTGCTTCTCCCTCTTCTCTCCCTAATTTTCCTTCTCCCTGGATCCGATTCATATATATATATATATATATATATATATATTGGGATGATCCATGGGGAAGCACTTTTTTTATGGAAGGGAAAACGTTATTATTTATCACGGAGCATTTTAACTTTGAAAATACAAATTTTAATAAAAAACGAAGTGAAATTTAGTAAATGTTAATTAGAATCGATGTTATGAATGTTCCTTGATAAATTCTTTTCACGGGTTATAACTTAAATTTATGAATATTAGACTCAAAATTGTTAATATTTATCGCGGTGAATGTTAGTTAACATTCATGGTGATGAATGTTAAAATTTAAAATATTCTTCAAATGATGTGATATTTTAACATTTATCGTAATGAATGTTAGTTAACATTCATCATGGTGAATGTTAATAATTTATTAAATAGATATTTATCAACTAATGTTATGACTTAAAAATGAAATTTTTTCGTTAATATATTCTTTATAGCGTAGATTTTGATTACGATTTATTGGTAAAAATAAAATTTTTTTGACATTTTGATTGTTAAATGTAATATTGTTCGTGATAAATATTAACACTTCTCATTCCCCCCAAAAAAAAGCAGTTCCCTCTTGAATGCTCCCATATATATATATATATATATATATATATATATATATATATATATATATATATATATATATATTAGGTTTTGGTTCAACTAAAAAGATCACAAAACTAAAAAGGGATAATAAGTCATATTATAGTGACATGTGTCCCTTCCAAATAAACAAAATCATTTACAAATAAAAGGGCATTTTAATCATATAAGTTTTGCATACATACAATTAACGGTTATCAATTGTTCAAATCGTGAGCTATTTGTTATTTTATATCCTTTTTATTTTAAAAACCCTTTTACGATAACCAAACTCTCTCTCTCTCTCTCTCTTTATATATATATATATATATATATATATATATATATATATATATATCATTTCATTATATTATAAAAAGAGCTTATGTTAACCATATGTTTGACACATCTATCTAACTATATAATTAATAGATGATAGTCTCTTTTTTATGTGTAAGCCTTATCTTTTTAACAAATAAGCAAAAATTCTACGTGTCATTACGACAACTTCTTAAAAAATTCTACATGTCACTAAAATTTAAACTATTGGGACTCTACCTATTTTTTAGCTAAAAATCCTCATAATTCCCACAAGAGATATTTAAATTTAAAACTTTATCCAATTGTCTTTACTAAATTGAATTACTATATATTATTTTAATTTTAATAGTGAAGTTTTTGGAATATATCAAAGATAGTATTATTTTGTTACTATAGTGCCCTTGACAAAAGTTTTTCTTGAAATAAAGTCCTTAGATCTGTCATCAAACAAATTGTGACAAGCAATGGCGTAGAAAAAAAAATTATAGGTTGGGCCAAATAAATTAACAAAGTAGCAAAGCCGGATGAAACATAAACTACTTGGTTTAATGCAGGGGAATGCACTTAACTTTAGTCTTATCTCTATAGTGTGTACCCAACTTCGTTTTGATCTATTGTGTGCATCAACCTTTCAACTTGATCTATTGTATGTATCCAATGACTAATATGATAACGTGGCAACCATATAACGTGCCACATCATATGACACGTTATTGACACGTCATCAAAAACATGTGTCACATCAGTTGGATACACAAAATAGATCAAAAGGAAATGTTGATACACACAATAGATCAAAACGAAATTGAGTACACACTATAGAGATCGAATTAAAGTTAAGTGCATTCCCCTGCACTAATCCCTAAACTACTCATACTAAATTTGTTCATTTAGAAAAATAACACGGTCTTAACTAAAAAATTCGATCACCGTGTAATTATCACTTATATACAATCAACAAAGTAAATCTTCAAATTATCTTGAGATTTTAAAGAAACAATCATGATATTATCATGATATAAGAGAATATGAGATTTCTTGATCTTTTCAATTTTTCATGTCATTAGTAATCCCCCACTATAAACAATAAACACATACTAAAATAAAAGATAAATAAATAAAACAAAACAACTATAAACTAAACTTAAATTTCTATAATCTTAGGTAATAAATAAATTAAATTATTTGCAATATAATTTCAATCCTGAAAGGATTTAATTCAAATCCCATCCAATTTTCAATAAAACAATATTAATATAGGCTCTAATTTTAATTAGTTTACACAAATATTGTATAATAATAACAATATAACAATATAACAATAAATCGATAAACTTTTATATAGGTGTTATTACTCTACTTTAATGAAAATTTAACATCCATTTATTGGTCCTTCTCTTTTTAATCAAACATCAATTATTTTTGGGTTAGTTGATAAGCAATATTATGTGTCATTAACAATTTAAGAAGGAAAAAAACATGATACCTACAATAATGAATAAAAAGTAAGTATAAGTCTAATTACACTACACTTGAATTACCTATATCGATTTTAATATTTTCATTATTGATTTTTAAGATTGAAGTTGAAATGATGTTTGCAAAGTTTTATATTTTTATTTTATGGTAACTTATCAACGGATAGTTTTGATAATCTTATATGCAAACTATATAAGTCATATGAGCTATATATATATATATATATATATATATATATATATATATATATATATCAAATAGCATATATGCAGGTAATGTTAATCAATCGTTATACCTTTGATTACATGTGATATATTAACGATTTTAATAATTTGGACATTTCCCGTGACAACGCGAGGGCAAGAATATTCTCGTATGGAGTCAATCGGTAAATATTATAGGTCTCAAACAAAATCATCAATAATATGTTCAACATCATATGATAATTCGGACAATTCTATTAATTATGATCATAATCTTACAAATAATCCGAGTTATATATAATTTGATCATATGTTGAAGATGATTCATACGTACACTTGAATGAATAGGTCAATATTATATTCATAAACATATTGTTACATTTATTGGTCACCATATCAACAGGTAACCTATTTATATATTTTAAGAACATAAAAAAGAAAAGCAAACATTAACAAAAATACGAATATATGAATGAAATATGTTAAAAGTAAAAACATAATGATAAAAATAAATAAACAAGAAATTAAAAGACTTCGAGTTCAGGTAGTTGGTTACCCTTCAAAATTTTTAAGAGGGTAAAAAATATTGAAGTGTAATCCAAATCAATCATAATTTAAAGATTCCAGATCAGAGGGGAAGGGGAGTTAGGGAAGGCTGAGAGCAAAGTTGTCAAGATCGCGATCTTGATCGTATCCTACGATCCTACCAAGTGAAAACGTGGAAGATCGGAGTAGGATCGCTCAGGAGGTAAGATCGTAGTAGGATCGTACGATCGCACGTAAGATCGTAGGATCGGTGAACGATCCGATCCTACAAACGGGCTAACTTTTTTTTTTTTTTTACAATTGTGTTAAATCTTTATATGGCACATACCCATGGTCCAAAGTCTAATCTTTGCTCAAAAATCACTGCACGCCTTTATTTTCATATTCAATCAATCAGTTCCTCGCGTTTTAAGAAACAGAAAAGCCTAAAACCCCAACCGATGTTTGAAGTTCCAATTGATATCTTAGATTAGTAATTTTTGTTTCTATGCTCGTACGCTTTTAAACTTATTATGACTAGTGGTGCACTTGAACTAGCTACTTTTGTTTTAGTATGTTTATCATCCTACTAAAATTGTTGACAAATTGCATCATTTTTGTAATATAAGGTGTTAATGTCACATTAATTTCTCTAATTGTTAGTTTTCTATATCAATTTAAATATATTTAGATAAAAAAATGATATTTTGGTAGGATCTTACGATCTTGATCCGATCTTACTATCCCGATCTTGCAAATAAGAAAACGATCCTACGTAGGATCCCGATCTTGACAACCTTGGCTGAGAGTGACAGAGAATTCGGACCATCAATTCCTTCATCAATGATCCAAATCAAGACATGTCACGGAGGCTAATTTGCAATTATTTTAGGACGGAGGGACTGAATTACAATTAGGTTAATTTAATATGAAAAGGGTCAATAAGGTAGCCATCTCTATCTCTTTTAACAAAAACACACACAAACACACACAATCTCTCTAATTTTCAAACACAAACACTCACACACTAACACACCATCACCGCCATCGTCCACCACCTCCGTCACCATCCACCACCACCACCATTGTCACCGTCTTCGTGACCAGAGAAAAGAGGCGGAGAAACGATGACGGATTTGTGGCCGGAAAATTGAGATGCGAACCACCACCGTTGGTGAACCGGCCTCCACCGGACGTAACCAACCGTGATCGTTTCTCCATATTCTCTCATCGCTCCACCGCAACCACCGCCGCTCCACCGTCACCACCACTTACGTCTTCATCATCTTTAGTACCACCACCACTTTTTAAAACTTGTCGATCTTATGAGAAATTATAATTTGAAAACTTCATTCATTTTGATTTAGATCTAATACAATTTGAAGCATTCAATCATATCTACCCACACATGTAAACTGAGAAAAAAACATTATTTACTTATCAAGTTACATTTGTTAATTAAAATCGGTATACAATTTTTATCATTTAACAAAAAAAAATAATGATATAACTTTCCTTCCCCTATCTTATGTGGATGATGTTTACATAAGATAATCAATGTGAATCTTACTTGGCATCAACATAGTTGATCGACTAAATTATGAAGTCAGACTTTTCATTTGAAATATTTGAATTACTCACGAGACTTTTCATTTGAAACCTTTTATGTAACTTGTAATAATAAATATTGTTTTCAGTTAGCCATCAAATTTGTTACGTATTTCATTGCATATTAGTTGCTTACGATAATATATATATATATATTGCTAAATGAATGGAAATTGTAACCTACAATGAAGCTTTGTGGATAAAGACGACAAGTTTGTTCCTATATACATCTATGATATGTACACACATAACATACATAACATGGATACGAGAATCAACATGGTCATGGATCTCAATCAGGTAAACCAAATGAACAATAACAATTGTAATTATTGTGTGTTAATACCCATTGATAATAAGGGAATATCCATAATGTATTGATGATAATCTAAATTTGTATAATTATATTGTTCGAAAATCACTCAAGCCTAAGATAATACTTTTAATAATCAATGTTAGGATTTACCGTTCCGTACATCGTACGGAATTCACACTAATTTATAATACACAGTAACACAGATAGATAAGTTTGTACATTCTTTAATCAAGTAGGCATGCACAATTCGACGTGTTGGGTTAGTTAAGTGTTAATTAGGTGAGTTCTTAAAAGTAAAAAGGATAGGGAGGCTCCTGTATATGTTGACCATGTACAATGGTCTACATAAGCAATCTTTTGAAAACCGATTCAACCGGTTTGGTCCGACCGTCCAAACCGGAATTCTAAAGGCTTCCGGTCAGTTTTGAACCGATTTTTGGCCATATTTGATTTTGACGTTAACCGTTCGGTTCACCGGTTGAACCGGGAACCGGAACCGGTTTTCAACTTTTTTTATTATGTTTTTTATTTTACAAAACCTATCAATAACACAAACACTAAATTGTATATGTCAACCAACGAATCATCTTTTTCACCCTCAAATTCTATGTCTCTGTCCAAAAAGATCAAAATCGAACCAAAAGTTAGACTTTTTGTATTAAATTCATGAAACCGGTTGAACTGGCGGTCCGACTGATCCAATAAGAACCGAACCCCTTCCTTTTCAACTTAAAAACTGATTTTTAAAACATTGCTAATAAGGGCTTCAACAAAAGGCCCTTATTGAAAGAATTGGGCTACTTTCTAAAATGTGATTGTTTATTCCAAAAGTTTGAACTTGCTTTAGTAGATGAATGAATTGAATCGATACAAAACTTTTTTGTTTTCTGTTTTGTTTGTAGTGGCTTCCTAAAAAATGTGTTACACCAATCTGAAGAGTAAGAATCCGTTGAATGGATGAATGCTTATTCATTTAATAAACTTTTTTATATAACACATTCTATGTACTTTTTGGAGAGTAATGTTAAATGTTACTACGTATATAAGTTTAAACATGTGTCTAACCGTACATTATTTCACGAAAAATGATATAAAAGCCTAACTAAATAATCTATATATGGGTCTAACAATGAGAGTGTGACATAGCCCATACCCGAATTAATTAATAAGATAACATTGTGATAAAATATATCAACTAATAATTCATGAATTAGGTCTTACTTTAATAATACTCTTATTTGACACGTTTATTTCAGTTGTTTCCTCTTCTTATATTGACTACTACTAATAATAATTATTAATTTAACTTTAATTTATTGTTTCCTCAATTTGTTACCTAAACTTTAGACGAGACACTTTTTTTACAGTAAATACATTTTTTTTTGGCATGTGTACCTGCAGAAAACATTCTTTCTCTCATTATTTGCCCATGTTGAGGTCCTAATACTTTAGTACATTGTATTGCATTACATATATAATGTAAAATTAATTAACGTTTTTTATATATCTAGAAGTAGCAAACCTGGGAGATGTAACGTTATTCAGTGTGTGGCCGGGTCAAACTTTTAAGATTTATAAGCACGGATCGTGTGACTCATGGGTCGTGAAAGACAAATATCTCCATTCATTAAATTAGTTAGGGTGTGTTTGGTCGATGGGAATAAAAATGAAAGGAATTACTTTCATTCTCATTCTCATTGAAAGTGTTTGGTTCGTGAAATGATTTAAAATTTGAGAATCAAACCTACGTGTATATGGGTAAAATTCATACTAATTTAAGGCGGTGGGTTTGACAATCTATAATTAGAAACTCATACCCTTAGTCATTTCAAGTGTCAAACTAAACACCCCTTTAATTTAACTAGACATAAAAAATTATAGATTTTTGACCTAATTATATAGACCGGAATATATCTAATAAGTATATTGTGGCACATGACAAATTCAATGTATTGGATAATAAAATTGAAAAATATTCAATCAATAAAAAATTAGGTATAACTTTAGGGGATTGAACTTCTAGTTTTAACAATCTTAATCTCCATTTTTGTTTGGCAACAAAATATAAAATGAATTATTGAAAAAAGAATTCACAGAAATCTCTTAGAATCTCTTTTTAAAGAAACTTCTTTAAATAACTTGGCAAAAAATATTCAGCTCCAGCTCCAAACACAATCTTCAGCTCCAGCTTCAATCACAATCTTCAGCTCCAGCTTCAATCACAATCTCTACTTCAGTCGTTCTTACCAAGCATACCCCAAATAAAGCTATATATCACTACTCTAATATTAATCATCTAAATTCGAATAAACGATTTCTATATAACACAAACTGAACCAAACACATCATATAAAATTATGTATTGTATATGAACGGATTTAGTCTAAACAACCTTCTATATAATAAAAGGAAATTATTACTCCTTCCGTCCCAAAATAATTGTTACATGATAAAAAATAAACAGTTTAATAAAAATATAATAATTAGTGCTTTCTCTTTCTTATTTTATGCAGAATGATAATTTTACTATTAACCAATTAATAACAACTTTATTTAAAATTGTAATAATAATTTTAAGTAAGGGTAATATAATAATCACGATCAAACTTTTCTATCTGTTTTTAGAAGTGAACAATTAATTTGAAACGTCCAACAAAGAAAATATAAACTATATTTTTGAGACGGACGAACTGTATATAAATTCTTAAGAACCAATTTTTTGTTATTGTTTTTTTTCATTTCATTTTAGGTTTAAAATCAAATAGATGGCCGCCCATCATTGGACTTGCACCAAACAAGATACAATACGCATGTGGTTGTGTTCCCCAATGGGGATAGAACCTCATGATACAACATGCATTTTTTGAGCCCCAAATTTATTATCGCTACTACTAATAATCATCCATTTTAATTTAATTTCAAAAAAGATTAATAGGATCCCTCGATTTGTAAATAAAACTAGAAATTATGTATAATAATCTATTAAGAAAATAAATAAAGTAGAATAACACACGAGTTTTATATCATTCACAAAATGGAAATTACAAGGGATGCAACTATGCTAAGACATAAAGCAATCCGTGAAATACTTCATCTATTTATATATGTGTGACACGCCTTGTGTCCTAAACTTCCCAAATTCGTAATATTTTACGTAGAATCGTCATGAACAGAATATATACATACGTCTCATATGAAACTTAATCCATAAACTCGTGATTGTAAGTTCAACACTTCTCGTTTTGATTATATTGTTTCGATAACATTCTATATATAAGCTTTTAGCGGTAACTATTTTGTTATTCATCGATAATAATTAGTTAGAATCATGCATTTATTCAAATATGATTATTCACAGTGTTTTTATCTTAATTGACTTTTTAAACGTAAGTATACTTAAGACAAAATAAATATAGAATTAACCGTTGTTATGTCTAGTAAATAATAACTAACATTTTTAATTATTGAACTATTAATAATTGATTCTTTCATTATTGGTCTATGAATAGAAGCCTATGCTAAATTTAAAATATGTGCTTGTATTTTCTATGCTATTAATCATTGAAATATTTTAATATAGATAGGGAGGTGTTTTTGAATGTATGGAGAGAGAGTTATTGCTTAGTTGGATTGGATTTATAAATTAATAACTATAGCTTCATAATTAATGTATTGGTTGAATGTTGCAAGAAATATTTTTTTGGTTGATATTTATTTGGAAAACAAATTTAAGAGGTGTTATTTGGTTAAATTAATATTTCACACATTATGCTTATAGCCCGTTTAATCGTTACTTAAATTACTCATCCAATCTATTTATATAACTACTGGTAGGATACCTGCGCTATGTATCGAAAACAAATACAAATCATGGTGGTTGTAAGTTGTATGTCGGTTTTTAAGGAACATGGAGTTAATTCAACTAAACATCGAATAGCAACATATTTTTTCATTGTTTTGCTTGTTGATTTTAGGAAAATGTAACATTATTCTTATTAAATATTAGAGAAATTCAAACCGTGTTAGAAAATATGCAAATTGACATCTTCCTATATATACAATATTATAATTTAACAAGTGTTTCAAACAAAGCCTTATTTAGTGCTTTTATACGATAGATTTGTTTAATAATATATAATTTTATTTAATACATCAAGTTTTTATGAAATAAAATAATGGGAAATGAATAATTATAGGAATAAAATTGTTAAAAATTGCTTGATATATGTAAAAAAAAAAAATGTTTTTAAAAGTTTAGAAGAAGTAAGGTTGTTAAAATTGCTTGATGTATTTAACTAACGTTATATTTTTAAAATTTTAAATTTTAAGAGAGAAACTGTGAAAAGATTTTATAGGTAAGTATAGATAACGTCTATCATCAAAACAAACAAATCTCACGTTACTTTAATTAATTATTGTAAATAACTTCATTAATTTTTTTATAAAACAGTTGGACAAAATTTAAAATTTAACAACCTGTATTTACTATTTAGTTACATGCAAACTTAATTAACTACTTTTAAGTTAACTAGCATAACTGTCTATTTTTAATCCTCCCATGTTCCTTTTCATGTTTTAAATATATATATATATATATATATATATATATATATATATATATATATATATATAATATAATATATGATTAAAAAAATAGTAAATAATAAGGCCAAAATTTGTAAGAAATGTGGATGTTGGGACCTTATCATATGGAAAACAACATCACAACCTTTAAAATATGAAGTGGCCAAAGGTTTCCTAATAATCCTAGAAATGTCACATGAATGTCAACCCCATGAAACCATCTATCATCATCATATATCTTCCTAACTAATTATTCATCCCCTATAATATATGTACATATATCGCTTTCTTTAACATCAATATTCGATTTTATACGAAGTTTATAACGTTCGAATGCATTGCTACGAGGTTTCGATAGCCCACGCAATGATTGGCATGTTTATGTTTGTGAACAATCGAACATTAAAGATGATTTTAAGCTTTGTTTACATCCTTGTGGTGATCGAGAGCGATCGAAGAAAAAAAATTGTGGAAGATAGCAAAATAATAATGGGTTGATTACCGAAAACAACTACGACGTATTTCCGATTTTGTCATTATTAAACCAATTTTTTTTATCTCTTATAAACCGAATGAACCTTGAAACTTTTGTCTATTTTAAAAAATTATGTAACCTACAAATGATAAAATAAAAAGAACACAATACAGTGACGATAAGTCGTAATGAATTAATCCTTGTATGATCCGAGATCAAAATTGATGTTAATCACGTTTATACACACATCACCACCAAATGCTCTTTGACTTAGCAGTATGAGAGAGAGAGAAATCTGTCAACAAAAAGGTTGTATCAGTCTTTGTTTACACGAGATGGTCGCTTCAAAAATACTTTTAGTTATTCATTTTTTAAATAAGAACATCTTCTCAAGAAAAGTTAAAAATAACTAAGATACATAGGAAATGCAAAAGAATCAACTCTATAACCTAAACTTGTAAAAGTTTAACACTACTTGAGATGTATCAAATTAAATGGAAAAGTATCCATACATATCGATGATTCCTGGATTTATCGGTTAATTTGTTCTGGAGTCTCTTATAACCAGATCTGTAAATTAACAAGGAAATAGATTTGTTTTGTGAAAAATTTTCAATGACATCTTGATAACATTTTTCTTCAATGAAGTTTAACATTTGCACAATTCACTGATACAAAATCCTCTTGCATTATTAAGGTGATATTTTTGTGCGTAGTTCTTTTTCAACTGGTATTAAAGGTATTAGATTTATGTCAACTTGCCGCAAGAGCATCTAATTCACGGTTTTTTTTGTGATAGATTATCATCTTCCCCAAATCATTTTGGGTCAATTTTATACATATTGTGTGTTTTCCTTGAATTGTTCATTTGATATTTTAGTAACAATCGTAATATGTGAATTTATTTTCCACTTGAATGTACCTCAACATTAAAGAGTAATTACCGTTATGAATAAAATTATTCGATTTCGACCTTTCGTTAGAAAAAGTATCCGTACAAAAGAGCTCGTGGTGTAGACATCAGCTTTGACATGTAACCGCTAACAGAAGGTGTGTATATTCAGAAAAACGTAAAACAAACCTTAGATTTTTGTACTCATCTATATCAAACCTATACGTCAAACGCATATTACCTGGTCCCTCCTCTGTATGAATCGACAACGAGGACCAACCTAAAATTATGTTCGAAATAATGAATTTCGTATGTATACGAATTGATAGCTAACCTCATCGAACCAAATTGACATGTATTTAATTTGGAGATAAAATGGACGAAACCAGGTTGACCATATGATCACATGGTTCACAATTTTAATGTTACAAGATATCGTGTTGGCCCTAAAAACTTGGATCCCGGGGCTATTATTATTAGGTGTCACATTCCTTGTTTGGTACCTGTACCTTTTTTTTTCTTCTTACGAAATAATCTATCCTATTTTCAACAACTTGTAATAAGTAATAACATTTTTTAAGGAAATATTTGTAGCTGACACGAAAGGAATGATACTTTAAAGGTAAGTCTACAATTTTGACCTAAACATATGTTAAAAATACACATTTACTAGAAAAATACCGCGTAGTGTGGCGTAAAATAAACAAAATACCACGTAGTGTGACGTAAAATAAACGTTATTGACGATGAACAATCGTGACAGTGTTATGTTCATTTTTTCCCCAATAGATTAGTAATAATGTTGTTTTACAATTTTTCCAATAATAAATCGGTGATGGTAATATACTTGACTCGTCTAAAGTCTTAGTCGAATAAATTACAGGAAAAAGTGAATTAATTGTTATATTTAATAAAATAACTAATATCACACGGTTTACAAAAATAGTAAATTTTAAAAACTTCTTAAAGTGGATTATGTTTCGAGTACATTTTTAATTAGTGGCCCTAGCAACCATGTCACATCCAATCCATCCAATTAAAACATATATATAAAAGAGTAATAAAAAAGAGAAAACGATATATTATTTGAAATTGAATTCTCATCTCATTGGACTATAACACCTTCCAACTTCTATCATCTAACGATTTGACATATTGTTTGTTAATGTAACTTATAGGCTTAAATCACAAGTTTAACAAATAGTCAAATACAACTTAATTAGATTATCATCGACCAATGCGATGCAATGAGATATTGATATAACCGATAAGAGATGTCAATGGTGATAGTTATTTACAAAAATAATGTGGTGATAGTTCTGTTTGTGTTTTGAAAATATGTAATATGTGCTTTATGGAGTATATTACATTGCATTGAAATTCCGGCAATCCCAACTGATAGAGTCGCAATTTTTGACGTATATTACATTGCATGAACCGAGATACATTTTGACGACACACTACCGTTGGGTGCATTTCAATCGATGAGTTATTTATGGAGTATATATATTGCATTACATTGAGTATTTAAAGTTATTTATGGATAAATATGGTAGGACTAATTTATAAATGATAGTATTCAAACGAATCTGTGTTTGTTTATGCACAAATATTATATGTATAGTAATGAAAAATATGGGATTTACTCCATAATAGAACTATAGAATAGAATACGAACATGTGTACCAAAATGACTTTTTGACCCCTGTTATTTATTAATCTTAGCGCAGAGGCATCGTGGCCAATTGGCATTTTCGTCATCTTATGATTAAAAAATTGTATGAACAATTTTTGTGTGTTAATTCAATGGTTTTATGATCGGCTAGGTAAATGTTTGTAAAATTCATTAATATTGGCTTTTAAATTTTTTAAAGAGTAATATTTTCATCATTACTTTTAATATATTTATTAAAATTATACAATAAATAGCTTTACTATATGCATAAATAGAGGTACACTATGGTGGATCTATAAAAAATCATTAAAAGTCATGGTGAAAATATCATTACCCTTTTCTAAAACTCGATGCACTAACTTGATAAATATTAATAAAAAAAGGTATTAAACCGTACAAGTAGGATTCTTGTGGACAGAGATGTTAATGTACACAACGCAACCACTTTGACCCTCCGTTTCATCTTATTAAGTAACGGCCCGTTAACTCCCCGTTAACTCATTTTCATCAAACAACTGAGCAACAAAACCCTAAAACCCTAACTCGCTCCAATTTTCACGATTACAATTTCTGTGTATTCCATCAAACAATTGTGTATTCGTCTAATTGATTCGCTTCAATTTCTGTGTATTCCATCAATCGATTGTGTGTCGTTCAATTGATTCGTTTCAATTTCTTTGTATTCCATCAATCAATTGTGTATTCATTCAATTAATTCGTTTCAATTTCAGTGTATTCCATCAATTAATTGTGTGTTCGTTTAATTGATTCTTTCAATACAAAAAGAGATAAGTTTTTTGAAATTTATAAAACATAATTGTTAAATTATAATTCTTAAGGATATATGTTTGTTTTAATTCATTAATGAGATTTGTGTATTCAATAATTGTCAGGTTATAATTTATATTATCTGAATGTAAATTTGTGAAAATATATGTGTTTATTGTGTATCAAAAATATTTAACGAGATGTTGAGCATGATATAAATGCTTCTGCAATATTTTGTAAAAATATATGCGTTTATTGTGTATCAAAAACATTTAACAAGAGGATGAGCATGGTATAAATCTATTTGCAGTATTTTGTGAAAATATTTGTGTTTATTGTGTATCAAAAGTATTTAATGAGATGTTGAACTTGATACAAATGCATTTGCAGTATTTTGTGAAAAAATATGTGTTTATCGTGTATCAAAAGCATTTAATGAGATCCTAAGCATTATATACATTGCAGTGTAGAAAAACAGAAACTGATGATGAAAGCAAGTTAACAAAATGTATGAAAGTTGCAACAAAAAAGAAAACAACAGTTGCACCCAAAAAGAAAGTCGCAAATATAACACGGGATCATATTTGAAGGAAATGACTGATGGGTTTTCTATACCCTTACTAGATTAACATACAATGCGAAAATAACAATTAATCTAGGGCATGAAGGAAATTAAACCCTAAAGGATCTTAACTTAATAATAATAAGCAACAAAACAAAATAAATAGATAAATAAGAAAACACTAACCTTTGAGAAAATCGGATTTCTCACACGCAGACCACCTTAGCAGACCTTCTTGACTTGGAGGCGAGTACTCAAACCAGAGCATCTCTAATGGCTCACACCCACGAACCAAAGAGAAAATTCCAACTCCTAAGGTCCCGAATATAACCGAGTAAAGTCTTACAAGGAGTAGGAATGAGAAAGAGAGAATTGTGTACCTTGAAGCCATGGCATGCCCTCTATTTATATAGGGAGAGGGAAGCTAGGGTTTATATCATTGGCCGATGTGGGACAACCTGATTTCGTCCTCTAACCGCCGGTTGGATTATCCAGCCGGCGGTTGGGATTGCTTTCTGTCCAAGTATCCGAGCCACGATCGCGTGCTCCACCGCCTTACATTTTGGACTCCAGCCGTCAGTTGAACTTTCTAACCGGCGGTTGGATTTGGCTTCCAGAATTTTCCTTTCATTTCTTTTAGTTTCTAATTGATTCATCAACTATGATAATTAATAAACCAAATAATTAACCATAATATTAATTCCAATTAATATTATCTCTCATTTATTTATCTTTAACTGTTCGTTGAGGGCGATCCAAGAAAGACTCTACTTTTAATGATATACTTACTAATTAGTTATGAACTTGGACACTATATCCAACAATGATAACCTAATTTCATCAAGGAAATGCTGAGAAAATTGCATTATGTATAATATACATATATATGATACACAATGAACAACACTTAATTTTAGTTATTTCTAAATCCTAATCAATATACCCTAGACACATAGGTCTAATATTAATTTAATATGATGATACACAATGAGCAAAATCAAAATTTAGTTATCTCTAAACCCTAATCAATCAACCATAGACACGTAGAACAAATATTAATTTAATATGATACATAGTAAACAATATTTACATAAGATTTATTTCTAAGTCCTAATCAATCAACCCTAGACACATGAAACAAATATTAATTTAATATGATACACAATGAACAATACTTAAATAATAGCTATTTGTAAACCCTAATTAATCAATCAATCCTAGACACATAGAGCAAATTAGAGTTTAGAAATAAGTTTAATTTAAGTACTACTGCTCTCTGTGTATCATATTTTCAAAAAAAAAAAAAAATAGGCCCATTTACCCAGGGTTTATAAATAAGTTTAATTTATGTACCGTTTATTGTGTATCATATTAAAAAAATTAAAAAATTAAGCAATGTGTCCAGGATTTATAGATTAGGGTTTAAAAATAACTTTTAAGTACAGTTTATTGTGTATCATTCAATATGTTTGTCAATCATATAACTTTGATGTTTATTGTGTATCAATTATAATTTTATTAACCTGTTATCAAAATTCAATTGATTTACGGTTATGGTTGAAATATTTCTAAACTATAATCCATAAACCTTAGACACAACTTTTAATAAACAAAATCCTCATTAAAAAATCATTAATTACATACGTTTATTGTGTATAATTTAAAATTATAACATACAAATTTAAAATTCAAGATATTGAAACCAATAAATTTGCAATATTAAGCAATAAACGGTTGAATTCAAGTATATTCTTTTTATTCTCAATATATGTAAATAAGAAATCAACAAAAGAAATCAAACTAACATCAGTTATTCAATGAAACACTACAAAAACCAAACATCAATTATCCAACAAATTTAATGTTCAACCTCGTATCTTTTTCCTATCCCCCTCTTGCAACTTTTTCAATCCAAAACTTCATACCTATAAACAGGTTTCAATCCATCCTCAACATCTCGAATGCAATTAACTTTACCATCAGGATTCAAAACTTGAATGTCAAATTTATGTACAGTAGCAGCAAGATCTTCTAAACCTGATACACAATACACAACATAAAACTTTAAGTTAAACATGATGAACATAAGAGCAAACATTATCAATAGACAGTAACCTAATTCAACAAATATAAATGCAATTAAGGAATACAAAATGAAAATTTAGTCAAAATGCATCTCAAATTAATAAACGAACATTCAATTATACATAAATATGCAAAAACTTGAAAATTTTAACCTAAATAACAGAAATTGAAAAAACCGAGTAAAAAAGATTCATACTTTCATCTTCAATACCGTCAGCAACATCTGTAATAGTTGATTCAAGATCGAAAGTAAAATCAGTAGACATCTTTTTGAAAAATTGAGAAATTGACGAGAAATATGATTTGAAATTGGAAAAAGAATTTTTTAATATGAACAGAGATAACGAAATTAATTAACGGAGATAACGTGAGGAAGAAAGTCTTGGCCAAAGAAGAAGGAAGAAAGACACGTGAAGGTTTTTCATGGTTGCATACACTTGCGTACTCAAAATCCCCTGTGTATTTGAAACCGGATCTAAACCGTACACCGTATCTTTTTAAAAATCTTGCATTATTTAGAACACCGAAAAGTAAGTATATTTATTTATGGTATGGACTTATTTGTCAAGGCATTCAAAATGTATGTTAAAATAACTTTATTAATGTTTCCTTATTTAAAATTCGTACTTAAAGCTTAGTTTAAATAATAACTACTCCGATTAGTTACATTAGGTAATTATAATTTTACCTTAAAATCGAAGAAAAAAAATGTGATAAAGATCGATTCTACTATTAACACATGTCAACATTCAACATCATAACCTTTTTTTGTGTATAATGATACTTTCACCTATTTTTTCTCGCTAGTCTCCTACTCATGCAAAGTGATGGGGACAACGATTTATAATCGCGGGCAATTTACAATACTTTTATTTTGTTATTGAAGTTATGTACTAGAAGCTCTATGTTCGGATAGAAGTATGACTGTTTAAATCTTATCTCCCCACATCTCATATTTGAAATTACTGAGTTTAACTACTCTTGTTGTTTTGAAGTTACGTAGTTCTAATAATGGAGTAAATGTTTATTATACTGATACAACGAGCAATAAAGAAGTATACAAGTATAGATAAGAATTATATATATTTTTTACAATATTTATTGAATTTCAATATATATATATATATATATATATATATATATATATATATATATATATATATATATATATATGATATAATATTTATCCAGAAATTCTAAATCTGAATTATCTATCCCTCTCTGTGTCTCCCCCACGTTCTCTCCCTCTCGCTCTCTCTCCATTTATAAGCAACCAATTTCGTGTCCTTCCAGTTTCATATAACAACAACATTACCAAAATTACAATTTTACCCTACACCGCCACCGTCTCACCGACCCCACCACGGCGGCGCTACTTTTTCACACCACCGTATTCCTACACAATGTCTCTATCAAAACGAGTCTCCTTACCACCACAATCACCACCACAACCTCCACAAGATCTCAAACAACGTGTGATCACCTGCCTGAATAAACTCTCCGACCGTGACACTCTCGCCGTCGCTACAACCGAGCTCGAATCCATCGCTCTGAATCTCACTCAAGATACATTCGCTCCCTTCCTCACGTACCTTAGTTCAACTTCGTCGTCTGATAAATCTCCGGTTCGGCGGCAATGTGTACGGATTTTAGGCGTTTTGTCTGTAACTCACGGTGACGCTTTGTCTCCACACGTTTCTAAAATGCTCGCCGCCGTTGTTCGACGCCTCCGGGATCCTGACTCCGCCGTACGGACGGCGTGTGTCGGAGCTGTGACGTCAATTGCGTCGGAGATTACAAAACCGTCGTTTTCGTCGTTAGCAAAACCGTTAGTGGAAGCGGTTATGACGGAGCAGGATCAGAACTCGCAGATCGGATCGGCGTTGTGTTTATCGGCCGCAATTGAAGCTTCGCCGGATCCTGAACCGGTGCAATTGCAGAAGTTGTTACCTAGGGTTTTGAAGTTGATAAAATCTGATGGTTTTAAAGCTAAACCGGCTTTGCTGTCTGTTATCGGAAGCATTGCTGGAGCCGGTGGTGCCGGTTTGAACCGGAGTTTTTTAAATTCTTTAATTCCGTGTTTGGTTGAGTTTTTGAGTAGTGATGATTGGGCGGCAAGAAAGGCGGCAGTTGAGGCGTTGGGACGGTTAGCGGTTACGGAGAAGGGTCAGTTGATTGATTTTAGGTCTTCATGTCTCTCATCTTTGGAGAATAAAAGATTTGACAAGGTATATTGTTTCTACATACATATTGTTTTAAATCTTTAATTGATATTTGTATATAGTTTTCGCGAAAACGTTGATAACCAGTAGCGAGGACTGCCTGACTTGATATCATAGAGTCAACAAATTAGTCATATTATTTAAAATTGTATGATTTTAATAGGTTTTGAATAACAAATTGACTGAATTTGATTGATGTAACAGGTGAAGGTAGTTCGAGAATCGATGAATCAGACGTTAGAGTTATGGAAGGAGATTCCTGGGAATGTAGATGAAGTTCCTGCTTCACCTCAATTCAATGGCAAGTCAGCTTCAAAAGGTCAGTGAGTAATTGTTTGAAGCTAGTAAAACTTTTGTGAAATGTGTTTGTATTACTTATTATGTTTATGTTCATATAGTTTGGTTAAGGAATAGTTGTGGAGTTATTGTGGTTGGTTATCTGTTAAAAGTTTTAGGTGAGCTAAACTAATGATTATCCATACCTTGAGCTGGAAGGAAAGCTGGCTAATGGTGTCCCTAATTACAATAATTAGAGTTGGAAGGTTTTGTTTTTTATTATTAGGGAGTTTTTAGAGTATTTGGGTAATGGTGAGTGGTGACAGTTCTTGATGATTAAATGGATGGCATGATTTATTCCTTGTTTGATAATGTTTGGTCACTTTCTTGGTTGCTTGCCAATTGGTATTTATTATATAATTTATAAGTATTGCCTATGTAACATATTTTGTAGTTTGACCTATTTAATGTAAGACCTAATCCTCACCTAAATTTTTTCTATTTATAGTATCTGTTACCATTATGGAAGCTTCACCAAAGGAAACATTTTCTAATAGCAAGCATTCTTCGATTCAAAGTTCGTCTCCAACTACAACACCAAGCAGAAGCCCTCCAAAGAGTAACTACAGGAAACAGAATGCTTCTATTGCTAGAAAGGTGGATTTTGACAAAGAAACTGGTTCGAAAGCTAATCTGCCTGTACCCAAACCTGTATACGTAGAGGTAGATTGTAAAGAAAAGTTTGCGAGTGAAAAAAATAGGACTCCTGACACGGAGGATGCTGACAAAAACATCATCTTAGAAACGGAGAAAAGAGTCATTTCTAGTAAAACCAAATTTGGTTCTCGTGTGGTTCCATTTATTGATGACTGTGAATTGGATATGAAGAAAAATGACAAGGCAATCGAATATGGTTATGGGAATCAGAAAGAGGTTCAGGATATTTCTCGGATTCAAAAGCAACTTGTTCAGATCGAGAATCAACAGTCAAATCTATTAAATCTTTTACAGGTGCTTTGAAGTTTGACACGATACCCTTCTTGTAATCTGTTTTGTCATGAGATATTCTTCTTTATATAACTCTTTTTTCACTGTTTCAGAATTTCATTGGAAGTTCTCGTAGTGGAATGAATTCTTTGGAGACACGAGTAAACGGACTAGAGAAGGCATTGGATGAAATATCATATGATTTGGCAATATCAACTGGGAGAGTCCCAAACACCGACTCTTGTTGCCTGGGTACTGATTTTTTAAGTCCTAAATATTGGTGGAGGGCAGAAGGGTCATCATTTTCTAGTCCGAGGTCATCTTTCCGTGGGAGTCACCAATTACCAAGTAAAGACTTCAATACCGACGTAACTAAGAATGGTAGTCCTACAGCAAGCAAGATAGGTTCAGTCGGGATTGCTCCAAACACACCAGGAGGTGGGTTTGGAAGTCCAGGGAGAAATTTAGAGCCGTTATCGATCGCTCGAAAGAACAAAGCTGCACAAGGTCAAAACCGTAACTTTGACAGATTTGATAGGGGATCTTTGGCCAATTGCATACAGCAGCGAATCTAAAAAGCAGGTATTTTGCACATCCCTAGTAGCTAGAGGTTGAAACTCGATACATCTCCTCATAGATGGATTGATTCTGGTTGTTTTTTATCATAAATGGGTAAACTCTTAACCTGAGTAAAAGATTTAGCTAAAGTGGAAATGGGTCAATTTGGTCGAAAGTCGCTCAACTTGTATATTCATTGCTTACAACCTTCCAACTTTTTCCAATCAATAATACTATCTTTGAACATAATAGCACACTAATGACTTATTTATTGAAAAAAAAGGCTTGTTTGGATAAAGATCTGTTTTGGGCGAACCCATTTAGACCCGATACACAACCCAACCGGCCCATTTCACTACCTCTAGAGTCTAGACTCCTTTACTAGTAACTATTATTTGTAATAGTTTCTTTTTTCTGTATTTACCCTTGGCCTGGGACCAGATAGCCAGTAGTTAACAAAGACTGCTTTTGACTGTTCTTAAAGAAACAAAAAACACTTTCTAAATAGCATAGCTGTTACCACTTTCCCTTTGGTTGACTAGAAGTTGCATGGTTTGGTAATGTCAAATAATTTGGAGGGCTCCACTTTGCCAATTAACTAAACAGTAAACCCTTTACTCTTCAGTCGTAACATTTACAATTGCATTTCAAAATTTCCATATTGTGGATTTCTGGGTAGATTCAAATAGTCGTAGGGATGATCGTGTTTAATCAGTTTCATAATTTGACATATTTTACTCTAAATCTTCGTCTCAGATACCTCTATAATTTGATGAAGATCATTTTGTCATTTACCACGAGTCATCAGCACTCAACAGGATGAGAGAGAACCAGCATTACTTATCGACTACTTAAGATGCCAAATACTATTAAAGGCTATAAATCTCCATCCGCTCACAGCCAATGCGATACATTATGTACAGAGAATTCCCCGTTTTCTTTTTCTACATATACACGGCCTTCGGCTGCTGTGTACATGATTTAGGTGTTTACCAAGTTAAGTTTATTGGTTCTGGGGCTCTTCTTCCATTGTCGTTGTCACAATGTGCTATGGGAAGTGTTTAACCCCATTTTTACGTGTGCTATACTACCCAATTGCTTATTGAGTCAGACAAGTCAAGTTGAATTAGATACGCTTTCTACACCATTTTTTGGTGATCATTCATACGACATACATTATTATGTGAAAATTTGATATTTCAACCAATTTACTTGTGAGGCTTATGCTTTTTACCTTTGAAACTTGTCAAAAGGGTCATCTTATATTCAGATTAATTGAATTATTTATATCATTTTATTTGTATAATACAGTTTTTGTAATCATATTTTACTCAAGTGTTGGACAAAGGATTTTTGGATCAATGATAAGCGCAATTTATAATTGTTTTTTGGGCAAAATGCCAAAAAAAGAGTTACATATTTATCATTTTTTTTTTTTTCATTTTGGGTGTCAATTTTAACTATTATAGTAAAAGAATTGTCTTTTTAATTCAATATTACGAGGATATGAGCTCCATCAGATGTTACAAATCGTTAGGCCTGTAAGCGAACTGAACGTTCAGCGAACAATTCGCGAATCGTTCGGCGGGAAGTTCGTTTATGTACGAACATGAACAAAATTTTACGCTCGTTTATTTATATGAACAAGCCGGACTAAAGGAGGCTTCAACGCCAGATCTTCCATGTCCGTTAACGTTCGTTAACATGTTCGTTTGTTAACTAATAGTTAATTAAATTAATAGATATTTGTATGTCTTATTTTAATCTCATTTAAATTCTATTATACTAGTATTAAATATTTAGATATTTTCATTCTAAATATAACTGTATTAACCAATTCAATATTTTACCCTTCACATTTCCTTCTCAAATTTTCCCTCCATTCTCACGCATCCCTACTTAGATCTCTTTTCATCCACTAATTCCAATCACTCACATTTTCCTCTCACATGCTTTTTATCTTTATAGAAAATTTGTCAAAAGGGTCATCTTATATTCAGATTAATTGAATTATTTATATCATTTTTTTATTTATATAATACAGTTTTTGTAATCATATTTTACTCAAGTATTGGACAAATGATTTTTGGATAACTGATAGACGCAATATAATAGTTTTTGGGTAAAATGCCAAAATGGTAACATATTTGTTAATTTCTGTCATTTTGAGTGTCTATTTTTAACTGTTACAGTAACAGGATTCTCTTTAATTTTGAGGGGTGTAGACTCCATCAGATGTTACAAATCGTGTCGCTGGCAAAAAAATTATGACATATTAGAAATCATACCGATTGGTCTCAGACGTGTATTGTGTGTGTTTTTTGTGATTATTGGTGGCATTCATTTATGTTTTAAAAAATTACACGTACAATCCATGTCATTATTTTTTGCCAGCAAAGCATGATCCGTAACATCTAACGGAGCCGACACCCTCATATATTGAATTACGCGACACCCATCATATATTGAATTAGAAGACACAACCCTAACAGTTAAAAAAAACACTCAAAATGAAAATTAAAAAATATGTTACTTTTTTCAACATTTTGCCCTTGTTTTTCCCACAAAATAATTATATTTTCTCCTACTTTACAAAACTAGAGTAAATTATTTAAAGAGTAAATTTCACCGATTGTCCATGTGTTTTACACAAAATTACACCGATCATCCTTATCTTTTAAAATTACACTGATCATCCCTAATTATGTAACGATTGCACGACAGTGGTCCTTGGCACTAACTCCTGTTAAAAAGTTCCGTTAAATCCAATGTAAGGAGAGTAACATGGTCTTTTCACCCACTCTTTCTTCCTCCCCAATTGACTTAGGGCGCGTTCAGTTACGAAAAACTCCTCTATTTTTTTTGAAATTTTATATAAGAAAACTGAAAAACTAGAAATCGTATTCAAGTTGAAGTTTCCTAGAGAAGTCTTCTGAGAATGTGAAATCTATGATTTAAGGTAATCTACCTTTTCTATTTTGAAAAATGAAAACTTCATCTCTACATTTGAACGTGTTCTATAAATCCCTTATAGTTTTCAAGGGACAAAAAACTCAAGAAATATAGAAAAGAGAAAATGGAAATATTTTTCTATAACTAAACACGCCATTTACTTTTTCTATCTCCTACTCCGATCACCATCTCCACCATTTTCTTCTTCCTCTTCTTTCATATACCCAAATATTTGTTTACAATAAATGTCATAATGATTCCATAAATTAAAAAAATATGAAAATCCTCTATAACATCAACAATTAATGTTCAAGTCACTTTTATTTCATAAAATCTACAATAAACACGTATTCATATATGGCTTTACGACTTTCCTCCGAGTAAACACCTGAAAGATAAACACACTTGAACACAAAAATATAAACCAAGCATAGCCGATCAAAAACTAATAATAATGAGTTCACCATTATTTACTCTTATTTAAATAATCTTTGCGTTTTTCACTTTATTTCATCATTTGTGCTTAACCTACAAAAAGTATTAGAATAGTTAATTTTTTTAAAAATTTATTTACCGGTTTGGACTATCGGTTATCAAAAGTTTCACAAAAATAAATTATTTCAATAGTATATATTTTACTATCGATTTTAAAAACTAGATTATTTAAATACTTTTTAAAATTCATGAATAGTCGATGGAAAAAAGTGATAAATAATTTACTCACACAATTGTGTACCCAACGGATCCCATAAACAAGGGGGGTTGTGGTATTTTCATTGAATCCACTCCGTATTGGATCGACCAACAATCATTTTGTAATACCAAAAGCCCAATAACAGCGTGCCATTTTTAAAAATAAATTTCTTTATTTATGAAAAAAAAACCCCACAAACTCACAATTAGGGTGAACAAAACCCGATTTTTGAAAAATCGGACCGGTTTTTAGTCAACGGTCAAGAACCGATTTTTGACAAAACCAGTTTGGAACCGAACCGGTTTTGGAGGGTAAAAACCGTAACCGATTGTAACCGGTTTGGAAAAACCGGTTTCAAACAGGTTTTCTATATAATTGTTTTTTTTCGATCATTGAGCGTTTTAGGGAAAAACAACGTATTCTTCAAATTTTTTTCGATAGAATATTAGTACATTAGGTATGGAAACATAACTTAACATTAACTTAAAACAAAGTCTTCTAAATCTTCATAAAAATATTATTGAAACCCATAAGTCTATATAATTATTATTTTTCGAGCGTTGAGCATTTTAGGGAAAAACAACGTATTCTTCAAAAAAATTTCGATAGAATATTAGTACATTAGGTATGGAAATATAACTTAAAAATATCTTAAAACAAAGTCTTCTAAAACTTCATAAAAATATTATTGAAAATAAAAGGTCTATATAATTCAATCTTCTTCGAGCGTTAAGCGTTTTAGGGAAAAACAATGTAATCTTCAAATTTTTTTCGATAGAATGCTAGTACATTAGGAATGGAAACATAACGTAACAATAACTTAAAACAAAGTCTTCTAAATCTTCATAAAAATATTCTTGAAACAAATAAGTCTTCATAATCTTCAAAATCTTCAACTTTTATTAATCTTCAATTTTTCTAACATCTTCAATTTGCGTAGTCTTCAAAGGTCGAAATCTTGTTCGGAGGTAGGCTCTCGCGAAGCTTCATCGAGAGCAATTTCTTCATCGGAAAGTGATATTGCCATACCCGCTTCCACCTCGAGATCGTATATATCTCCTTCGTATTCCATTTCACCTTCAAGACTTGAAACGTTTCGTATACGTTCCGCAGCGTCTAAGTGATCCTTCAAGCAAATACACATCTCTAATGAGACCGGTGTGAGTCTTGTTCTTCGTATAGATAATACCCTGCCACTAAGAGAAAAAGCGGATTCCGAAGCTACCGTAGAAGCTTGGACGGTTAGTAAATCTCGGGTCATGATGGTTAGAATGGGAAATTGAGATTCTCTCCCTTTCCACCAAGCTAAAATATCAAAATGTGCGAATTCTTCGGGTCTTATTGAGGCTAAAAAATATATTCCGGTATATCTCCCATATTCGCTAGTGTCCCTTTGGTCACCATCACCCCTTGCCCGTTTATGGTTTTCTTGTCTTAAACTATTACATAAATTAATCATTGGATGTCGGAAAGAAAATGAACCCAATATTGTGGAAGCCGAACTAGAAGAAACCATTGTTGTTGAACTATATTTTTGAAATAATGGCCAAATAAATCTTTAAAAGATTTGTTAAAATAGTCTTTTGTATTTTGTGCAAAAAATGGGTCCTCATCATTCAAATCCAAATCGTTACAAATGTTATCGATAAGCAATTCCACTCCGGAAATGTTCAAACATGGGTTTAACGCAGCGGCACAACTAATTACCGGTGGCATTTCTTTAAAATATTTTGGAAGTTTCGCTTTCATGGGAGCCACCATTATTGCATATACATTACCACAAAATTCGTATTCGCTTAGTTTTGAACTCATTAAAAATATTTGATTAAGTACCAAATGACTCGTGGGATAATAAACACCCGATAATAAAGTAGTTGCGGTTCAAATTTTTGAGCAATTCGGTTATCTTTTGAATAACCTCCCAACATTCGGAGGAAAATGGTGTTGCAAGACCTTTTTGAACAAGTTGATCATGAAAAACGTATAAAGTGTCGCTTGGCGTAAACCATATACAAACATGTTGTAAGTCGAATTCCATCTTACGAGCATGTCCCAATTAAGGGTTAAAAAAATGAAATTCGTTTCTGTTAGTCCGTCTGATCTCGTCTTTGAATCGAATTAACGAAACGTGCGGAATCCGTTCGTTAATTTTGATTATACGTGAAATGTAAAACCGAAACCGAACGTAAATAATTTTTTGTTGTTATTGATATTAATCAAAGGTTACAGAAAATACAGACAAGATCCAATCTCTCTTAATCACATACAAATTCTCCGAGTTCGCTCACTCTAAATTTCTCACGTCCATTGAAACTGAAAACAGAAACCGCGTATTTATAGGTTCTACTACAGTACCTGCGAACTTAATTTAAGTTCGCATGAACAGTACCTGCGAACTTAATTAAGTTCGCATGAACAGTACCTGCGAACTTAATTAAGTTCTCATAAATTCGCAGTTTAAGATTTCGACACAAGCTTTTGTCAAACGGTGTTGATTTTGCATCAACAAACTCCCCCTTGACAGCAGCTTGTAGATAATCTTTATACACAATCAAGCTAAGCTTTCTAATAAGCTCTTGTCATTCACGAGAATGTATCAACAAACTCCCCCTTGACAATAGCTTGTAGAAAACTTTTGATCTTTAGACTTCAGCACACATCCATTTCTTCACATAATCCGTATCAATCGACTCTCCCCTTGCCTCAAATTCACGATGTCTTCAAGAATCTGCATGTTCACAGTTCTGATCCCCACAAGCATAATCAGATACTCCCCCTGAACAACAGATATCCTTCTTGTACTCTTGAAGATTCGTATGCAAAGAGAAATATGATACGTAAGAAATGTTGTTGAATCATCCTTTTCTCCTCTTCTCTTTCTCCCCTATCTCCTCTTTCTCCTCTCTCTCCTCTTTCTCCCCTTTCTCCTCTTTTAATAAATATTGATACCCGTGCTTAAAAGCTAAACAATAGCTTTTGGAACCCATTTTAGCACGGTTCCATTTTTTCTTGAAATCTTCGATAATCTCTTATAAGATGCATCTATGTAATCTAAAGATATTGGGTTCCACCGAAAAATGAAACGCGTAGTTTCATATCTAAATTCGGTACGTGAAATCAATGTCAAACGACATTCTCGAAGGGGGAAAGGAACAAAATTTTTCCGCGGCTTATGCACTGGTGGTGCAAGCGCAAACATCTGCGCACGAGTATAACAAGATTTTGTTTTTGTTGATTCTGGTCGTCGTGTCGGTTTGAAAGCTCCTTTTGGCTTTTGAGATGAAACCGATCTCTTAACATGTTGAGAGTAGCCAGAATAACAACAATCAACCATTTGATGTTGACAGTGTTTGGTTGATTGAGATTTCTCCGAATTCTTCTTATTCTTTTGTTTTCCCAAAGAATAATTTGTAAACTGAGAAATCTTCTTTGTACGAACCATTCTATCCAATGGTTCCGAAGATTTATTTGTGTAAATCTTCTTCTTTGTCTTTTCCTTCACTCGCTGTGATTGAGAGGCTTTATCAATCTGCTCACGAAGATCTTGCACTGTTTTTCTTGCAAGATCATGATCAACTTGAAGTTTGTTTAAAACCTTTTGTTGATCTTCAAACTCTGCCATTTTCTTTTCCAGTTCGACGACTTGTAAACGCATCTCTTCGCGTTCAGTCTCCATTTTGAGTATCCGGGATTGAAGTGCCTGAACCTCTTCATCCTTCTTCAGAGAACTCTCTAATCGCAACTCTGTTCTACCAAAACTATTTGCCAACGCTATCCATAAATCGTAGGAAGTTTCAGCACTTGTGAACA
This sequence comes from Gnaphalium uliginosum, assembly GCA_963930675.1. Lineage (NCBI taxonomy): Eukaryota > Viridiplantae > Streptophyta > Magnoliopsida > Asterales > Asteraceae > Gnaphalium > Gnaphalium uliginosum. The sequence goes on from OZ005682.1 coordinate 44,851,198, forward strand.
AATGTAGCATAACATTTGGTACGCATTTGATGAGTTCCTCGTACGCTTTCTTTTCTCTGTTAAATTCCATACGTACGTCGTCAGTCATCAATTCGATTGGTTTAAAAATATCAAACATATCATTCATTCTTGGTCTCTCATACCTCTCTGTAATAGGTACCCATAAGTTTGGTTCATAAAACTCAATGTATTCCTCAAACCAAGTCTTCCAAGGAGTATAATTGTGAAAAATCAAATAAGAAGGAGGTTTTTCTGGAATCTTTTTTGAGAGAGCCATTTTATCAAAATTCCAAATTTAAGCCTTTTCAAATCTCCCTCCAAAATTTCGTCCAAAAACGTCCAAAAATGCTCGGGTAAAACGAAACCTTTTCCAAGCTAAAATTAAGCTAGTTTAAGCCTAAAAATAAAATTTGGTAATGTGATAAGTTCGCAGGGATAAGTTCGCATGATCAGTAAGTTCGCATATATCAAGTTTGCAGTCATAAAGTTCGCGAAAAACAGTTATCAAAAATAAGTTCGCAACATGAAATAAGTTCGTATATCAAGAACACCAAGTGCGTAGTAAACCCAGAAATTTTGAAACTCCAAATTCACCGTCGAATTCTCACAATTTAGGGTTCTTTTGATGCGCAATCACTTACTAAAACATAATCCGGTCTCAATTTGTTCTTAATCGCAACTTTCAACGTCGAGTTTAACTCGTTGGGTTCTTGTCCGAAACTTCAAACTTTTTCACGTAAAATCGATTCAAATCACCTCTATTTCTTGAATAGAAGGCTCTGATACCACTTGTTAGTCCGCCCGATCTCGTGTTTGAATCGAATTAACGAAACGTGCGGAATCCGTTCGTTAATTTTAATTAAACGTGAAATGTAAAACCGAAACCGAACGTAAATAATTTTCTGTTGTTATTGATATTAATCAAAGGTTACTGAAAATACAGACAAGCTCCAATCTCTCTTAATTACATACAAATTCTCCGAGTTCGCTCACTCTAAATTTCTCACGTCCATTGAAACTGAAAACAGAAACCGCGTATTTATAGGTTCTGCTACAGTATCTGCGAACTTAATTTAAGTTCGCATGAACAGTACCTACGAACTTAATTAAGTTTGCATGAACAGTACCTGCGAACTTAATTAAGTTCTCATAAATTCGTAGTTTAAGATTTCTACACAAGCTTTTGTTAAACGGTGTTGATTTTGCATCAACAGTTTCCTTACACAATCTCATATAATGTTTGTATCTAGCCTTACCCGAACAAAATATATCTTGTAACATAGTTTTATACGCGTTTTTTACTACGCTTATTTCTTCAACCACTAGTCCGTCTTGCACAACCAAGTTAATGATGTGTGCAACACATCTACTATGGTAGAAAATGACTTTCAAAGGTGGTTCGTATTTTAGTATTAATCTTTGAACGGCGTTTGTATTATTACTCGCGTTATCAAATGAGATTGAAAAAACCTTTTGTTCTATTTTAAACATTTTCATTACATCTCGTAACATGTAAAATAAGTTTTTACCCGTGTGAGGATAGTCAAAGTTTTCAAAAGCAATGGTACGTTTCATCATTTGCCAAGTTGCGGGATCAACCCAATGCGCGGTAACACAAAGGTACGAACCGGGCAAACCATGAGGAGCCGACCAAACATCGGTTGTTAATGATACATTTGTATTTAAGTTTTCAAAACCGATTATTAGTTGACTTTTAGCATTTTTCCTCAATTTAAGAGCATCAAGTCTAAGAGTAAGACGACTTACATGATTATATCGCGGTTGAAGAGTATTTTGAATGACCCTAGTAAGCCGAGGGTTGTCGAAGTGGTTGAACGGCAAAGCTTCTTGAATCACAAAGTCGACAAATGCTTCTCGACACCGCTCCGCTTCCTATGTAAAAATACCCCCATCCCGTGACATGGTTGCTTGACCCGACTCCGGATTACTTTTGACTCCATCACAATACTTTGTAGCATGTGATTTCAACGTTGAGTTGGAGTCGGCTTTCAAAAATTTCCCTCAACGTTTACAAAATGCCTTAGTTGAACCATCAGACAACAACACTTTGTAGTAATTACACCAAATCTCCGGATTTCGTTTGGTTACCAAAACTTGAACAACAGTTGGTGCATTTGAAGAACCAACACCGGCGGAAGTTGAAGAAGATTGAGTTGCCATTTTGAGAGCGTTTTGAGATCGGTTAGAGAGCGTTTTGAGAGTTTCGTACGTAAATCCTAAGCGTTTTGAGTGTTTAAAGACTTTAATGAGCAAGATTGAGTGTCGTGACTAAACCATACCCAAGGTATCTATTTATACGAATTTTAGGATGACAAAATGGTAAAAAAAAGAAAACACAAAAAAGGTCAAAAACGGCTATTTTTTCGAAAAAAACGGCTATTTCCCAACAGCTAAAAAAACCGGTTCCAAACCGGTTTTTCTAACCGGTTTTCCAATCCGGTTTGGGTAAAACCGGTTCTCCAACGGAAACATCCAAACTGGTTCCCAAATCACCGGTTTCGGGTTTTGGTTTTTTTCCAGTTTCGGGTTTTGACCCGGTTTTTTTGGTCATGCCTACTCACAATTGAACAGAAATGTTTTTCAAATACAAGAAAATTTAATTAAAAGAAGTAGAGTTGAGTACAAATTAGTAAAGAAAAGTTAGTGAAAATGAAGTAATCAATCTCAGTTATTCATTTTAATCAAGGATAACAAAACCCCTCATATTTAGAAGTTAAATATCTTAAAAACGTCTAATTGAAAAATTATAAAAATCAACGTTTTTTAAAACTTTTTTTAGAGTTGCAATCGTTGTGATTATTTAACATAATTACAAAATATAATATGATCACATGTGGTTATTCTCTAATATAATGTGATTATCATTTGTTTGACATAATCATAAAATATGATTTGATAATCACATATTATTCATTTGATTATCAAATTATAAAATATGATTATTATGAAAAATAAAATTAATAAGAAATATTTAAAAAAGAAAAAATGTCAAAAAAATTTTATTTGAAAAATAGCTTCTAAAAGTTATTTGAATAAGAAGCAAGAAGAAGTTTTTGTAATATAACTTGTTTTGAATATTTAAAAGTGATTTTGAATTGATTTCTACGTTTCTACAAAAGTTAGCCTTTTTATTTGAACCTATATATATATATATATATGTATGTATATATGTATGTATGTATGTATGTATGTATGTTCAAACGAGAACCAACAAAAGAAATAGAACTGCGAGAACTTTTAAATTACATGGTTTTTACACATCTAAACGTAACAAATTACATATAAATGTCATTTAATGTTCATATTATTGACAAATAAAAGTTAAAACCCACAAAAATGTATGTTAAATTATACATTATATGAAATGTTCACATGTGCATAAATTAAATGCGTACATGTGAATGAAAAAATATAATTTGATTTTAATGCTAATTTTGAGGTTTTTCAAACAATTTTTCTTTTAACCTTAATCCATATTAATTTTCAAAACTAATTGAATCTAGCCACATGTAAAAATCCAAAAGATATTGCAGTTTTATACTTTTTTGTGATTCTCGTTTGAACCTTTGACTATATATATATATATATATACATATATATATATAGATATATGTATATATATATATATGTATATATATATAGATATATGTATATATATATGTATATATATATATGTATATATGTATATATATATGTATATATATATATATTTATATATATATGTATATATATATATATTTATATATATATATATATATATATATATATATATATATATATATATATATATATGTTAGAGTTACAATTAGAACACTTCTAAAATAAGAACGGCTAAAAGCACCTCAAATGCACACATATATAAAATAAAATCATTAGATATACACTCATACATCTCAAATATGTAAAGAAAAATTGATGCACATTTCAAAAAATGCACAGTAATCGAAAAAATGATTGATGCACGATTATATCCAATAAGTATTTTTGACTTTTTTTATTTTTACTAATTTTTTTATTCTTAATAACCACATTTTGTAACATAATAATCACATGAACGAGATTATCATATCATATTTTGTGATTATGTCGAACACATGATAATCACATTTTATTTGAGAATAATCACATGTAATTATCATGTTATATTTTGTGATTATCTTAAAAAATCACAACAGTAGTGTTTGTAAAAAAACTTTGAAAAAAGTTAATATTTTTTATTTATATATATATATCATAGGTTTTAAAAGTTATTTTAATAATAATCATGGAATACTTTTTTTTGCTGAAAATTGTATTTTGAGTAGTTAAAAAGTGTTTTTGAAGTCAATATTACGTTCATATGAAAATTAGTCTTCTTATTTAAAGCTATATATATATATATATATATATATATATATATATATATATATATATATAGGTATGCAAGCATGATTAAGATAACTTAAATAAGATTATAGAATAGATTAAAATACCTGAGGTTTTATTATCAGAATTTATTTGACAATTACAAGGAGTAATCTTTTGACAATCTTTACAAGTAGAAGGAGTAATTATAATTTGAAAATCTAAGGTTCTTGAACACTGGGAGGTCGATAGTACAAGTTTGGAGGGTTTGAGAGGTTTCATACATTTGGAATTTTTCTAAGTGTTTTTTGCTAGTAGTTTTTGCGTCAAATATAATTGTTTCATTCCTAGGTGATGATAATCTAGTTTTAGGTTCTATAGTAGTAGTCATTGTTTTGTAACATAATCTGTAAATTATAACAGCAGCTCCAGTTTTTTCTTTGAATTCTAAGTTTTTTGTTTTCACTGTTAATGTTAAAGTATCTATAATATTAGGATCAAATAATCCTACGGTAAAATTAGGATAACAATTAAAATATATAGGACCATTAGCTATGTTAGATTCAGCCATAGCTAGTAATGAATTATTAAAGTTAGTAATATTAATAGAATTGGTGCATCTATTCTTAATCTAAACATTGGTTTTATAGCAACTTGAACTAAGCCTATATGTAAAAATTTATATGTTTTTCTATGTTCTCTTAATGCATTTAAGGATAATAATCGAGTGTTTTGATATTCTTTATTAATAGGTATGGTTTGTTCAATTGTTTTTATTGAATAACCTTGTAAAAAATAAAAAGTACCAATTTTATATATAGTTTTTACATCTTGTTTAGGTATACTCCAATTTTGTAAATCATTTTCAATATTTAGAAATACTAACTTCTACAGAATTCATATTAAAATGATCGAGTTCTTCTTCTGAAGTAGAACCATGCTCTGTTCTTGATAACAACTTTGAAAACCTATTAATCATGTTAAAGAGTTTATTCTTTTCTTTCTTTCATTTTAACTAATAGTTAGTTTTTTAACTGGTTGGGTAGATGCACTGCAGGAACACCTTTATAAATGTTGTGGTACGGCTGGCCGTCTTATTCTACTGCGGCACTTATGCTAATCCAAACAACAAGGCTTACCAACACAGTCATATTCCAGCACCCCTTTATAAAACTAACAATTCTTAAAATTAGAGATAGAATTAGATAAAATCTTTATCCTGTGAAAACAATGAGATAAAATATAAATGGTGAAAATAGATCTCAGCTTTTAAATCAAAATATATATATAAAAAGGGGTGAAGATAAAATAAAAACGGAGAAAACAATAGACCTTCATAATTTTATAGGGTAGGGATAAGAGGGAAATAAGAGAGAAATAATTTTTTGAGGGAAGTAGTGAAGCTAACCATTCATTCACGATGAATAATAATCAAACGTAAAAAAATATACCTTTACTAAGAAATATTAATCAAAATCGATGTCATGCCTACTAATATTCATAGATAAACTACTTTTTATAACTTTTAATATCATATGATGAATATTAAGAGTTTTCTAATATTTATCATTAGTGAATGTTAACTTGTGACACCCCTCGAAATCAGGTAAAACTCTGTACACCCTAATCATACATTCTTACGTTAATTTCCTCATAATTGAAAATAATTTGAGTTAACTGAGATAATTCTAGCACGACCCCACGATGCATATTTCTGATGCACACGATTTAATGCACGATGCATTACACATACGTAATTTTTTAAGAATTTTGCGAAACTATCGGAATGATCCGATGATTACGAATGTTGGTGATAATCTTTCGGAAAATCACTCAAAGGTATTTGATAAGAAATAGTAGTTATTAACTTTATATTGTTATGTTAGAGATATGATCATAACGATTATCTACGCTTAATTAACACTCATATACTTTAAATACGTACAACGACAACTAAGCGTACGTGATTTACTAAATGAGGTAACGACAAACATTCGAATAATATCAAATTAACTAATAATGTCCTAATACATTTAATTTACCCTAATTACCTCTAATTAGCCCTAATCACATACTACAAAACTAATTTACCTAAATTAACCTAATGGCCTAAATATCTAAACTAATCAACTCTTGAGCTAGAAGAAACAAAAAGCCCCCCCACCCCCCTAACCCTTGCAAAAATCAGCCCTAGGGGCCCCTTTGGACCACCATTTCTCCCTTGCCTCCTCCCATTCTCACCATGCTAAAGTTGATTGGTATGGTACAATTTTAAGCACATTAAATAGTAAGAACAAGAACAAATTCACACTCTAAAAATCTGCACATTTTCTCCTTTTTCCGCTTCTCTTTCCATCACCATTTTCATCATTATTATCCTCTCATCTTTCTTCAAACAACCACCATAAACTACCACCATGAACCACCACTATTACACTACCTTTACACCATTAGTACACACTTCTTGAGCTAATAAACACATCCTTTGATCTTTAAAAGTCTCATACTCTCAAGCTTTAGAATCACAAGGGAAAAAACTAGAAAACGGTTTATTAGAAGATTTTTTGGGTTGAAGATCAAGTTCACTTCTTTTCTTTCTTCTTTTCCAACCGATAGCATTGTAAGGAAAACTCCTTTTGATCTCACCATTTTATAGATTTTATGTATTTGTATGCTAGATGTTCACTCACATGAAAAATCGACTAAATACATGTTAAAACTTTAATTTGAACGTTTAAACGGTTAAAAACCAACTAAACAAACTCATAAACGAAAAACACAAAAGCTGGCAGATTCTTTGGACTAAATTTAAAACGTCATAACCTAAACATAAAATGACCAAATTGAGTGATTCTTAAGCCTAACATTAAATTTAAGAAGTTAGGTTTTCAACCCAAGTGGTCTCATGCAATTTCGATAAGTTTTGATACCCCAAATGGATTTTATAAAAACATGTGTCCAATCTGTCTTCAAGAGACAGAATTTTGTCTTACTTTGTGAGACCATAATTTTTTTTCCCACATATCCAAATGACATGATTCTTTTTCCTAAAAATCACATTTTGTCTAAGGTTTGAAAGTAGTATGGCCACATTTCGTGAGGAGGAGTCTAAGTTAGTCAACGAACATTTTTCTCAACGACTATCCAGAAAAATAGCTGTTGAACCTTTGTGTATTAATAAATAATTTTGAACCCCTTAAACATATCCAAAAATTATGAATCTTACTTTTAATTAAGCCTAAGACATGTAAGGATATGTGATAAAAAATTCATAATAAAATACAACCATTTGACTAGTCAAAATGACATCACACAGAATGTCAAAATCTGACAGAAATCCGTTAAGAAAAAGGAACAATGAATTAAAAGAATTTCTAATTGTTTAACTATTAAAACTTTAACGCAAACTATATGTGATGACTTATAAACATATTGGTCTATATATATAACACCCACGAAGATGTTTTAAAATAATATATAATTATATTAAACAAACAAACGAAAACCTTAAAAAATGTGTATTACTAAAAAGCAAAATGTAAGGTTTAAAACGAACGAAATATATAACCGAGGGACTAAAAATGTAAGTATTTGAATAATAGTTTTATGTCTTGGACAAATAAAGGAACTTGTTTAACAACACGTTTTAGACAAAACGAGATCGATTGCACGGTTTAAAAGTGCATTTATACAAATAATAGGCATTTTAAAAGTATAAACATTTAACCTATGCGTTGATAACGAAATAGCTATGTTCTCGATAAACATAAGTATAAGTATAAAACGATACGAGGATACTAATATTTTGAGAAATATTACTTATTAAAATATCACCAACGGGTCGTACATATTTTTGAAAACGATATACACCTAATCCTACTAGTTGAGTGGATAACTAGCATAGATGGAAAGTTAGCCGTCTACTTATACGAACGACCTCATGCGTTTAGGGCGCTAGGAGGCTATTTTGGGCAAACATAATCGCTTTTAAACGCTAGCACTCACGCAACTCACAAGGTGAGTTCACAGCCCCTATTTTTACTGCTTTTAAACTGGGGTGAAAAACATATGAATGACTTTCATACGATACTTGAAAACATGACAACGAATCTTTGTGCGAACCTACGTTAACTAGTTGTAGTGCATAGAAGTACTCTTGCTTGCAAACTATAACCATTAGTTAGATGACGCTAGCCACTGAATATACATATAGTACTATCGGGATGACGTCCCTCCCACATTTGTTAGTCATGCTAACTGGCGACAATGTGTCGAGACGAGGAGCGTATATTTAACCGGTCCCATGAAAAAAAACGATACACAACAGGTTGTGGTTTGGTTATAGGCCTAGTTGTTGGTACTTTAACTCGTAGGGCCTAGCTAGCCTTCGGGGGATCACCGTCATTGTTTGATTTCTACAAAAAAAAATTATACGATATTGCAAAGGTTTATGCTTGCAACGATTGATTTACAAACTTATATAACGATAGAGTCTTCACCTGTGAATTCACTCAACAATTTTGTTGACGTTTTAACTATGTTTTTTAGGGAGTTAGCATCGATGTAAGAACTTGCATGCATTTTGGGATCTCGCTTATCACAAAGATAGGATGCCATTACTTTTTAAAAACATTGAATCTCTTTTATATGACAAAAATGTTAGTCATATTCGTTATATTTGAACCTTTATCGTTTTGTTTGACTCGGTGATTTTTAACCGTTTAATTTAAACAAATTATGGATCTTAATATTAATGTTCTGTGATAATCATATGCTCAAGGATTCACCTGTTGATCGCGTCAGACCCCGTGCTTCCGCCTTAATCGTACTTTATTATTTTGGTGGAGTGTGACATAACTGAAGTGGATATTATCAGTTTCTTTAAAAAATTATTCGTTAACTATTTTTACCAATAAATATTAATCAAAACCGTTGTTGTAACTACTAATATTCATCAATAAACTATTTTTATAACCTATAATAACATATGATGAATATTAAGGTATTCGCTAACATTCATCGTTGATGAATGTGTAGCTTCCCTGCTTCTCTAGTAAATAGTATTATCCTCTGGATCCGGACCATATATATATATAGGGTTAGGTTTTTATGAAAACAAGGAGTTAAAATAAAAACGGTAAAAATGATCTCAATATTTATTCACAATTGTTTTTAGTTGTGAATTTTTATTCTTTTCAATTCACAGAAATTTAAAAAAAAAATAAATGTGAAACTTAATTTTTTTAGCTTCATATAAATTTATGAATGTGTAAAGCTTACTTTTCAAGCTTCACAATTCATAAATTTTATGTAAAGCAAAAAAAAATAAGCTTCACATTTAAAAATTAAGTGTAAAGCAAAACAAAAATCGACTTCATACTTAATAAAATTGTGAAGGTAAACTGTTTTTAACCGTTTTTATTTTATCTCTGCTCCTTTTTATATATATATTTTGATCCAAGGGTTGGCGTCTATTTTCACCTTTTTTATTTTATCTCGTTATTTTCATAGGATTCCATTTATATATATATATGTGTGTGTGTGTGTGTGTGTGTGTGTGTGTGGTTCTGGATGTGTTTGGCACGCGAGCTTATAGGAGCTTATGAGAGCTTAAACTTTTTTTTTTTCATAAGCTCAAGCTTTTAGCATCGTTTGATAGACAAAACTTTAAGAACTTATTGAAAGAAGAAGCTAGTTAAAGTAGCTTATACAAATCAGCTTCAAGCTTATGAGAGATGAAGTTACATTAATACCCCTTATATAAATATTTATCATATAATATTTGTCTTTTTTTGTCAATTTACATCAATAAACTCCAGTTAGTTTACCAAACACTTATAAACACATAAGCTTCAGCCAGAGCATCCCCAATGACCATTTTACAAAGCTTTTTCTAAAGCTTTTTTTCATAAAGCTTTTTATAAAAAAGCTTTTGCTCCATCAATAAAAAGCTTTACAAAACTTTTCCACAATTTAATACAATATAATTTGAATGAAAGAGAGTCTAATGACTTGAGATTTATCAAGTCATTGCAATCTCTTTCCTTGTAATTATATTATATAAAATTGATGAAAAGCTTTGTAAAGCTTTTAATAAAACCTTTACCATAAAAGCTTTAGAAAAAGCTTTGTAAATGTATACATTGGGGATGCTCTAACTTCAAATATAAGCTCCAACTACCGAGTTAATTAGTGGACCATGGTACTTTTAAAAAATAATTAGAAGATGCTTGTACTTTCACAAGTATTTTACAAAACATTGTAACTGTCAAATTTTAAACTATTTCATCATTATCACTTTAAAATTTCTTTAACTATTCTCGTTAAATTACTTTCATGACATCCAAATTTTACTTTAATCAAATTTTGGATAACATAATAAAAAACAGACAATGGAATTACATTAAATATGAGTAACATAAAATCCATACAGTATTTTCACTGATAACAGGTACACCAAAAAGACAAAGAAAGTTTAAATATTTCATCACAATTCTTCCACCAAGAAAACTAAGTGACTAAACTAAAATGGAAAGTCTTGAATCATCAAATCCTGGACTATTGGGTCATCCAACATTATGCTACTGTTGAGTTAAATAAAATTCATATGACCCGCCCGTTTAACCTGTTAACAAGCGAATTAGAGACATTCGGGCATTCTTCTAGGCTTAGAAGGACATTTTTTCCGATTATGACCATTTTGTTTGCAAATTCCACATTGGTTAGCCTTCTTGCCCTCTTTGATGTCCATTCCATTATGTAGCCTTGTTGACTTAGGACGGCATTTTTCTGTTCGTTTCAAATCAGAATTTGGAAGCAATTTAATAGATGACTGAGGCCAGTAAGCTTCATGAGGAAGTGGATAAAATTGAGATGCCCACGTAGCAGTATAATCTCTAATTGAGTAATATCTCTGCACATATTGCCAGCTGTTTAGAGAAAGATAGGCACATGCACTCAATACATGAGAACAAGGATTCTTATTAATCTCCCACTTTCCACACGAACAAGTTTTGTCCTCCAAATTAACAATTTGAACATTTTTTCCTCGTTGAGTTATCACCTCGAATATTCCTTTCTCGCGGTTAAAGGATTTCAAGGTATGGCCACCAGCTTTTGACATTGAAGTTGATTGTTTTGCAATAACATGGGGAGTGTACAAATTTTCATTAGCTTGAGCAACATTTCCGAGAGAACGCCTAACATTAAAGTAGTGCACTACCCTATAAAACGTAAGTTGAACACATGCCGTGATAGGTAAAAATCAGGCACCCTTAAGTACTGTTAAAAATCTCATACATATTTGTTGTGAGCATCCCGTAGCGCTTTCCACCATCATGTGAAAGCGTCCACCTCGAAAGTGGGTGCCCTTCGAGCCATTTGTGAGCTTCATGATTTAGTTTCTCAATTTCCTACATAATGGAGTTAAACTTACGAACTTGATTCTGACTTCCCGCACGATAAGCTAATAGTTTCAAGTTTGAGTTGCGAAACTTATCGTGATAGTTGTTGACAAAATGTTGTAAACAATACCTCCATCACCGGGTGCATCTCCATCACCGGGTGCATCTCCATCCCGAGTATCAAATGTATCTCTAGTTTCCTATCCATCTATAGTTTCATCATTCACATAATCATCGTCATCTGCTTCAAATACACTATTCATTTCATTGTTGACAACGGCAATTTGAGAGATTATGTTAAAGTCCTCATTCAAAATCATGTCTGACACGACATTAGAATGTACATATGTGTTGGTCCTTTCTGTCAAAGTTGATTCCTGAGTTCTATATGTATCAACAACAAAGATAATCAGTAAAAACGATATAGGTAGATATGTATAGTAATCGATAGAAACTAAAAAAAGTCAATCAATTATCGAGTCTGTAAGTAACAATTACAAACAGAATCAATAGAAATATAATAGGTAGATATGTACAGTAAACTCTAGAAACTAAATATGTCTGTAAATATACCGTAATGCAATTCCCAACTCTCGTTGTGGTTCATTGGCTTCAACCTCCAAGTATAAATCAATGCTACTTAATTGTTGATGGAGACTCTTAAATGTATGAAACATGATGTCAATATCAACATTGTCTGTGATAGGGAGAGGAATATATTTTATCAATTTTCCAACAAGTGATGGATATCTGCATATCACTTTGATACGATACTGTTGCTTATTAATAGATGCCACAACATGGACTTGCTTGATAAGTTCATGGAATTGTATTCCACGTTGAACTTTGATTGCTTTACCAGGAGGATTATTATAACTCACACCTTCTGGCCCATCACATATATTTCCATCCCAATGACACAATAGTATAACACACTTTGGTGCCATAACAATAGAATTCTTTGAAACTTGTTAAAAACATCAAAATAAAGCTTGAATATTATGTTTAAAGCCTACTGTAAAATAACAATTTTATAATAAAAATAAAGTCTACTGTAAGTGGTGCAAAGAAAAGAAGCAAATAATGTTGAAAAATCATGAAACAACCCACATATAGAGCTTATGTTAACAGTTTAAAGCTTATATGAAATTGTACCAATAGATCGAGTAGTTGACACTGAGAAAGTCGGTATTGTAGATTGGGTACAATAGGTGGTGATGTCAAAGGATGAATATGGATTACCAGAGAGTGGAAGACAGATGACGGTGGCTGCTGGGAGGGGTAAATGAGTAATTTTAATTATTATTTAAGAGTTAAAACTCAACAATCTGAACATGCTTTATACGTAGTATAGATATAGATAGATAATCTTGTTTTCCTTTTAACACAAATGAAATTAAATATATTTTCTTTTTAACAAAGTCAATTAAATCTTCGTATACATCTATTTTATTTGTCTATCTTTTTTGTTTTACTTTTAGTCACTAAATTAAAATGTCATCTTTAAATCTTTGTAGACATCATGTTAGGTGCAAGGAAAGAGCTTTGTGCTTTTGTTGTGACTTTTTCTGTGGTAAAGTGTGGTATCAAATTGGCAAAATAAAATCCTCTTTATTATACTTAATGTGGTTGATCATCCTTTCTTTTATAGATTTTTGGCTGGTAAAATGAAAATAAATAAATAATGTATATATTTTCATTTGTCGAAATTGACTTACAACTTCATTTTAAACATGTGCGGCCTACTTCCGAGATTTTGATTGAAAGAAAAAAAAAGATTATACACTTTTGTGTTCCCGGGTTAAAAAGAAGAGAAATAAAATTTATACGTTCCGTGTTTCTGAGTTGGAGAGAAGTAGAAAGAAGTGACATTTATAACTTGTTTAATATTTCATCCTTCTATTTCTTCTCGATTTTAAAGAGAAAGTTTGCAGGGAAATAAAGAATGTTGAATCGATCCTCCTCTCACTTCTCTTCTCTTCTCCCCTTAAACAAAACTCGGGAACACAATTTGATTTTCATTTCTTTCCGCTTCTCTTCTCTTCTTCTGAAAAAACAACTTGTAGCAGACCCGTAGACAATTAGAAAATACAAATACAATTTATCGGTTATGCAAATTAATCTACACATCACATACATAACGTAATTGCAATATTATTCGTATATCATTAAGATCGAATCTATCATATATACGATCGAACAATTGTTTTTGAACCAAGTAATACCAAAATAAGATTTTTTTAGTTATCATAACGGTTTAAATGGGACAAGAATAATAAGAACCATTCACTAAACCATAAAAAATCATGGACTAAAACCCAAATATAGAAATCTAAATTGATATGATAAAGAAAGTTGTGAGATAGTGAAATGTATAACGATGGGGGGTTTTTATGGTGGGGTTAATGTGCCCCTTATCCTCACAAATCACACCCACCAACAAAATGTATTTAATAAATAAAACAAAGTATATTATATTTAATAAAGGGTCAAGTACTCTGAAATATAATATATGGTCTGATATTCATAATATTAAAGGAAATACTCAAACTTTCATTGTGTGTAATAAAATAGAAGAAAGTATATGATATTTAACAAAGGTTAATTAAGTACTCTGAAATGTAATTATTTATGGTCTGACATTCATAGTATGAAAGAAAGTACTCGAACTTCCATTGTGTGTAATAAACTTTATATATTTTGGTGACGTGACAGCTTCTAATGATGCCACGTAGTAGTTCATACAACTGACACGTATGTAAAAACATCAAAAGTTGCATAAAATAGTATTGAATAACAAGTTTATTAAACACAATGGAAACCAAATACTTTGTTGCATACCTATGAATGTCATACCATAAATAAGTACATTTTATAGTATTTAACCCTTTAATAAAATAATATTCGCAAGATGATAATTGTCTATCACATTTAAGAGTTAATAATGGTTTAATCTTCAAAATTTCACTTTTTTTTTTCGTTTTAACCCTTTTACCGTCTTCTTTGTGATTTAAGCCTTCAAGTTTTAAAATTTTAGTGATTTAACCCTTTAGGGGGATTTATGTTCTTTATTCTTCAAAAGTTTGATGATTTAATCTTTTAAGTTTATCTTTTATAATGAATTAACCCTTCTAAATTTATCTAGTTTAATTATATAACTTTCAAAAGTTTAATGGTTTAACCTTTGAAAATAAGTCAATACCAACTTGAATGATTAAATCATTAAAAAAGCTTGCATGGTTAAAACGTTAAAAAGTTGAAACTTGAAGGATTGAACCATTATTAACCACTAACATGTTACCCGCGCAATGCAGCGGACATTAAAACTTACATACGTTAATTTATTCGGTCAACAACATGTCGTCCTTGAATGAAAATGAGAAAATAGTGGTACATCATGTTTCTTAATACAATTTGAAACAATTGTATTCAATTTGTGGTTGAGATCAGGTAAATGTGGGTTAACGGGTCGATCAAGGAAGCTGTAAAAAAATAAGTTTTATTTTGAAAGAAAATTTTCAACCCGAAACCAACCTATAAACTTGCAAATATTTAACATACTTAATCCGAAGTCAAATGGTAAGTTGAAATCAACCACAAACCTATCAAACCATTTACATAAGTGAGTTACTTGGATCATGTCCAGATTAATTACTTCGGCCCGTCAACTCGTTAATAAAAATAATTCGAGTTTGGGTTGAGAATTGACTTTTGACATGTTAATATGAACATGCTAACCCAACACGACTCAAATGGTCTTCCATAATTCTAACAATTGAAAGTTGTAAAAGTTAAGTTACAAATATTTAATGTACATATTAAATTAAAAAGTTAAATGTGACGGTTACGAAGAAGTTATAATTAATTGTTTTAAGTGATTGTTATCTATTAAAAGATTGTAAGAGGATACAAGTGTTTGTTAATTGACAATTATTATTGGAAGAAGGTAACATTCGGAATGAATTTATATTCTTTACTATTCATAACTTTTGAAAGGTGTAGCAATGTTAACTATGTAGATCTAAAAAGGTTTTAATCGAGTAAGATATATATTTGGGTTAGCTTAGCAATAAAGAATCGACAATTTTACCCAACATGGAACATTATTTTGGCATATTCCAAGTTGACGGCTTATAGTTGCTCACACCTTTATTTAATGCCCTTTCTTTTCTTTATGCTATGATAATTTTAAAAAATATTGTGTCAAATCATGTTTTAATTTGTCTTCTTTAAAAAGTAAGTTTTTATGAAAAGGACACTAGACAAAACAAATTCACCCTTTGATATCAACTAACAAGTGACGGATTTTTTTTTCCAGTGTTCTAAAGAATATTGAACGAGAACACGAGGTATGTTTTTGAGGTGATATAGTTCAGTGTTCTCGAAATAAAAGTTGGCCCCCAAAAACACTTTAATCCAATCAAATAATAGGAAAGAAAAAAAGAGACAAAGCTCACCGTCTTGCGAGGACGGTGTGTAAGAACGATAATGAAGACATTGACGGGAACAACAGAGGGGAGGGGGAAACACCGGTTCTTGACGTTCTCAAGTCAAAACGGTGGTGAGAATGTACCACCCACTCTCTATGCTCTAACGATATGAGACCATCAAGTAGGACTACAGTTTAATTTGCATACAAAGTATATGCGAATAGTATATTCTAATTAGAAAAACAAATATGATAAATGAATAAGTTTGGCTGTTTTATTGTATTTGTTCTGTTATTTTCATGTATCACTCAAATATGATCACCCATTAAGATTAAGATATGCACAATATGAAATTAACCAATTCTATAATTGTTTCCTCAAAATTAAATCGATTATTAATTTATTAATACTAATACATTTAGATTGAATTTTATTACGAATAAAATTATGATTCTCCATTCTGTAAAATAATGAAAGGGTTTATTATTAATTGCATTATGAGAGTTGCATGTACCTATATTTATAGGCTAATAATCTTGCTAGACAAGTAATCTAATCATAACACTAATTGGAAACAATATCAAGCTAATCTACACAAATATTAACTAAATATAAGTAAAAATCTCTAAAATATATCCTCTAATACGCTCCCGCATTTTGAGCGGGTAAAAAACGAACGGTCAAACTGAATCAAAACTTGCAAAAGACGGGTTATCGTCATGCGGCTTGTATCATGATTATACTTGTCTTGCAGCTTGAATCTTGTCTTCGATTGTTGAAGTCTTCTTTTTTTTTTATCCATCATATTTCGATCTACACTCTGTTTCTCTTTCTCTGTATACTTGCTTGACGGTTCCTCCTGGCGTACGTCTTTTTTTTTGTTTGCAACGTCGGGGCTTTGCTTAACCCTAGGTAATAGCGTCAATTTGGCGGTCAATTTTTATTTTTGATGACAATGATTTTCGGCATTTGAAAGATAGCATATTAGTGACGAAGTAGAGTTAACGACGAAATCTAAAGTTTATCAGAAGTTTAGTGACGGAAGCAGAAGTTTAGCGACAAAGAGTAGCAACGAGTACATATGTTTAGCGACGAAATCTGCATAATTTTTTTTTTTTTTAAGATGATATTTAGGGTTTGTAATGATCAAGAAAGAAGTTGAACATTAGGTTTTTAAGATTGAAATTGTAGAAGATCTAGTTGAAAGGGCAATATAAGATAATATACTAAAGCGATTAAATTCACTTATTTAAGACAAAAAAAAAAAGAAAGAAAAAAAAAAGGAATAGATCCCTCCGGATCACCGACGATTAGTCGGTGACCGGAAGATGATTTATCTCCGATCATCTTTCTCTAAAACCTAAACTCTGATACCATGTAAAATAATGAAAGAGATTATTATTGATTGCATTATGAGAGTTGCATGTACCTATATTTATAGGCTAATAATCTTGCTAGACAAGTAATCTAATCCTAATACTAAGTGGAAATAATATCAAACTAATCTAAACAAATATTAACTAAATATAAGTAAACAATATCTCTAAAATATATCCTCTAATACATTCATCATCTACATAATTCAATTTTGATCATCCGAATTGTAATAGACTAATGTATAATCAATTCTATCAAAAATTATATAATGATAAATGATAAATAGACCTAACAAAATAGATTTAAAAGTAGATCTAAAAAAGTGAGCATGACACATGACAAGTTGAACAAATAAGATTAAAAGAAATTATATTATTCAATGAGTGAATCAGGTAACATTTAGGCCTATTAATTATTATGTTATATACCTATATATCATTACTCAATATCCGAGTTTCTCTAATTCAAAGGACAATAGATACCTATATACTAACATGTTAGTTTCGGGTTAATATCGGTTGTTGGATTGGTTTTGGAGAAACGGGTCGAATTTAATGGGTTTATTTTAAATTGACAGTTTGACTATTAATTAGAATATTTATATGAGCGTAAACCAAAAAATTAAATTGGTTGACATGTTGATTTCGGGTTAAAATTGTTTGTTGGGTTAGTTTCAGGTCAAATGGATGAACTTAATAAGTTATTTTTGAGTTAAAATTGTTGATTTCGGGTTAAAATTGTTGATTTCGGGTTAAAATTGTTAACTTGAACCTTAACTCGAGCCCAACTTGAAAATTTAGACGGCTTGACATGTTGATTTTCGTTCTTAAACTCACTCCATGCTCTTAATGTAACATTCACCCTAAGGGCCTAGTAATATACGGGTAATTTCCTAACTTTAAATTTATTATTTAAATGTGTTAGGAATATTTAATATTATCATGTTATTTGATAATATTAGTCAAAAGGATAAATGAGTTATTATGACTAATAAATAATTCACTGTTTTAAATTAATCTAGTTGACGGTAAAATAAAATAGTTGGTTTCGCAAAATGGTTTTAGGTTCCAGACAATAGATTAAGAAGGGAACTAAAATTGTAATGGTATTGGGTTAGATTAATATATATATATATATATATATATATATATATATATATATATATATATATATACATATACGTTCTCAAAATTTCTACACATATACATACCCTGCGAATTGAAAAACTCAAACTTGAAAGAAACTCTTGTGAAGTATTAAATCATCAGTAGGATCATCATCTTTTTTTTAAAAACGAATTTCAGTAACATCATCATCATCTTGTTCCTATGAGTATTTTAGTGTTTATAACTTGTTTTTTATGAAATTAGCCAATTCATGAATTAATTGTGAAATAGAGGTTTGAAAGATGTTACTTGATGTTACTTGATGCATATAAGTTGTTAGAAAGCTTGTTAGAATGATAGGAAGTCGAATTTGTGAGTTATGGAAGAAGAAAGTTCGGGAATTCTGGGTTGCAGTTGCGAACTTCGCAGGTTGAAGATGAACTCAGTTCGCAGTGCTTGATTGCGAAGCGAACTGAGTTGTTGCGAAGCGAACTGAGAATCCCTGCGAACTGAGCTGCCTTGCGAACCGAGTTATTGTCTAGCGAACTGAGTTGTTGCGAAGCGAACTGAAAATCCCTGCGAACTGAGAATCCCTGCGAACTGAGATGTTGCTTTGCGAACTGAGATTTTAAAAGTTTTATTTTGCAAATTTCAAAAGTGCATAAGTGTTAGTGATACTTTTAGTGACTAAAAATTTACCCAATTTTCATTTAACACAGATTGGGCCGAGATTCGCATGGTCACTCGAAAACGGTCCAATAATTAAAACTCTTCAAAATGAGCCTAGGCGGTTTTAGGCCTTTCGGGGTCATCTTGGGGTTGAAAATGGCATTTTTCAGTTTTAAGCATCGTTTCGGGATTTTCTGGTTTCACTTTGGATTGAACTTTTGTTTCTTAGACTTCAGGGATTTGCTTGTTCGCTTAAATATGTTATTATGATGTTTGAGTAAATAATTATATAAGTGCATTGTTATAACTTGAAAATATGTTATATGATTATGGAATGAGTTACAAACTCATTCTTTGTTGTATTCTCAGATCAGCAGAAGACTTAGTAACATTAGTCTTCTGAGTTGTTGGACTAAGACTGACAGGTGAGTGGATCTGGAACTCACAAGTTTGATTTGGTTGTAACGGTTTGGTTGCAACAAGTAAACGTAGATATAATTGATAGACTGTTTAGTCTGATTTGCTGATTATGAATCTACGTGCAATGTGGCCTTCGGGCATTGGTTGTTATTAAAGAGGTCAACAGATTGTTGGACTTGATTATTACATGATTACAGATACAGGGTTTTGTACATGTGTTGTATTAAAACCTGTATTGTGAAATGGTAATATCAAGTTATCGGTATATTCTGTATAGGCCAATACAGATTGTGATAAGCGTTCTTTGAGGGCCACCGCAGCAGTAGGGTTCCTCAAAAACCACCGATCCTCTTTGACGATATGTGTTTACGATTAATTGATGTAAACAGATTGTTATGCTAAGTTGAACTGTTAGTTTCACATTCATCCACTTAGCTTTGTGCTAATCCCCCACCTTAATCCCTGCAGGTCAAAATGGGCGGGCAGGAAGATTATGTTCAAGGAATGTTTGACCAGTTGACAACTCTGATATGTTTTTGATAACTTAAATGAATGTTGAAATTATGTAACACCTGGTTATGTACGATGTTTTAAACAATATATATGTACATTTTATAAATGTTAATAATGCAATATATTTTTTGACCTACGCTTTCGAAATAAAATAATAGAATATGAAGAGAGGGTGTTACACTTAATACCCTCAAGCAAACACCCCTCGAGTTTTTAATCAAATTTATCATCAGAATCATCAGAAACATCAAAAAGGAAAATGAAGACCATATGAACGATGATGATTTGTGTAGGGATGCATGTAAACAAATGGTCATGCGTAACATCCAAGCACACCTCCCATATATATATATATATATATATATATATATATATATATATATATATATATATGAATGAGATTCACATGAGTACAACAACTTTTTATGAGAATTGAGGAACCAATAAAAACGCGCCACGTGTCACAAAAACTACTTTCTTCCACGTTTTTAAAAATTAAATATTTTCCAAACGGTAAGTCTAAAAATTATAAGAATTACATCATAAAAATCAGCATTTTTTTCTCTTCGATTAGAAATTTCACAAGGTATACTTTCGACAACTTTTATTTCGTTTTCATTGGCAGGTAACACATGCGATACTAGCGAGTAACACATGTGATAACAACGAGTAACACATGTGTTACCAACGAGTAACACAAGTGTTATTAATATTGTACAATCAAAAAAAAAAGTCGTCGAAAGTATATCACGTGAGATGTCTAATTGAAGAGAAAAAAATGTTGATTTTTGTGGTGCAATTTTTATAATTTTTCAATGAGCCATTTTTGAGATATTTGGGGCGCGTTTAGTTATGGAAAACTCTTCCATTTTTCTGAAAATTTTTCTAAGAAAACTGAAAAATTAGAAAACGTGTTCAAATTGGAGTTTTCCGGAGGAGTTTTCTAAAAAAATGAAATATATGATTTAAGGTTTTCTAGTTTTCCTAATTTCAAAAATGAAAACTCCATCCCTTACATTTGAACGCGTTCTCTAAACCCCTTATGATTTTCAAGGGATAAAAAACTCTACAAAATTAGAAAAAGAAAAATAAAGATACTTTTCCGTAACTAAACGTGCCCTTAATTTTTAAAAACGTGGGAAAAGTGGATTTTTGTGACACGTGGCACATTCCTATTGGTTCCTCCGTTCTTCCAAAAAATTTCATTCTCATTTAAACCTCACTATATATATATATATATATATATATATATATATATATATATATATATATATATACTAGGTGGAAGACCCGTGCAATGCACGGTAATTTATTAGAATTATTTTAGATATTACGTGATTAAATGATAATTGTAATATATATTTTATAAAATAATATTAATTAAATAATTTATAGGACTTTGTTTTCGTATGTCACTTATTTTTTCATATTATTATAATATATGTAGCAATTATATTTATTATTTATTAATTATTATAAAATAATAAAATAATAATATAATATTAATTAAATAATTTGTTAACTGAAGTTAAGATATTGACACGTGACATTCATGCTTACGTGGCAAATTCTGGAGCTTTATATTATTATAATATATGTAGCATTTATATTTATTATTTATTAATTATTATAAAATAATAAAATAATAAAATAATAAAATAATAATATAATATTAATTAAATAATTTGTTAACTGAAGTTAAGAGATTGACACGTGGCATTCATACTTACGTGGCAAATTCTGGAGCTTTCTTTTATACTTCTTTGTTAAATTCTGAAACGTTCTTTTATAATTCTTTAGTATATATATATATATAGATTATATACAAAAAAATATATACAATATAACTTTATTGATTTGTACGTATATTACAAAAACCCTAGCTATCAAATTACACATGGGGCCTACTTCCCACACCCCAAAATTCCCAAAAAACCCTCATCTTTTTCTTCCCTTTGTCACATCACATTATCTTTTTCTTTTTACCATAAAAACCCCAAAATTCTCAAAAAAACCCCATCTTTTTATTACATATAAAATTTTATAAAAAAATATTTAAATAACTCGTTTTTATTAAAAAAAACTATAAAGAACATTTTAATAAAAAAAAAATCATAGATCATATTTTTAAAAAGTTTCTTAAACTTTGTTACTAAATTTTGCTTTATAGGTTATTTTTTCATAAAATTTAATTTAAATTACATAATCTTTTTATAAAACTTATGTTTTGGATCTTTTATAAGTATTCGAATGAATTATTTGACGTGACTAAAGCAAAAGTAAAAATTATTTGACGTGACTAAAGTAAAGTATAAATTATTTGACGTGACTAAAGAAGTGTATTATTTGAAATTATGTATTCGTATATTTTTCCTATATAAACACTTCGAAAATTCATTTGAAATCACAAATCTTTCGAATCTTCTTTTCACTACATCATAACACTTCAAGTTTGAGAAATAAAAAACGTCAAGTGATAATGCAAATGCTACATCGACATTTTCTACAAGTCAGGTATAACATATATTTTTGGAACATAAGGCTGATTATGACAATATTTTTGGATCTGGACCGCTTGGTGTTTTGCAACGGACCATCAATTTCTTTGAATCGTGCAATGCACCGTACACCAAATGGATGATTATGTCAGATCCAGGTGCAATTATTGCTTCATGTTACAATGTGATTGTTCATTTTATTAGTGAAAAAGAAGATGTAACATAGCTACCGCTTTGGTCTAGTCCGTCCGAGAATCCATAAAATGTTACATGGGTAATTGGACTTTTGCACGGTAACCGTTTTGTTAAAGTTCATTTAGAAGGAAATTACCCATTGCCTCGAATTCATTCGTCATGGCACAGGTATAAACGTGATTGTGCTACTACATGGGAAACATTATACTTGAATAGAGTATAATAATAAAGTACGTAACATTCGTATGTATTATAATATATGTTTGTCAATATTTATTATTACTTTTGTTTATCTCGTTATAATCTAAAAATATTATTTTTATGTTTGTTAATATTTATTATTGCTTTTGTTATTATTATAATATATTACTTATTAAAATAAATACATAAAAAAGCTGATAAAAAACAACACAAAAAGACAAAATAGATGTTGTAAGGTGTTTTTTTAAAAATTTAAAAGGTGCTTAAAGAATTGGCCTTACACATACTCATATTTATTTAACAACTATTTACCTATCAAATCCATATTTCTCTCAATCCATTCCATTCATTCTCTCTCTAACTCTTTATTGAGAGACACACAATGTCAATTGTAACCGGAAAGTGCTCGGAAACTGTCGCTGGTGGCGGCGGCGGTGCTAATTTTTTCTCCGCCACAAACAGCGGTGATATCCGCGGTAAAGGCATCATGTTGTTCGGAGTTCGGTTAACAGAAGGCGGCGGCGGCAGCGGGATTGCTGGAGGATCGTCATTCCGGAAAAGCGTAAGTATGAATAATTTAGCACAGTTTGATGAACAACAACCGGAATCTAATCTAGATGCTGCCGGATATGCTTCTGATGACGTCGTTCATCCGTCAGCGCGCAGTCGTGAACGGAAGAGAGGTATTTGTTCATCGATTATTCAGTTACTACGATCGTTTCATTGTCAGATTTACTTTTCATGATTTAGTTAAATCGGAGTAATCTGTATGTTTCTTTATTCTGATTGATTTTGAGGCGAATATTATACGGCATTAATACGATCATTTTATTATCTGATTACTTTTTATGTATTACGATTGATTTCGAGGTGAATATATGCGCGAATTACGGCGATCATTTCGTCCTTTGATTCTGACTTTTTTCAATTATTCGTGATTTAGTAAATCGATGTATATGAATATACGATCGTTTTAATGTTTGACACTGTTTTGTGATTATATGATTTACTGCACGAGATGTAATCTTCTGTAAGTTTATATATGTTGATTGATTTTGTATTGAGTAGGAGTACCGTGGACGGAGGAAGAACACCGGTTGTTTTTAGTCGGATTACAGAAAGTCGGGAAAGGCGATTGGAGAGGAATTTCTAGAAACTTCGTTAAAACGCGAACGCCGACTCAAGTAGCGAGTCATGCTCAAAAGTATTTTCTCCGGCGAACGAATCATAATAGGAGACGCCGGAGATCAAGCCTATTCGACATTACCACTGATACGGTACCGTTTTGCCTATTATACTTTATTCATTTAATTAGTATATTATTATTATTATTATATTATTGAAATGATTTCTATATACATATATAAATATAAATATAAATAAAAATTTGGCTATCCATCAAAAACCTTAAACGCATTTTTTATTAATTGGATATATATAAAATATGTGATCTAATTTATCAAATTATATGCTTGACTAGATCTTATAATGTGATATTTAAAGGAGCTGCTTTAGAATTAAGCAAACAAGCGAATCATGCATATGGTGGAACCTTAGACCAAATATTTAGCTAATTAATTTAATTATTAAATTAAATGTATTTAGTATTAATTAAAGAAATAAATATTTTAAAATAATATCCTTGATTCATTTATAACCTTTTCGTACAAATGATAAGTTATCTTGTAATATATATTATAGAACAGAATCATTGCCTTTTGGAAATAGAACTTGGCACATGGTGTGAATTATTAATTATAAATAATTAATTAACATAATTGTTTTATTTCGTTAATTACACTAATAGTTAAAAAGTAACAATTAATCTGCAGTTCGTACAATATGCTGTTTACTTGTTTTTGAACTACTTTGTGTAAATTCATAAGTATTTAAATTAAATAATAAAATTAAATAATAATTAGGTTGTCAAACAATGCACCCAAATATGTTTATATACTACTTTCTTATTAAATTATTTATGTTTTTTACTATTGGTCTTGAAGATTTAAATTTATAAATAAAGGGGGATTCCCTGATATCATATCTTATAAAAATATGAAATGAAATGATTGGTTAATTAAATGATTGGTCATAAATAAAAGTTGATATGGATGGATGGATTCTTTCAGGCCACCAAGATCAATGACCACCCACATTAATTTACTTGTGTGAATGGAGTTGCTCCACACAAATATTCAATCCCTTGGTTGAAATCAATCAAATTTAATCTTAAAAGTCTACATGCATTTCTTTTAGTGTTTAATTGGTGAAAATGGTGTTTAATTCAATTTAAGTTGTAAATAGTATATGAATTTTTACACTTTTATATATATTTGGAAAATATGATTAAAAAAATAATAATAATAATTAAGTTTTTATACGTATATATTAAAGATCCAACATATTTGATAGTTGACATTTGTATTCACTAAACTTTTGCAGCACATGAACTCCACAATGGATGACGATCAAAAGTTACTACCAGATCTAAAACATGAGCCTGAAAAGTACCCAATTTCATCTTTTCCATCAAGGCTCGAAAGCCTCACACTCGGACTTGCACCTACAACCAAACAAGTAACTAAGAGCTCAGGAAACCTCATGCCTCCAATTCCCATACCCCCTTCCACCAAAATGGCGAAACTCAATTTAAGCACCACAGATGACCACCGCGAACCGCCATTGCCTTTAACACTAAACCTCTCAACCTCCACACCGTCAGCATCTTCCGACCAACAATCGTCGCCATCATCAACTACAAGACATTCGGTTGCCACATTTCAAGAAATGTCGGGTAGCTTCAATAGTAGCAATGGGGATAGCATAATTAGTGTGGCATGATGAAATTCAATTATTAAAATGCTGTGATTAAATAACATGGTGAGTGTTTGTATCTGTATATTAAGTTGTGGAGAAAGAAAGATGGGGCGGGAGATTTAATTTTATAAATCAAAGTTTGAAATAGTTAGGAATGGGATGGGATGTTATTAATTACTTACAAGATTAATTAAGTAGGTATTTAATGAATGATTTCTATTTCTATGGTTAGTTGATTATATAAATGTGTAAAATGAGATGTGGTTTTTGAATTGTCGGAATTGATTAATTCTTCTATACATGTTAAGAACCTCAAGTTGATGTTGTCATTAATCACGAAGATGACATATTGACATCCGTTTCAGCTGTTTATATTGAAGTACGTAGTTTATACGTTTCTGAACGGCAATGTTATTAACAATATTTACAAGGAAACGGAAATGGATGAACTAGGGTTACAGGTTCAATCAAACTAATTTAAGCTTACATTTTTATACCTATTTGAATAGGAAAAGAGTTTTATCTCATTATCAAGAGAGTCTTTTCTAAGCTTTCAATAGATAAGAATAATGCCGTTTCTATATCTCCATGCAATCGAAAAAGGGTGTGCACAACGACATCAACATTTTTCCTTTGATGTTGTTGAGGTTGGATTGAGTTTGATATGTTGAGAACATCCAGCCATAAGATTGGTCAGCGCCACAATTCCTTTACCATTCGACTATATATCAAGAAGATATATAAGTATTTTGGTTTCTCCACTACCTTCACAACAACGACATCTCGTTGTGTGGGAGTGTGATCCATACCCCTTTTCTCTAAATTCATCCTTGTCGGGAGACTCCGGTGATTTCACCACAAACAAATATTCACATTAACAGGGAGAATTTTGTTCCACCTGAATTCAACGGAGTTAATCATATTATGAATCATCTTGTGGTTCTTCATGAAATGATTTTCTAATATTGTGGGCACGCAACTCGGAAAAGGCCCATTTCTTGAAAATCACTTAATTCGGACCCAGATGTTGAAGGTAGGCACTAGGCCCATTTACGCATCAAAAGTTCAAGACCCTTTCATATTTCACAAAGCCAAAAAAAAACGAAGGTAAATTCCTCAAAATAAAAACGAACTAGTGTCATTAATGTTGGAATTCAACTACAAAAATTATCAATAATGAAAAGTAACTCTCAATTTTTTCATATTTCAATAATATTTGACTTTTTTTCTTAATATCTAGTTAACATTTTAGTATAATTATAAATAAATTGTGAGTTGGTTTCTTTAATGATAATATTGGTAATTGATTTCTACAATTTATAATCTGATAATTGTACATTTCTATTTTGGGCAATTTACTCGGAAAAAAAAGTTTGCAAAGAAAAAAGGAAAAAAGTTGCCAGATTGTGGGCCTTCGCGGAAATAAAAACAAAAACCATAGTTTGTGTTTACTTTGGACGAGACACCCACAGATTGGTAACACGTGTTGAAGCGAGGTTTCTTTAAAGAATGTTCAAGCACAAACTTTCAGCAAACTCATGGGATGACATATTGGATCAATTATCATCGGACCGGACACTACGCATGCACCTTGTTGAGGCGATTTTCGATCCAACAAAATTATATCACACACATATATAATTCCTTATCTTGTAATGCATGCTGCTGAGCTTTCGAAGGCCCTGGATAAGAAAACGCGAAAAACTTAAAAGATAGTCTACGGAATGTAATAGAAACTTGGGTGCATTATCTGATGGGAAAACTATTTAATTAACCGAAACCTCCAAAGAAGAATGTTCTGTGTTACGGGAACAAACTTATTCATGCTGATCACACCATTACTAAGAAAACGAGCTTATCAAGGAATCACTAGTAATCCCTTAATTTTGTTTAACACAACAAACTATAAAAATTACTCAGGAATCACAAATTCACAAGTATTAAAATTCGACGCATGCATGCATGATGTATTATGATTTCAGATATTAGGTAGCTTGAATCTTAGTGTTGATAATTTGATTACTTCAGTCAAGAAATAATTGTTTCACCAAAGGCCTATGGCCTAGCTAGCGATACGAAAGGAAACATGTATCAACTAAGAGAACGTGGGTTTAAGCCTCACTTGAGGGCATTTGATTGTAAATATTCGTAGTGGTTGTACATAATATGTGTGTTAGATTGTAGGGTTGTCGTTCTAAATAAAAATAAAATTAAAAATAAAATAATTGCTTCACTCATCATTTACACTCATGATGCCTAGTGGTATGAGAAGAACTCATCAACTAAGAAGTTGTGGGTTCAAGCCTCACTTAAGGGCATGTGAGCGTAGATACTCGTAAATTAAAATTACTTGACTCGTTATTTACACTCATGATTTGAAATAGATGGGCGTAATTAAGCCTCTCCATTTTAAATTCTAATTCGATCCTTTCTTACACTCATTTAGGCGTCAATAGTGGAATAAAGTCCATTCATCATTCAATATTTAGTTTTATCATTCTCCCATATATCGTGTCAGGTAAAAAAAATTACTAGAAATATGACAAAAAAATCTAAGAGTTGGTTTCCACTTATGAAACTTTTCTTAGTTTTTAGAATCTAAAATCGTTCATTTATATTTTAGGTAATTTGTCCATTAAAAAATGTGCTTGAAGAAACCATTAATATAAGTAATATGATTTAGCTCGAAAAAGCCTCGAAGTGACACTCTAGCTGATGACGTCAAGGTGTTTTTCTATTCTGATAGAATTCAACTAGATGCAAAAGTATAAATATTAAATGGATAGATTATTTTGTAATCTCTTGCTCTACTTTCTTACTAGCAGCTAGTTTCTTAATTCAGCACGTAGGGAAAAGTAATTGATCGATCCTATTTTATTAATCTAATGAGTCAAAATGTCTAAGTCTAGTAAAAATGCTAAGTATAGAATTATAGTCTGAAAGAGAGATTTCGCAACTGAGTCTGAAACGTCAGACTATGAAGACTGAGTCTGAACCTTCAGACTCTGACAAGCTTCATGGGATTTCAGACTATAACGATTACAGACTTAGAGTTTCGGATCCAAAGGATTTAGAAGATTGTATCAATAGCTAGCATCTGAAGAATTCGAAGATAAACTCAAAGACTTAGAAGGTATTATTATTTAGAGTTTTATCTTGTTTCCATAGTTATCAGTTTATTAGTTGAAAACTGATATATTAGAGATTGAGGAAGATTGTGTTTCCTATCTCTAATAATTGTATAAATAGAGATTCATAGGTTTAGAGAAACCTAACGCTTGAATTATAAAAACCCTATGCGAATTGTATATCAATACAAACAAAGTTATTGATTGATAGTTCTTTTTGATTTAATTCCACACTTCAACAAATACTTATCATTGTTAAATCAATTTACTATTAAAAGTCTAAATCAATCTATTTGTAATCGATAGTTAAGTTGGTTAAACACATAACGTGACCCAACATATTCAATTTCAGGGGATTAAAAAATATAGCAATATGAAAAGGATATCATTCTAGTTAATATATGAGGAGAAAATTGAAACAATATATATATATATATATATATATATATATATATATATAGTTTGGATCAAATAAGAACACTTCTAGAATAAGAACGACTATGAACACTTCAAATGCACACATATATAAAATAAAATCATTAGATTTACACTTATACATCTCAAATATGCAAAGAAAAATTGATTATCATTCAACGTGGACGAATGTTAACGAATAATTTTTCGAAGACACTGATAATATTCACTTCGGTTAATATTCTTTAATGATAAATGTTAGAAAATTCTCTTAATATTTATCAATTGATATTATAAGTTATAAAAAGTAGTTTAACTATGAATATTAGTAGGTATAACATCGGTTTTGATTAATATTTCTTGATAAAAATATATTTTTAACGTTTGATTATCATTCATCGTGAATGAATGGTTAGCTTCCCTACTTCCCTCAAAAAATTACTTCCCTCTTGATCATATATATATATATATATATATATATATATATATATATATCTATATATATATATATATATACACACACACACACACACATATAGGGACCGGATCCAAAGGGAAGCACTATTTTCTGCGGAAGAGGGAAGCTACACATTCATCAACGATGAATGTTAGCGAATTCCTTTAATATCCATAATATGATATTATAAGTTATAAAAAATAGTTTATTGATGAATATTAGTAGTTATAAAATCGGTTTTGATTAATATTTATTGGTAAAAATATGGTTTTATACCTTTTGATTATCATTAATCGTTGACGACCGTTAACGAATAATTTTTTAAAGAAAATGATAATATCTACTTCGATAACATTCACTAATGATGAATATTAGAAAATTCTCTTTATATTCATTATATGATATTATATGTTATAAAAAAGAGTTTACATATTGTTGGGAAAAATAATGATCAAACCCAAGTTATAAATCTGAGGAGTCAAAATCTAACTCGGTTGTATTCGGAAAAAACTTAGTAATTTCCTGAGTCTGTGTTACTGAGTCTGTGCTTCATAGACTGAAGAAATCTCACAGACTGAAAGCCGTGCTCTATTTGAAAACTTATGAATTCATCATCTGAAGAATGAAGATTGAAGACAGAAGACTTCACAGACTGAAGATCACAGACTGATGATCACAGATTGAAGATCACAGACTAATGAGCACAGACTGAAGAACAAAAGTACAATTGTACAAAAGAAGTTCTTCGTTCCTTAGGCTACGGTACAACTGAAGAGATGTTTGAGTAAAGTCAAACATTGAAGAAAGGTTTTCTTTTCAGCAAAGAAACCTTTTACCTTTTTCTTTTTCTATTTCCAAGAAAAGCAAAAAGGAAAGAGTGCAAAGTTGCCCTAGATGTATTTGTTATTCCTTGGACAACTAACTGAGCTGGATAATATAGAGTTGATACTCAACTCTATAAAATGCAGCTCAAAAGCACTACAAAGAGGCATCTAAGAAAAATAGTGTACAAGACCTTTAAGTTTAGGCTAAAAGCATTACCACACTTACTGTTAAGTTTGTAGTGATAATTGTATCATAGTATACTACTTGGATCGTATTCAAACAATCTGTATGTGTTTGAATACTTTGTCTTCTTTGTAAGACAAACCTTTTATTGTGAATAAAACTTTAATTCATAATATATTCTGTGCTTTAATAAATCTTGTTTTCCGCCTTGATTAATTAACCTGTTTGATATAACTTAGATATAAACTAATGTATAAAATACTTGTTATTTAATCTGTATCTAAGTTTTGGGACCTTTAAGACCTATAAACTCGTATCAGAGCAAATAAAGATTTAATTATTAATTATATCTTTAACGATCAAAAGGAACCCAGTTTTATCAAACTATCTTGAAAACTCATTTTCTCTACATTTTCTTCTTTGAAAAATGACTTCTTGTATTGCTATGGCTGGGAAGGTAATTCCAATCTTCAACGGTGTAAATTTTACCCACTGAAAATTTAAAGCTGAATGGTTTCTTGCTAGCATTCATGATGAAATGCTTAGAGTCATTCAGGAAGGACCCATTATTCCCGGCAGAATAGTTCCTGCAACTTTAGATGCAAATGGTATTATTGTGACACCTGAAAAATTTGTTGAGGCTGCCAAAAATACCTGGACTGATCTGAACAGGCAACTATATGCATTAGACTTTAAGGCCAAATCTATTCTGGGCAATGCAGTTACTGAGCCTATCTTTGCTAAGACATCTGGCTGTAAAACTGCTAAAGCCATATGGGATATGCTAACTGACCAATATGATGGTGTTAGTTTAGTACGATCCCAAAAGAAGAAGAATCTCATAAGAAATTATGAGAACTTCTCTACTGGTCAAGATGAGTCATTAACTGATATTCATACCAGATTTCAGATCTTAATCAATGATCTTGAAAGGTATGATATCATCAAAGGACAGTTTGAAATCTGTACAAAATTTATTGATGTCATTCCAAACACTTTTTCTGAAGTCATTACTTTATTAGTTGTAAGTGAAAAATTGGAGACATATGATCTATCTGGCTTGTTTGGACTTTTGTTAAATTTTGAAGAAACCAAAGCCAGAAAAGATCTAAATGCCAAAAGGATTGCAAAAGATCCATCTGCTGCCCTTGTTGCAACAACAAGGAAAAATAGAGAACTTTTCTCTAGAGCAGATTATCATCTAACTCTTACAGACTCAGAATCAGATGATGAAACTGAGTCTATAGAAGCTGAAATGGCATTACTAGCCCAAAGGTTAGAAAGAGCAAGTTTCAAAGGTTCAAAAGGAAGACCAACTTTTGATCCTAAGAAAGCTACTTGCTATAAATGTGGGCAAATTGGTCATATTTCTGCTGACTGCAGAGTGAAGATTGCAGAATCTTCAAGTTCTGATAAGTGGGCAGAAAAGGCCAAGAAGTACAAAAGAAAGTACTTCAACTCCAAGATAATTGGAGAGAAACAGCAACCAAAGAAACTAGAGAAAGCTTTGGTTGTTGAACAGTGGGTTGATGAAGAATCTTCATCATCTGAGGATGATGAGGATATGTGCTTAATGGCTATCAAAGAGAGCCAGTTTGACAAACATGTCAAATTTGCAGAAATAGCATGTGTTCATTCAGATTGGGACAGAGGATCTGCTTACAATGTAAATCATTTCAAACTTTACTATAGTGATGCAGAAAAACAAAAAATGTTTGAACACATCTATGTGGACTTTTTGAAAAGACTTGAGGAAATACAAGATTTAAAAACTAAACTCAGTCAAGTTCAAAAAGATCTACAGTCAAAAGTGAATGAAATAAGCCAAAATAAACAGTATAAACATGAGCTTGATGCTCAATATGATATTCTCAAAAGGATCAGTATGGAAAAAGAAACTTATAAAAACAAAGCTGATCATTATGAGAAGATCTGTAGATCTTGGTGTATTTCATCACTTAAAAATGTGGACTGTTTATCCAAACAGATTCCAGCTCAGATACAAGCGGTCATAGGTGATGAGTTTGATCTTAAAAGCCAATTACTTTAAGAAATAAACTCAAAACCTACTATATTTGTACCTGAAATTTTACCTAATACTTTTAGTCATACTGTGGGAGATAAAGTTATATTGACAAATGCTTTTGTAAGACCAAAAATAGTCACTAAAGAACTAGTATATGAGATAAAGCCAGACTCTGAAGACACAGACTCAGAAATCTCAGTCTGTGAAACTTCTCAATCTGAATTGCCCGAACTTATAATCACTAATGAATCTTTAGAAACTATAGAACTTGAAAAGAAAAGAATTGTAAAAGGCAAAGTTAATATTCCCACAGTACAATCTTCAAATAGACAAAAAGAGGTAAAAGGAATTAAGGATAAACAGAAAGGTTGCAAGATGTTTGAACCTTCCACATCTCAGTCTGTAGCTGGTCCAGATAAAAATATACCAAAGGACAAATTTAAAGACATAAAACCAGCAACAAGGGAGTTAAAAAGATCTCAGTCTGTGAGATCTAACTGTCAGTCTGGAAAAATCAATTTTCAGTCTGGTAAACTTAACTCCAAATCTGTTAGTGTTAACTTTCAGTCTGACTCTCAAAAGTCAATTTTTAACAACCATACTGAGACCATTAAGCTGCTTAGTGAAAACTTAATGAAGTTAACCACAGATTTTAAAACATTTGTTGGGTCAAAGTAGGATTTTAACAGAGGATTTAGTGTAAATAATAACCCAAAATCCAAAAGGACCATTATGTTGGACAGAAAATGTCACAACTGTGGAAATATGGGACATGAGGGTATTAAATGCACAAAGTCCATTTTTAAACAACCAAAGGTTGCTTTGACTAAACAAATGACAACTACAAATGACAAAGTCAAAACTAGAGAGGTTAAAAGTCAACTTTACATGCTTGGCTCCAACAAAGCTGCTAAAGAATTGACTTCAACCAACTCTAAAGAACCCATCAAAAGATGGGTTCCCAAAAGTATCTAATTGATTTTGTTTGTCTTGTGCAGGGTAACAAAAAGTGGTACCTAGACAGTGGATGCTCAAGACACATGACAGGTTCTTTGGAGAATTTGTCAGAGTTTGTAGAAGAATAAGGACCTTCTGTCAAATATGGTGACAATTCTGTTGCCAAGACAAAAGGTTATGGTGTGGTGAAGGCTGGCAACATCGGAATTTCAAAGGTAGCCTATGTTGAGGGATTAAAGCATAACCTGCTTAGTGCAAGCCAAATTTGTGATGATGACAGTGAAATCAAAATCAGAAAGAAGGCTGCTGTTATATATAATTCCAATGGCAAACCTGTGTTAGTTGCCAAAAGAGAAAGAGATATTTATCTCTTGGATCTTTCTTCTACAGACATCAATGTAGAGACATGTCTCTATACTCAGTCTGTGCCAGAACTAAGCTGGCTATGACATAGGAGGTTATCCCACCTGAACTTCAAAAACATTAACCTCCTGTCAAAGAAGAAACTGGTTAGAGGTCTGCCTGATGTTA
The DNA here is from genome assembly GCA_963930675.1 of Gnaphalium uliginosum. Classification (NCBI taxonomy): domain Eukaryota; kingdom Viridiplantae; phylum Streptophyta; class Magnoliopsida; order Asterales; family Asteraceae; genus Gnaphalium; species Gnaphalium uliginosum. Next base: position 44,885,713 of record OZ005682.1, read on the forward strand.
CATTTGCAAAAGACAAACTTTGTCCTGCATGTACACTGGGGAAACAGACCAAGAACCATTTTCCATCCAAATTGTTAGTTACAATTGATCAACCACTGCATATGCTCCATATGGATCTATTTGGACCCATGAGCATTGGCAGTTTGGGTGGAAAGAAGTATACACTTGTGGTTATGGATGAATACACAAGGTATACTTGGGTGTTGGTTCCCTTAATCACGGATCTAGACTTGTCGTTTGACTCAATTGAAAGGCGGAAACAATCAATCAAGCAATTGAAACGTAAACACAAACACAACGATTCTATAATCTTTTCGTATATATAAACACTTGAAGAATAACGATTACAAATCACAAAACTCTCTCTTCCCACTCTCTCTGCCGTATCTCTCTCTCTCTTTAGGGTTTGATCAACCCAAAAACAAAATTCTAACTCGATATATATAGACACCCTACTGGACCCTGCGACACAAGCCCTATGTCGCAGGCCCAGCCCATTGCTACACAACCTTTGTGTCGCTATAGCGACACAGGCTCTGTGTCGCAAGACCAGTATATTGTGTATTTTCTATAATTACATTTCATTTACAAACTCGAAAATACAAACTTGATACTTCACACACTCAGACTAATTAACTTTAACAGAACAAACGTTGACCAACTGACTGACACACATTTATGCACCAACAAACTCCCCCATGTCAGCAGCTTGGTCAATTAATCTTCAATTAGTCTTCACCAATAAACTTCCCCATGGAGATAGCTTGGTCTTCAAAAATCTTAATGTTCAGTTTCATATGACTGACAACTAATTAGATCTTCAACTTCAGTGACCATCATCTCTTTCATTAATAGCTTCTCCAATAATATTTATCTTCAAAGTCTTTGGAGAACTCTCATCAATTCTTATCGTTTGAATATGAGCATGATATTTAACTTGAATAAAATAACTCAGAAATAAAATATTTTTGTAATTTTCTTTATAAGACAGAATTAAAATACTGAAAGCAATAAATAAACAATCTTTTTGGGGACGGAATTGTTTTGGTCTGGTTAGGGATCATATCAGGATAACATGCAATTATTAGGAAATAGTAAGTGTTATTTCGATTATCAGTATATTTGTCCACTTTAAATTTACTTAGCATATTTAAATCATCTGTTATAAAGATTAGTTCAAGACGATTATTGATATTTTATCCATCTAAACATTTGTACTTAAGTATATGATTTCAACTCATAATGAGGTGAACCACTTGTGTTATTATTAGCATGCATATTATAGTATATAAATCACATTAAAATATACATTTGAAATCAAAAACATGTTAGTATTTTCTATATAGAAGGTGAGGGTATGAACGTATCTTTAGAACTAAGATAGCGGTGACAGGTCTGTACTTTCGTACAACAGAGTCACATAAGCAATAGTTCGGGTTGAACAAACACCAGTCTGAACAATTAAACTAGAGGGTACAGGTCTGTACTTTCGTACAATAGAGTACCATAGTTTAACACAAACCAGTACGAGGCAAACTTTTTATAACTTTTCTGTACATTTGTACATTTTATTTGGGAATTGTAAGAATGCCACGGGTACGTAATAGTTGTTTATTGCTTAACATAGACTACGCACCTAAGTTATTTTCAAGAATATATTAGATGAAACCAGGTCTGTATTGAAATACAACAGAGGAGACAACTAATAAATTCCCCAGACAACACCATACAAAGACCCTATATTTTAGATCATAACATGTTTATCATCCAAATATTAAGACGAAGCGTCAAAATATTTCAGACATTTTTGCCCTTATTTCAACTTAATGTCATACATATTAATATGTCTTTATATAAAATAATATGCATATTTAAAATTTAAGCTTCTTAGTAACTTTAGCACAAATGCCTACCAATACATCATTTGATGAAACTAATATTTATAAAAGGTATTTCAAGTATGCTAGATAAATCTATTGACACATCAAACATAAATCTTAAAATTTCATTTTATGCATGTCTCCTGATGTACTATCATTTCCCCAATTGTTTACGGACACAATTCAACGTCTATTTTTAACAATGTTGCAACTATTGCGTTTCTTTAATACTAACAAGTATAAAGAGTGGCATTTGCGTTTTTCTAGAATTTGCCTGTTCATATTTTTCAAACTTTTTAAATCGGAATTTTAAAATTACTCCCCCCGAACAGCAAATTCTTTACTCAAAAACAAACAAATAAATAATCATGAAAGAAACAAAAATTTCAAGTCACATATCAAGTCAAACTCAAATACTTTTAGCACTTATTAACCACCTCGTATCACTTCAGAATTTCATCCATTCACTCAAACATAAGCACCACACATAAGCACCTTGAAATCAACCTTCTTCGTATCCTTGCAGTCACTAAAAGTATTAGCGATCAGAAACCTGACTGCATCACCACAAACAAACATTAGTACTTATGAGACACCCAAGCCTTGATAGACTTGGGTTGTCCAGTGGCATCCATAACCATCACATCAATGAGTTTATGATATTTTAAAAATTCAGATGATTTCATTGATGTGTCGTTTGTGGATTTAGGTTTCCAAACCTGGTTAGGTTCAGATGTTTTGTTTTCAACAATGTTGTGCTTTTGGACTTGAGGTCTACTGGGCACACCTTTGTTTACTCTAACCATAGGTTTTGGAGAGTTGGATGCACAACTAGATACAGGCGAAAACGAACCACGCCTTGAAAAGGATTTTTGAAAAGAATTTCTAAAAAAAGAAGTTCTTGGCATCCCTCTATCAAACCTATCTAGGGATAATAACCGACAATCCCTAATGATGTGGCCCTGTTGACCACACCGATAACACGACCGCCTTTCCACATACGGCATTTTCCAGTGACTCCCCTCAAATTGTTTCAATGGAGGATTTACTGAGGGAGGCTTAGAAGTTGAGGCATGTACAGAACATGAACACTTATGCGTACATGTTGATGTAGAGGCCTCTAAAGTTGAACAGGTAGATGTTGAAGGTTGTTTTTTTAACAGATTTATTAATTATTTTCTCGTTCTTCAGATTATTCACAGATGATTGTGAATTATGTGAAGATTTTCCTTTTGAATCCTTCTTTGAGATTTTAACAGATTCGGATTCATTTACAACCTTGTTTTTACCCTTACTATTAAAAGCCTTTTTCAGATTCATTAGTAATTATATGATTTTCGGGTTTAACATCAACCTTTTCAATTTTAATCTGAGCCTCTTCAGTTAAATCCTCTACCTCAACAGGCTCCTCAATATTAACTGGAGGCACTACGTTAGCCTTAACAAACTCAGGCATCTTAACAGCAGGTGTTGTATCAAACACTGGCTCAACAACAGATTTTGTATCTACCTTTGTAAAGGTAGGTACAAAGTCTTTGGCTGCATCCTTGGAAGGCATTGGTAGATAGTCAGAAGGAGGTGGTACATTGCGGTAACCAAGACCAGCCTTACTCTTCGTATCTGTCCTTTGCGATTGTAGGATCTCATCAAAGACCAGTGAGGATGTTGAAAAATTTGACAGCTTTCTTTTTAATTCAATTACTTCGGCCTGTGAGTCAGCAAGTTCCTTTTTCATTATCAGTTTCATATTCATATAACTATCTATTGCGTCTTGCTGACTAAAAATTTTGGCCCTAAGTGCTTTTCTTTCTTCGAAAGCAGCATTTAGTTTTTTATCAAAAGCCATTTCATTTTCCTTTAAAAATTTATTTGCCTTATTAAGTTGTTCTAACTCAGACGTAAGGCGTTCATTATCCTCACTGTATCTGTTAACTTTGTTAGTTAATTTGATACATGACACACAAGATAATGGCTCTTCAATAGTTACCTCGGGTTTATTCATGATGTGAGCCACGAGAGCTTTATTTTCGCTCAGATCATCATGAGCATTCCAATCATAAGCTTCCTCGTTTAACATGAGAAAGGCATTTGAAGCGGTAGTAACAGGTTGCTTAGAAGGAGAAGGCTTTGTGAAGCCATATGGGGGTTGTTTGGTCTTCTCACATTCTTTAGCAAAATGCCCAAGATTCTGACAGTTGTAGCATCGCACTTTACTTTTGTCGAAACCCAAACCTTCACCAGTTTCATCTTCCAGGTGCCTTTTCCCAGTTCTCTGCAAGTACCTTTTGGCTCTTCTAGTTAACATAGCCATATTCCACCTGATATCCATTCTTTCCAGATCATCAGGGTTAATCTGTTCAAAATCCCTATAAGTGAGATCAATGGTACTGGTCTTCTTTGATAAGAAACTGTCATAAGCGCTGAGAAAAGCTTGGAAGACAACAGCATTTTCTTCTGTAGCCGGTGTCGGTGGTGTATTGGAAGAATAATATGCTCTTCCCTGTGATGAAGCACCTGTCTGAGAACTAGATACTGAGGTACCACCGGACATGAAAGCCACCCCACCAGTGCTCTCATCAGTAGGAGATTGAGCCCCATACAAGCTAGGCTCTTGAACATAGGCACTTGATTTAGTTTCTTTTCGTTACATGTCAAGTGCATAAGCTTGCAGTCTCCCAATGAGATCTTCTAATGACAGTGCCATAACCTCCTCTTGTTCTTCCATCATCATGACACGTTGATCCCATTTCTTAGGTAAAGCACCTAAGAGTTTCTTGTTCACATCCTCTGTGGCTAGGATAACTCCACCCTCAGATAACTCATTAACCAATCTCGAGTATCTATTAAACAGTTGAGTGATAGATTTATTAGGCAATATATCAAACACCTCAAACTGTTTTTTAACGAGGTCCAGTTTACTCTTTTTATACTTTTCGTTTCCCCCACAACGCTTTTCAATGGCTTGCCAAAGATCATAAGCAGTGTCATTATGTTTAAACAATCTCATTACATCAGTAGCTAAACTCATTGTTAAAGCGTAGTGAGTTTTTCGTTCTAAATCCCATAACTTCTTCTCTTCTGGAGTCATAGACCTAACGGATTTTCGTGGAGCAACTCCTGGGAAATCTCCATCAGCAAGAAGATGAACATATCGTTCAAGCAAGGGAATCATCATATCAGGATCATTATAGGAGATGAAACTCTCAAAACGTATTCGTCAATCAACATAATTAGTATTGGTAGTGAATAACGAAGGTTTATTAGTGCTACCTATCTCATTGTTATGTTTTAATAATTGACTAAAGCTTTGAAGAGACATTTTTTTTAAAACAAAATGTTACCAAATGACTAGTTTTCAAATTTAGCCCTTTTGACTTTTCCCTCCAAAATTTGATTCGAAAATATCGAAAACTACCCGAGCAAAACGAAACTTTTTCACAACTAAAATTAAGACCTTTTAAGCGTAAAAACAAAATTTGGTAATGCGAAAAATTAAGACCTTTTTTTTTTTTTTAAATAAGCGACACAAAGTTAGTGTCGCAAAGACTTGTGTCGTAAAGGCATGTGTCGCACACAAGTGTCGCAGGCTGTGTCGAACACTAGTGTCGCAGGCTGTGTCGCAAAATGTTGTGTCGCAAAAGCTTGTGTCGCACAAATACAAAACAGGAACCCTAGTAGCGACACAAAAGTTAGTGTCGCAGCTAGTGTCGCAATGTCGCGGCCAGCAGCTCAAAAAACCCTAAAAATCGAAAATTTTCGAAACCCTAACGAATTTCGAACGATAATCTACGAACACACCCAGAAAAATACTTCCAGAAGCCATATATTCAAGCCAATAAACCTGAAAATCACGATCAATCACCAAAATACCACGAATCAAACCGAAAACGTTTCAATTTACGATCAAATCTTCAAACAAACGCCCGAAAGCTCTGATACCACTTGTTGGTTCCCTTAATCACGGATTTAGACTTGTCGTTTGACTCAATTGAAAGGCGGAAACAATCAATCAAGCAATTGAAACGTAAACACAAACACAACGATTCTATAATCTTTTCGTATATATAAACACCTGAAGAATAACGATTACAAATCACAAAACTCTCTCTTCCCACACTCTCTGCCGTATCTCTCTCTCTCTCTCTCTCTTTAGGGTTTGATCAACCCAAAAACGAAATTCTAACTTGATATATATAGACACCCTACTGGACCCTGCGACACAAGCCCTATGTCGCAGGCCCAGCCCATTGCGACACAAGTGTCGCTATAGCGACACAGGCTCTGTGTCGCAAGACCAGTATATTGTGTATTTTCTATAATTACATTTCATTTACAAACTCGAAAATACAAACTTGATACTTCACACACTCAGACTAATTAACTTTAACAGAACAAACGTTGACCAACTGACTGAGACACATTTATGCACCAACATTGGGTCATCTTTCTTAAGGCAAAAAATGATGCTCCTGATGAGATTATTAATCTAATCAAGAGGGAAGATTTGCAGAAAGATGCACCTATCAAGCAACTCAGGAGTGATCATGGTACATAATTTAAGAATTCTACTCTCATTGAATTCTGTACTGACAAAGGCATTATTCAAAACTTTGCCTCTGTCAGAACTCCTCAACAAAATAGTGTTGCTGAGAGAAGAAATCGTATACTCATAGAAGATGCAAGAACCATGTTATGCCATGGTCAAATGAAGATTTATTTTTGGGCAGAAGCAGTTAACACTGCCTGTTATAACCAAAATAGATATATTTTGGTCAAAAGGCATGACAAAACTGCATATGAGTTGTATCATAAGAAGGTTCCAACCATCCATTATTTCCAGACCTTTGGAAGTAAATGCTATATTCTCAATTAAAGGGATCAATTAGCAAAGATGGAACCTAAATCTGATGAAGGAATTTTTGTTGGCTATTCATCTATCTCAAAGGCTTACAGAGTCTACAACAACAGAAGGAATAAATATGAAGAAACCATCAATGTCACCTTTGATGTTTCCTCCACTAATAATGAACATGTTTCTCAGTCTGATGTTCATTCATTAGAAGAATTATCTGTTGTGGGATCTGAATCTCAAATCCCAGTTGTTGCTCACCAACAACAGGACTCTGAAAGTGATAATGAAGATGCTCAACCTGCTCAATTAATGACAGTACCTTCATCAACTGAAGATGAATCTGTGTCCAGAGATTCAAGTTCTTCTGATACAAGTGTTCAGTCTGGTAGTCTTTAGTCTGAGAACTCTACAGACTCAGACTTGCCCCATGTTGAAGATAATGCAAAACTCAGTCCTGTTATTCTTCCACTAAATGAAAATTATTTATCATCCAATGGTGAATCATATCTAGGCGTCAAAGAACACAAGTATCATCCAATTGAAGAAATAATTGGAGATTATATTTCTGGTGTACAAACAAGAGCTCAAGTGTCAAACTTATCTACTGCAAATTTCTGTTTCTACACAAACTTCATGTCAATCATTGAACCAAAGAAAGCTGAAGAAGCATTGAAAGATGATGATTGGGTTGAAGCAATGCAGGAAGAGTTAACAGAATTTGAAAGAAACAATGTTTGGACCCTAGTTCCTGCTCCAAAAGGCAAAACCATTATTGGAACTAAATGGATTTACAGAAACAAAATGGACAAGGATGGAGTGATAGTCAGAAACAAGGCAAGGCTAGTTGCTCAAAGTTACAAGCAGGAAGAAGACATTGATTATGATGAAACGTTTGCCCCTGTAGCAGAAATTGAAGCAAAAAGGTTATTCTTGGCATATGCTGCATTCAAGGACTTCAAAGTTTATCAAATGGATGTCAAAATTGCATTTCTGAATGGTAACTTACAGGAGGAAGTCTATGTGAAACAACCTCCAGGTTTTGTAAGTTCAACTTTTCCAAATCATGTCTATAAATTGAAGAAAGCACTGTATGGACTAAAAAAGCTCCAAGAGCTTGGTATGACACTTTATCGTCTTATCTTCTGAGTAATAACTTTACTAGAGGATCAATTGATAAAATTTTGTTCTTCAAAAGGAACAAGGCAGATGTCATACTAGTCCAAATATATGTTGATAATATCATATTTGGGTCTACTGATGTAAAATTATGTAAATGGTTTTCAAATTTAATGTCAAAACAGTACCAAATGAGTATGATGGGTGAATTAACATACTTTCTTGGTCTGCAAGTACATCAGAAACCTGATGGAATCTTCATCAACCAAGGCAAATATGTTAATGACCTACTCACTAAATATTCTTTAAAAGACTGTTCAACAATGAAAACACCAATGAGCATTGCAGATAAGTTGGATAATGATCAGTCTGGCAAGTCAGTCTTTCAAACCACTTATAGAGGTATGATAGGATCCCTACTATATCTCACTGCAAGTAGACCAGATATCATGTTCTCAACATGTTTATATGCTAGATATCAATCTGAACCTAAAGAATCACATCTCAAAGCTGTAAAAAGGATTTTTAGGTACCTTAAAGGTACTCCTAACCTGGGTCTTTGCTACATTGTATTGCCCTGCTGAAGGAATGCAAACATTCTCAAGCCAAGCCATTTAGAAGAAGACTGATTAGCTGGTTATTCAACAACCTTTCAAAGATCAGGATGATGATTGGGTTTGAAGACATCTGCAAGAAGATCATCCTGGAATATCAAGAATTTGAAGAAAAATCTGATAAGGAAATGGAAGTATTGTTGAAGAGGAAAGTGGAAAAGATCAAAGAGATCAGGGCTCAGAGAAAAGATTGAAGATTGTTAAATTTATGCTATTTACAATCTTATGTAATAACTGTAATATTTTTGTGAACTGACTTTGATTTTGACTTTATGTATATAAGTCTTGATCCAGATGTTATGTTTCACTTTAATATTTATTATTTCTCTATTATCTTTTGTAAATAGATTTTGACATCATCAGATAGGGGGAGATTGTTGGGAAAAACAATGATCAAACCCAAGTTATAAATCTGAGGAGTCAAAATCTAACTCAGTTGTATTCGGGAAAAACTTAGTAATTTCCTGAGTCTGTGTTTTTGAGTCTATGCTTCACAGACTGAAGAAGTGTTTCTGAGTCTGTGCTTCACAGACTGAAGAAATCTCACAGACTGAAAGCCGTGCTCTATTTGAAGACTTATGAATTCATCATCTGAAGAATGAAGATTGAAGACAGAAGACTTCACAGACTGAAGATCACAGACTGATGATCACAGATTGAAGATCACAGACTAATGAGCACAGACTGAAGAGCACAGATTGAAGATCAAAAGTACAATTGTACAAAAGAAGTTCTTCGTTCCTTAGGCTACGGTACAACTGAAGAGATGTTTGAATAAAGTCAAACATTGAAGAAATGTTTTCTTTTCAGCAAAGAAACCTTTTACCTTTTGCTTTTTCTGTTTCCAAGAAAAGCAAAAAGGAAAGAGTGCAAAGTTGCCCAAGATGTACTTGTTATCCCTTGGACAACTAACTGAGCTGGATAATATAGAGTTGATACTCAACTCTATAAATAGCAGCTCAAAAGCACTACAAAGAGGCATCCAAGAAAAATAGTGTACAACACCTTTAAGCTTAGGCTAAAGCATTACCACACTTACTATTAAGTTTGTAGTGATAATTGTATCATAGTATACTACTTGGATCGTATTCAAACAATCTGTGTGTGTTTGAATACTTTGTCTTCTTTGTAAGAAAAACCATTTATTGTGAATAAAACTTTAATTCATAATATATTATGTGCTTTAATTAATCTTGTTTTCCGCCATGATTAATTAACCTGTTTGATATAACTTAGATATAAAATAATGTATTAAATACTTGTTATTTAATCTGTATCTAAGTTTTGGGACCTTTAAGACCTAACACATATGAATATTAGTAGTTATAACACCAGTTTTGATTAATACTTCTTGGTAAAAATATGTTTTTTTACATTTGATTATTATTCATCGCGAATAAATGGTTAGCTTCCCTCTTGATCCCTATCATATATATATATATATATATATATATATATATATATATATATATATATAGTAACATATTCAAAAAGAAGGAAATTTAGGGTGAGAATAGGGAGAAGAATGACATTAATTTTTGTTACTATGATTCAATACTTTATTGATAATATTCAAATTTTTATTAATATAATTCTATATTTTATTGCTTTGGCTCAATATTTTATTTTTCCAAATTTAGTCTTTTGTTGCTATAATTCAATAGTTTATAGTAATAAAAAATTAAATCTTAGAATAAAAATACTGAATCACGGTAACAAAAAACCTCTCCTTCTTCTCTTTCTAAAAATCCTTCTCCCTTTATCCCACTCATATATATATATATATATATATATATATATATCTGTGTGTGTGTGTGTAGGGGAATGATCAAGAGCGAAGTTCTAAATTTGAGGGAAAGAGGGAAGCAAACCTCAACTACACATTTTCTTGTATCTTCTCCAACTCATATACAATACCCATTTCATCCATTTTTATTTAAAATTCAAAATTAAAGCATGTAAATCAATCAAAACATTATAAATTTCAAATTCATCAAAGGCATTCATACATATCTTCAATTCGTCATAATTCATATTCATCAAATATTAAGAATTTTGGGTATAACTTTGGGTTTTTGTGAAAATTTTGATTCACCAATGAATACAATGAAAATTAAACGAATTTCAACATACAAAACTTATAAACAAGTAATTAATTTAATTATAGTCATCATTAACCATCGAATTTCACAAAAAAAAAAAATTTAGAACATTAACATTCATTTAGAATGAATGTTAATCAAAATTACAATTAATATTTATAAACAATAATTTATGATGAATATTAACTTATATATGTTTCTATACATTGTTGAACGAGATAACTTAACATTCATTAGTGTATAATAATGTATATGAGTTAACATTCATCGTAAAAGAATGTTTAAAATTATTAAGTTGTAATTTTAATTAACATTCTTTCCAAATGAATATTAATATTCTAAATTTTTTTTGAATTATTTACAATTTTGCCAATGCGTTGACTTTTGAGTTGACCATAATGTATGGCTAGGAATAGCTTCCCTCATTCCCCAATTTTTTTACTTCCCTCTTTGATCCCACCCTGTGTGTATATATACATATGTATATACACACACACACACACACACACACACACATATATATATATATATATATATACACACACACACATATATATATATGTCTCTACTTATATGATCAGATTGCAAAACACTATAATAAGAACAATAAAAATCTTAAACATAACAAAGAAAAATTTGATGTGTTCCTGCAATTGGATTTTAGAAGACATTATTAAACTGAATAATACTCACTGATTCAATAAATGTATCAAACGTAATATAAATGGCGGACGCTCAAACTGGCTCGAAACTCGTTAAATAACACATACGATAGTCCTTTAATGAATATATCGGCATATTGGTAGCGTGACGGAACATGCAAAACGCGAACATGACCTGCAGCAACCTGATCGCGTACAAAGTGAATGTCAATCTCTATGTGCTTCGTGCGTTGATGATGCAGGGGATTAGAAGAGAGATAAACGGCACTGACATTATCATGATACACAAGCGTAGTAGAAAATAGCGGGAGATGAAGCTCTCGAAGAAGATTTCTCAACCAAGAAGTCTCTACCACTGCGTTGGCAACACCACGATACTCAGCCTCTGCATTAGAACGAGAAATAATATATTGTCGCTTAGAAGACCAAGACAGTAAATTGTTGCAAAGAAAAACACAATAGCACGAAGTAGAGCAGCGAGTAGTTGGGCAACCAGCCCAGTTAGCATCTGAATAAGCTACTAATGAAGAAGTCGAAGATGAATCCAACTGCAAGCCATGGCCCAAAGTACCCTTCACATACCGTAAAATACGCTTGAGAGCTGTTAAATGAGGCTCTCGAGGATCATGCATGTAGAGACTTATCTGCTGAACCGCATATGAGAGGTCAGGACCGGTAAATGTAAGGTACTGTAGGGCCACAACGAGACTCCGATACAGAGTAGAATCAACAATTGGAACACCATCAACACCAAGTTTAAACTTCGAATCAACTGGAGTATGACATGAATGGCAATTCAGCATACCTGCACGCTTAAGAATCTCAGTTGCGTACTTTTTATGAGAAAGAAACATCCCAGTATTAGTACGAGAAACCCATATGCTTAGAAAATAATTGAGCGGACCAAAATCAGATATGGAGAACTCCCGGTGCAATGAAGATATAATCAGTTGCAAAAGTTGTAGAGGTTGCACTCAACATATAAGAGTAGATAAGCAATATCCGATCCCTGCCGAAAAATAAACAATGAAGAGTCACACTGGCTATGATAGAAACTAACACGGTTAGCATAACTCGCAAACCGCTGAAATCAAGCCCGAGGTGCCTGTATAAGACCATATAAAGACCTCTGTAGAAGACAGACATGATCGGGACGCTGCTGGTCCCGAAAGCCAGGTGACTGATGCATATAGACAGCCTCAGATAAAGAGCCATGTAAAAACACGTCCTTGACATCTAGCTGATGAACTGGTCAGTGTCGAGAAACTGTAAAACTAAGCACTGTGCGAATAGTAGCCGGTTTGACAACCGGGCTAAATGTCTCATCACAATCAACCCCTACCTGCTGACTGCGTCCATTAACAACAAGGCGAGCCTTGTATTTGCTAAGTGATTCATCTGCAAAATACTTCTGTTTGAACAGCCACATAGAAGGGACAATGTTCGCGTTAGGTGGCCGTGACACAAGAATTCAAGTATTAATTTTAATAAGTGCATTGTATTCATCAAGCATAGCACCTTGTCAGTTGGTGTCTTTTAAAGCATGAATGTAGCTTTTGGGTGCAGGAGAAATGGTGGACACATTAAGATTAAGAAGCGAAGGGGCTTTGTTTTTACCTAGTTGGAAGCGAGTGACCATAGAGTGAGTCGAGGTAAGGTTGGGCAATGATTGAGTGGGTAAGGAGGTGGAGGTCTGTTTGGTTTCAGACGGGGTGGCTGGGCCAGGCTGGGCTACGGTAGTTGGGGTGGGTGGGCAAGGCTGGGTTGTCGCGAGTTGGGCCTCGTTTTGTGTTTGGGCCGCGTGAGAAGGAGGGTGAGTTTGGGCCTGTGGAGTAGGGTGAGACACATAAGAGTTGGTAAGTAATTGACGCGCTATAATGTTTGGTTCATTATCAAGAAAGATATAAGAGGGAGCATGGTTAGGTGTGACGGAATCATAAGGGAATACAGTCTCGTCAAAGGTGAAATTGCGAGAAAATAAAATTTTGTTGGTAGCAAGATCCAGACAACAATACCCACGATGATTAGATGGGTAGCCAAGAAAGATGCAAAGGGTTGAGCGTGCAGATAGATGGTGGTTTGAATGGGCGTCGTGACATGATACAGATCTCCAGTGCTATCACACCGAAAGAGGGTTTGGCGAGTCAACTAATCTTTCACAGAAAAATCAAACTCGTCGAATTCAATAGAGACTTTGCTGTCTCGAGTAAATTTGCGGATGGAAATAAAAAATTTTACAATGTTGGGTGTTACAAGTACATTATTTAGGTGTAGAAGACGATGTGGGTTAGACAAAGTACTATGGTTCATGTTCGTGACAAGTATAGAATTACCGTCACCAACAAAGACAAATTGATAAATATGCTTATTAAAAACATTACTTAAATTTATTGCATTAGTAGTCAAATGGGAACACACACCTCTATTCATATTCCAACCCGCGTTGTGAAAGTCTTTTACTGGCAGAGTATTAAAAGCGTGTGGTCTGGAACGTTTCTGACCAAGATTGAACGTATTGTACGCTACAGTTGAATTCTGTGAAGTGTCATACGGATGATGAGCCGATCCAGTAAAAAAGGTTTGGTTGAATTGTTGGGCCAATCCTTATTGGGCCAACAATTGTTGGTTGGCCCGTACGAGTTGCAAAAGTTGGGTTGTAATGTTGTATTGACCATGATGAATTGATGATTGGTGCTTTTACTGCTTGAAAGTCGATGACAGCAGGGTTCCATTTTTTCTTTTCTTTTATACGGAAAATTATACTGTATGGCCAAACGTGAATCAAACTTGTGCTGACTGAGAAGGAATATTTGAGATTAAAATAATATTGGCTGTCAACTTGAATTTTTGAAATCTTGTTAGGAGAAGAATAATAATATAATATGATATGAGGAATCTTTGAGTATAAGAACCTTGGAACTAATGATCGAGTTGTGGTGATTTCGGAGGAGGTGGTAAACGAAGGTAAGGGATTTTTATTTTTATTTAAGGTTTAGGCTCTGATATCATATTAAACTAAATAATGTTCATTGATTTAATAATTGTGTCAAATATAATATAAATACATGACAAAGCGTAATTCGGCTAAGCTCAATATAAAATAACCAAATCTAAATAATAACTCGCTAACAGATGTGTTACGTAGAGTGAAGTGAAATGACAAAAACCTGGGTGATTTTGGGCTATAATAACTCAAGTTACACATTAATCAATCCACTGATCGATTTATTGATAATACTGAGAAAAGATCATTAGAGTAAACATATTTTGAAATAATGGACTTTAAAAATTAATTATCTCACAAACGACAAATCGAAAAATTATAAAAATTGCACCATAAATTTCAGCATTTTCTCCTCTTCGATTAGACCTCATAAGGTATACTTTCGACGAGCTTTTTTTTCCAGTTTTTGGTGGGTTTTACAAATTACTAACACATGTGTTAGTGTTTAGTTGTACATTTGATTGAGGGTTACGGTTAGGGTTTAGGGTTTAGCAGGGTTTAAGATTTAGAATTTAACAGGGTTTAGGGTTTAGATTTTAGTAGGATTTAGGGTTTGGGTTTTGTAAAGCGTTTAGGGTTTGGAGTTTAGGGTTTTGCAAAAAATCCTAAACTTTAGATAATTATTGTACTCTAATGATCCCGTCTCTGATAATACTATACGTATTTCATTGGCAAAGTTGTTTCTTTTGAAATATTTAAAGCTCATTGTAATTTATAATTACTATTATAATTATAATATAAATTATAATGCTTTGATAGAACGTGTTCCAGACGTCAACACAAGTTTTTCACGAAGTTAATAAGTATAAATTCATTAAATGAGTCATATTCTCAGCATAGTCAAGGTCGTTTCCTTCCTAAAAATATATTATATTATCGTATTATTATTAAAAATGAAAATATATAAATATTATGTTTAGCTGGGAAATTTTTGCTTTATTTAATTTTAGGGGTGTTTGGCGTTGCATTTTGATGGTAAAAAGTATTAAAAGTTGTACATATTATACACACGTGGCAAAATGATCTAGTTGGCACATGAAGTGACTATCTAGTCAGCATGCAAAATTGGTAATAGGTAAAAATGTGGTTTACAAAATTTTAGCACAAAATTTCCGGTTACATAGCCTACATTCTTGTTTTTAAAGGTAAGTTGTCGATCTCGGGATAAACTAGTAGGGTACATAGCCGACAAAATTACATTTACCCTTTTAATAAATAATTTTGATAAAAATCGACCGAAAATCCTACAACGACTTAATTTGACAATAGATATACCTTAAATGATATCTCTAATAAATAATCCCGGCGATCAACAAACGCGGATCTTTCTAGATCCCATAGATCCAATAGTTAGTGATTGCGAATCGTCAATTATCCTATCACAGTGCAGACAGTAACAACCAAAAATTAAATTTTCTGTCTATTGTATTGGCTTCTATTAGTTGTTTACTTCTTAAATACAATCCCCGCTCTGATACCAAGTGTTTTGATGTATTACCGAAACAAGAAATCACCACAACATATATCCAATAACAAACGAAATAGAAAAATTCAAGAACCCACAACGATTTAGGTGATTCACGTGCTTCTTCAAAGTTAATTCACAAACAAATACTCACTGTAACTTTTAGTAACGATGGTGACACTTATTTCTAATAAGATAGGACCATCAGAAAGAAAGTCACGTTCGAATCCTGCTTATGAGCTACAAACATCTCACGAATATTGATCCTTATCTTTAAGGTATCTTCGAAGGTTATCTTGTACATACATGAGAAGACGACCACTTTAGGATCAAGAGGGTTCCACTTGCAACTAACTAGAGTCAATCATCCTGCCGTGTAGACTGCGCATTGTGCATAATAACCTATCTACAGGTACAACTGGTGGTGCACACATAATTCTCTAATCAGCGCATACAATTGGCTGAAGAATGTTATAAGAAGGCTAAAAATAGTCTAAACATGGGATCAAGTGTGTGAATCTAGTCAAATAGCAGAATTAGAACTAAACAATTTACTCTAGAATTAATGTTAGTAAGCTTGAGAGTGACATTTGAAGTGTGTGATCCTTGTGAGTGAGTTGTATTCAACTGAATTGTTGAAACCACAAACAAGTTTATAATTATTTAACACAATAAAATTAGGAATTAGTGTGTGTGAATACACTTAAATTTACCTCACGCTTTATAGTGCGTGTCTAATTTTATTTTGATCTATTGTGTGTATCTAATTTTAAAATATTGTTATTGTATTTCATCGAAGCTAGAGAGTCTAACAATCACTTTGATATTTTTCTTTCAAAATTTCAGCTGTTAGAAGTTTTTTTAGGGTAAATTACAGAGATCATCTCTGTGGTTGTTCACTTTTTCAGAAATCATCTTTGAACTTCAATAATAGCAGTAACCATCTTTATGGTTATTGATTTTGTCCCAATAATAGCAATAACCACATGATGTAATCAAGATTGTGACGCTTATTAACTCTTAACAATCTTCAATAATCTTGAATAATGTTTTTCTTTACAAGTTTTTCTTTCATCTTTTTAGTTCTATAACCATAACACCTCTGTATTACAGGTAACACTACATCTAATTGATTCAATTTTGTCAAAATTTTCCTATAAAATAGGCAATATAGTAAGACTAACTTTTAACTAACACTAATTGTTTTGGTAGTTAAAAAATGTTTAAGTGCCTCCATTAAAATAGTTATATAGTTTCGTACATAAACGCTTTAAAAAAACTTGTAGTTGGTCGGGACGAGATATACTTGCCCCATAAAATATAGAGCCAAATACTTGTTGAAATGGTCAAATGGAATAAAAAAATGACAACTTCATATAAAATGAAAATAAGCAGTTAATTTCTAATATATAAAATAGGTTGGGTGAATTTATGTTATAATATCGAGAATTATACACGTACAATTGCTAAAGCAATGGTCGTATCTACGTTATCTCTTCCAACTCTCCAATTGCAACTCTTTGGAGCTCTTAATTAGTTTTGTTTTTATTTCTCTTTGATGGCTCACCTGAAAGAGTTTGACCATCTAAAAATACCACTAGAAGTTATAGATTCAGCAACCAACAACTTTGCTGATTACAATTGTGTCGGAAGAGGAGGATTCGGGAAAGTTTATAAGGGAGAAATTGTCCATTCCAACTGCAAGACCATGGTTGCGTTTAAGTGTTTAGATCGTCAGTTCGGGCAAGGAGACCCCGAGTTTTGGAAAGAGATCATGATGCTCTCTTTCTACAAACATGAAAACATTGTCGCTCTCTTGGGGTATTGCGATGATTCTGGGGAGAAGATACTCGCGTATGAGTATGCATCTAAAAAAAGCCTCGACTTTTATCTCGACAGTGTTGAATTAACTTGGGTTCAACGTCTTAAGATATGTATTGGGGCTGCTCGTGGGCTTGCATATCTGCATAAACCTGCGGGTACCCAACTTAGAATATTGCACAGGGATATTAAAAGTGCAAATATACTATTAGATGAAAATTGGAATGCCAAGATCTCAGATTTCGGCCTTTCCAAATTTGCTCCAGCTCCGGCAAACAACCAGTTCACATATCTTATTTCCAACGCTGTAGGCACCCCTGGTTATTGTGATCCACTGTATGCAGAGACGTATTTATTAACCAAGGAGTCGGATGTATACTCTTTCGGGGTGGTGTTGTTTGAGGTATTGTGTGGGAGGCTGTGTTTTGGTAACGATAAGCGACAACCTTTAATTGGGTTGGTGCGGGATCACTACGAAGCCGGTAATATAGGTGAACTAATTTTTTATGGTATGAAGGACGGAATAAATCCAGATGCTTTGAAGTTGTTTAGGGGGATTGCTTATGAATGTTTAATGAGTGATCGTAAACAACGTCCATCGATGTCGAGGATCGTGGGGGCGCTTGAAAGTGCACTTGAGTATCAAGTAAGTTTTATTTGCTTTTCATTAACGGCATAGTAAAAAAGGATTAGTGTATGAGAATGCATCCATTTCGACACGATCTAAATTGTGTGTACCCAACTATTTTGTTTTCTATTGTTTGTATCTAACTTTCAAAAAATGCATGTTAATGTATTATGTAGTGGTTTTAATGACATGTCAACCTCTACGGATACCACACAACACCTTAAAAAGATGACACATCAAACAAAATTCTATTTGCTCGAATTATTTGATTTAGTTTATTATAGCGCCATAAATATCATTAGAACGGGCGTCACTAGCTAGTTGCTAGAGAAACTCCAAAGGAGTAACCTAGACGTTTGAGAATTAATGGAGGTCTCAAGTTTATACCCGACAAGCGTCAATAATTCTTTAGAGTAACGCCCACCCACCTTCCGAAAGGAAGGAGATTTGTGTGACTATGTGGATGACGTGTTTTGCATAAATTTCGTAGTTTAGTGATCAATCAAAGATGATGCCAACACTGCAGGAAAAGGGAAAAGGAGCTAGTTCCTAGAAGATAAAATAAAAGAAATTACAAATTTTGGTTACAATTTCATTTATTAAAGGGGCAAATGGCCCGGAAAAGTAAGGTATCTGTCAAATTTGACAATAAAGAGAATATAACTTTTATTGGTGCCCTTTTTAGGGCCTAAGTTTAAAATCGTGTCATAAAAGAAGTTAAGTTGTCAAAAAAGTTCAATTAAAGGTAATATTACCGTTTCATTTTTTCTCTTTAGTTTTGACCGGGTTTAGTTTATGTGGGGCTAGGGAAGGAGTAAATGGTCATTCCTCGATTCTCAATGGGTATGCTACTTCCCCTCATCTCAGCTAACGCCATTTCAACCCATATCTAATGTAGCCCACAGCTCACACCAAACACTACCAGCTTTCCAGGCCATTCAATCCCCGTCATTCCATTTTAGCTCACCTTGCAAGCGAGAAAGTTTCTATCTCTGATAGAGAATAAACATAGGGGAAATACATAGTTCCGTCTATGGAGCCTAAAACTTCAACCATGGCATAGCAGTAAGCAGTAAGTTGGCCTAGTCTCTCGCCTAGCCTTCGCCTTCTTCAGTGGCCAAGTTGAAGCGTTCAACGGTTCTTCAGCGTATCACTTTTCTCAAGGTTGAGCTTGTTTAATTGAAGTTAATGCTATGCTACCCTTCCCTTGTTCAAAGAAAGCGAGGACTTTCTTTTAGCTACCGGACCAACAAAAACAATTAAACATGAGTACACATCATGGAATGGAACATGAAAGACTATTCATAAATGACCGTTTTGCGGCTGGCAATGCTTCTACTAGTACACCTCCTTTGGTTTTTGGTTCTCTTAAGACTATCCTTGATCGCTACTCACGGAGTAAACACACATTTACCTAAAATAAAAAGTTGTTTACCTTCCTTGTATTTAACTCCTTAAATCATAAATTCAATTAATACGTAACATTGTTGACCTAGAAAACATACTATATAAATATAAACACTAAGTTTACTTTTTGAACGTTTAAACCATAATTTTATTTTGATCGTTAAATCATTTTATGACATGATTTCAAAATGGTAAATCCTTTTATAGCACGATCTCAAAATCTTAAATCTTTTTTTGACACATTTTAAAAGATAAACGGTAATTTTACATTTAATTGAAAATTTTGGCAACTTAAATCCTTTTATAGCACGATTTTACAATGTGGTTCTTTTAGGGTATCGATAATAGTCATATTCCCTTTATTGTCAAATTTGGACAAATTGATTATCTTTTTGGAACGTTAGCCATTATTAAAGAAGTTTTTATGGGTATGACATTACACTTTATAGTCAATCGGCAAACAAAACGACCCGTTTATCATGATATTCCCAAGATGAATTATGTAACTTCATTCTAGTATCATATAATTTATAAATTCTCATGATACTTAATTAAATGACTATAAAATTTAAGCCATCATTAATTATATCCTAATTTTAATAAAATTATAATTTGTGCTAATTACTTGTGTATATGGCCCGACGCCAACGCCTTTTGGAATCTTGAAGGTCAAAGTATTAAGAACAACTGGCATTAGAAGAAGTAAAAATCCTTTTGCTGCCTCAAATTATTACTTGATATTAGAGCTAACTAACCCAAGAGGTATGCAATTCACGGAGAATATGAAATCGACTGTGAAGCATCACATGGTGAATCCAGTATGGAATGAAGAATTCAATCTATATGCGAAAGATTTTGAAAATCAACGACTATTTATATGTGTTAACAATGCATTATCAGTACGTTTTTATAGCATTCGATTCGTAAGTACTACCACATATATATACATGATGATTAGTTACAAATTTAAATCGATTTTTTACCAACTTTAGAACTTAACGGCATTATGGTTATATGGTTTGTAGGTAGGGAAGCATTCTCACATAGGATATGCTATGCTGGATTTGAAAAGGCTTAGTCCTGATGTTAGAGCGACTCGTTATCTAGAAATCAATTCGCGTAGTAAATTCATTGGTAAACTCGAGATTGAAGCGCTGTTCAAACCGTTTGCACCTGACCAAATTCCAACTAATATCTGGGATGGAATTCCAATGCTAGCAGCTCCTGCAGGGACGCCTGAGACTGGAGGATTGCTTGTTGTTAGAATCCGTGAGGCCAGTTTAGGTGATATAAAGGATACCCTACATGTATCCGTCTGTGTTGTTTTCCATGGTGAATCAAGAAATACGCCGGTTTGTTTCTAAATTGTGTAGAGTTTGAATTAAAATTGTCGCACGAGATTCTTAAATTCCACTTTTTTTCTTTATTTATTTTGTTTGTATCTGGGTTTATGCAGATTATGATGAATAGCAGTCATCCAAAATGGGAACAAGAGTTCACATTTATGGTAGAACACCCACCAATCGATGAAGAATTGCATTTGGAAGTAATCAGTAATTCGAGGAAAACGCTAATTACTCATCGACAGGTACGAGATATCCTTAACTTTCACTCTATATGTGTATTCTGGTTATGTTAATGCATACACAATGTCTTTTTACATCAGGAATCCTTGGGGCGTGTCAATATAAGCCTTTCAGAGGCTGTAAACAAAAAACGGACCATCAGCTTATACAGAATTGCACCAAGTGGTTATCATTCTAATTGGCTTGATGTGGAGTTGCAATGGAGAACCTGTTCTGACCAACTTACAGATGAGATTTTCTCAAATAAACAAGAGACTCTGAAAAATAACAAATTTCGCCAATCTTGGTATAGATCGCCAGCTAAGACGTTTTGAAACCAGCTCTTTAAGTGACTTTAACTCTATCCATTAGGGAAGGTCATCTTTAAGTTGACATTTTTTGCTGTTGGGTTTTAGTGAGTTTATATATAACCCGACTTGCTCTTTTCTCAGAATTTCGATAGATTTCATCTTCAAGACAGGATCATAATGATGCACCCAATTAAGAAATAGATTCGAAATTTTCATACAAGTATATAACTAAAAACTGTATATTTTTTTTCATCTACCATGCAAAAACATCTGACGCAAACCAATTTCAATGATTTTCATTTTAGAATGACATAGTTAAACTGATTGACTCAAATCACACATCTAGAAAATATAAAGAAACCAAAACATGCATATAAGTTAATGGGCTAGTCCTTCTATTTGCTTTTAGAGTGTAATCTCATACGAGACTATATACTGTGCTTTGGAAGAGTTTGACTGTAAAAGATCCTGACTAGAGCTACGTTTGTAGCCTGATGACTAATGTGGATGAAATTTTTGATAATTCTCAGCTCCGTCAATGATCACGATAATCGCTTTGTCTCGTTCCTACTACCGAGAATAATAATGGTTATTCTGAAAAGAGTAAGTTGGTTAAAAGTAAAGTCGATTACTCTCTTTAAAAAGGTTATCAAATGTTACACGATGTATGTATCAAACATTAAAAAGTTAGATCTATTTTATATATCAAACTTTTTTTTTCTCCTTTTGTGCTATTGTATACGTTCCGATTACTCAGTTAACCCAATAATTCCAATAATAATTTTTCTAACATGGCAACTATATAGGTCACAACGAAAGATTGGTATATTTCTATTTCACCTTTTCATAAAGGGGTACACATATATATGGAAAATATGAAACCCTAATCTACCATTGGGCCGGGCCCTCTCTATACATAATGGGTAATTTAATAACCGCTAACACTCTCTCGCAGTTTGAGCGGGAGGTCTTCGAACGTTCAAACTGGATCGAAACTCGGTGAATAATGCGGAAGGAAGCCCTTTGTGAAGATATCTGCATATTGATAATGAGACGGGATATGAAGAACACGAACCTATCCTGTGGCCACTTTGTCACGAACGAAATGAATGTCAATCTCAATGTGTTTCGTACGTTGATGTTGCACTGGATTAGAAGCCATGTATACGGCACTGACATTGTCACAATAAACTAAAGTGGCTATAAAAAGCGGTGCATGAAGTTCTCGAAGAAGATTGCGAATCTAAGCGGTCTCAGCAACATCATTAGCGACTCCACGATACTCAGATTCGGCACTAGAACGAGAAATGACGTGTTGTCTTTTTGAAGACCAAGACAAGAGGTTGTCACCAAGAAACACACAATAGCCAGAGGTGGACCTGCCGTGTGCTAGGACACCCAGCCTAATCGACATCGGAGTAAGCCGTGAATTGGATAGAGTGTGACACGTACAACTGGAGACCATGATCAATCGTCCCACGAACATAGCGAAGAACACGCTTTAAAGCGGAAACGTGAGGTTCACGAGGATCATGCATAAAAAGACACAGTTGTTGTACTGTGTAGGTCAAGTCCGGTCTCGTGAAAGTAAGGTACTAAAATGCCCCTGCAAGACTGCGGTAAAAAGTAGGATCGGTAACAGGGGCCTGTCTAGGCCAAGCTTGGCCTCAGTATCAACTTGAGTTTTACACGGGTTTCAATTGAGCATATGAGCTCACTCAAGGAGTTCGGTAGCATATTTCTTCTGAGAAAGAAACATTCCAGTGTTGTTGCGTAGAACCGAGATGCCCAGAAAATAGTTAAGAGGACCGAGGTCAGTCATAGCAAACTCCTGCTGAAGAAAAGATATAACCCGTTGTAGAAGAGCTGTAGATGAAGATGTAAGGATAATATCATCCACATAAAGCAATAGATAAGCAATCTCTGACCCGTGTCTAAATATAAATAATGAAGAGTCACATCTGCTTTGTTGAAAACCAACACGAGTGGCATAACCTGAGAACCGCTAAAACCAGGCACGAGGGGCCTGTTTGAGACCATAAAGGGATTTCTTCAAAAGGCAAACATGATTAGGGTGCCGAGGATCGGAAAAGCCAAGTGGTTGATGCATACAAACCGTTTCAGACAAATGACCGTTGAGGAAGGCATTCTTCACATCTAGCTGGTGAAAAGGCCACTGTCGAGATACAGCAAGACTAAATACTGTATGAATAGTGGATGGTTTAACAACATGACTAAAAGTCTCATCGCAATCAATACCAAGTTGTTGACTGCGGCCATTAACAACAAATCGCGCTTTGTAGCAACTCAATGAACCATCAACATGAAATTTATGTTTATACAACCACATGGAGCGCACAATGTTGACATTTGAAGGACGGGGAACAAGAACCCAAGTGTTGTTCTGAATGAAAGCGTTATATTCATCACACGTAGCATGTTTCCAGTTGGGGTCTTTCGGAGCATGAATAGGAGACTGAGGGATAGGAGACAGTGTAGGGATATGAAGATTAAGTCTTTCAACTGGTTTAGCCGTTCCAACCTTAGAGCGTGTAACCATGGGGCGTTGGGGCACAACATTGTTGGTTGGAGGTTGTGTAGGAGGTGGTGTTGGTGGTGATGGAGGTGGAGGTGGTGGTTGTGTTGTTGTTGGTGTAGGTGGAGATGCATTTTAAGTTTGAGGAGGTGGTGGTGTTTGGGAATGATTAGGTGTGGTGAGAAGACGTAAAGCGATGGGTGAGGGTTCAAGATTATTTTTTAGAAATTGATAGGAAGCGGATTTAGTGGGAGTCATGGAACTGAACGGAAAGACAGTTGACATGACGGGAAATGATGATTTTATTGGTGTGTAGACCAAGACATCGATAACCACGATGGTCTTGGGGGTACTCAAGAAAGATAGATGGTGTGGTGCGAGGAGCAAGTTTATGTGGAGGGAAAGCATAAGGATAACAAAGACATCCAAATGTGCGAAGATGGAAGTAAGATGGTGGTTTGTTGAACAATTTAGTATATGGGATGGCGTTGTTGATAGATGTGGATGGAAGGAGGTTAAGAAGGGTAGTAGCCATAAGTAGAGCTTCGACCCAATACTCGGGTGGAAGGCAGGCTTGAAAGAGAAGAGAACACACAACGTTATTAATGGTTCGGATCATACGTTCGGATTTTCCATTTTGCTGAGATGTTCGTGTGCTTGAGAAACGGAATTGAATTCCATGTGTAGCAAACAAATCATGGAAGTAGTTGTTGTCGAATTCCCTACCATGATCGCATTGAAAAGATTTTATTTCACGATTGAATTCATTTCTAGCACATACAATCACTAAAGTGATTGTAACTATTTATAACTTATTCATACTCATTTGTACACTATAGCAACTCATTTAATTCAGTAAATAAAAATAAATTTAATTTATATTGAATTATCTATTTATGTAGCATATATAATATATTAAAAGTGTTGAGTAAACTAATTTACATTGTAAAATGGTGAAAGATAATTAATTTAGTCATCAAATAAATGTTTAGTAGACAAATCAATATTATATTTATTTCTATATAAAAGTTTTAGTGTTACCTATCTTAACTATATATAAATAATCTCTTCATTTTATTTTAAAATTGTACTCAATAATGTTTAAATACCAAATTACCCTTCAAATTAATTAACTATTCAATTTTATCAACCAATCATTGACTTATAATATCTATATTTATAACAACCTTTCATTTTAAACTTTGCATATCCTCTTTGAGAAAATTAACATATCATTCCATTGAACCTTTATCTTTCATCTTTTATAAAATTTAAATAAAGATGAAAATAGATCATTAAATAATATCACTTAAACTTTAAATCGACTTTCACAAACTGTGCATCTATTCATCACCGCTGTTATACGCGGGTATACTGCTAGTATATAAAAATATATGTTAAGTCAATCAATTTAATCCTTAAAGTGAAAGATAATTAATTAAATCATCAAATGGTATTTAATAGAAACATCAACAATTAGATTATTAGAAGTTGTAGATGCATGTATACCTATACCTGTATATAAAAATAAAAACCATTGTTTGACAACGGATCTTTAATTTGAAGTGAAATGCACATCTATGGTTTACGTAATCGATTTAAAAATTAAAATGAGAGATACTTAATTTAATCATCAAAAAGATATTTAGTAGAAACTTCAACAATTAGATTAGTTCCACATAGAAATTGTAAATTTTACCAATATATAAAAATATATAGGTATCATTGTTTGATAGCGGATCTTTACTAAAAATGTTACTAAACTTAAATGTAAAGTGAAACAATGTAAGGTTTACATAGTATATTAAAAATATTAAAGTTATGAATCGATAATCTGTTGTTCATTAGAAGTAAAAAATTTGAATCTGAAATAGTTAGTTAACAAATTCTACATACTATCGCATTCATATTTTTTTAAACTATAGCTCTTAAAATATGTCTATGAAATAAATTAAAGATTTTACTTTTTCGTATGCGTAAATTCGTAAATGCGTAAAATATATTTATACAAAATTACATATTTTTATTGACCGTCGCAACGCGCGGGTAAAAAAAACTCGTTACTAACAAATGCACGAAAATGTAAAAATTTAGACTAAGCATCAGATTTTCTACGTAATGGATAAACCCATAGAAAATGAGAGAAGTGATCTAGAAAAAAAATATAGTATTTGAATCCACTAATACTAGATATAGGAGATGTCCAAATATCAAACTTGCTTCCCTAATTGACAAGCACGACACAAAGGAGACGTGTTTTGTTTATTACAAAGAAGACCATGGGAAACGAGAGTCTGGAGGACTGAGTTACCGGGATGACCAAGTCTTTGGTGCCATAGTGAATAACTATTAGAAGTTGACACAAATGCTGAAGTTGCAACATGTAGGGGATATAGATCACCGTTGCTGTTACAACGAAGAAGAGTTTGACAAGTATGATAATCACGAAACCATAAGGGTCAAAATCAATAGAACATTTATTATTGGTTGTGAGCTTGCGAACTGAAACAAGATTTTTAATTATATTTGGAGTGACATGTACATTTTTAAGGTGAAGAGGACGATAGAGATTAGAAATTTGAGCATGATCATAATGAGTAACCGGAATGGATGATCCATCACCGACAATAACAGAAGGAATATTTCTATTAACAAAAGAAGACTAAAGATTACTGGTACTTAAAGAAAGATGAGAACTGGCACCTGTATCCATGTACCATTGTTTATCTTGAAAAGCCATTATTATTTTCTTATTGAACAATTCTATGGCATAAGCGATATAGCAAATTATGAATACGATGTAGCAGTTTTAACTTAGTTAAAGATCGGAGATATCAATTTAATTTAATTAGATATTGAAAATAACAACTTCACAAATTTTGGTGGAGATGTCACGTGACCGGGTGCCTGTGACTATAATAGCGAGAAAAAGAATGATAGAAGCTATTTGATGGGTGTCAAACCAACAATGATAAATCCTACTACTAAGTATTCATAAATAGCACAAGTAGGGTCGATTTCACGGAGATTAATATAGACTATTTCTTCAATAAACGAAATGGTTTTATTTTTATTTGTAGTGATTAACTACTAGAAGATAAAGTAGTAACTGAAAGTAAACGATAAACAAGTAAAGGGCAACTATATAGATTAAAAGATACGATCTAGCTAAGGGGTATAATTTAGTTATGAATCCGGGTCAATCATCGACAACAAAATATCTCAAACACTTAAGAATAAATTGGCTACGGTTGTTAATAAGCTCTAACAACTTGTCTCTTTTTACGGTTTCGATAAATAAAATAAGCTCTTTGATTACTTCTCTTACCAAACAATTAGTCCTAAACAAGCTCCTAAGACTTGATTTTTGATAGCATTAGACTCTAAATAAACACCAATTTTGAATGATAAATACATAAGCTCGATTTATCTAATTCAAATTAGATATTCTCTTAACAATAATCAAAAGCTTGTCCACAATCAATATTGCTAATTGCTACTACTTATTAGAACAATAAAACAAATACGGGCTCCAATATCTAATTAGCAATAAACTATTTTGATAGTCAAATAACAAGAACTATATTCAATCAATCAAAACAGCAACATTCATATAATATAATCTGAGAATATGTAAATATCCAAAAGAAATCAAGATTCAATTATCTCATAACACAATTGGATCCAACCCTAAATTAACCTCTAACTAGAAAGTAAAAAGAAATTAGTCAGACATGGCTATAAGGAAGAACACAACTAACGAATTGAGGATAGCAATCGTGATGATGAGCAGCCCTCTAGCCCAGAAAAATCGCAGCAGCAGTTGCAGAAAAAGGTCTGGTGTTTTTGTGTGTTTTAATCGGCCAGAGAACAGCCCCTTTTATAGATTTCGAGTACGATTCATACGGGCCAGCAAGTGATTTAACTCGTGTGTAATTCTTCCTCTTCAATTTGTGATTATCTTGAGTCCTTGATGTCAATCCTCTGCTACAAGTTCGGGGCATAAAATCCCAGTGGTTTATTCCTTTTATTTGTTATCACAAAGCACACATAAGTCCTTCAAGTTCCAAGTTCTTGTCGTTTTTGGCCTTATAAGTCCTTCAAGTTCCAAGTTCTTGTCGTTTTTGGCCTTAACCTTTTCTTCCTACAAAATAAGAAATATGTGTGAGGCATTTTAATCCCTTAAAACTCATTCTTAACAAAGTATTAATATTAGTCCGTAATCCTTCTTATTTAAACGAAAATAGAAGAATAACTCATAAGTTAAGCCCATTTATAGAGAGAATGTAGAGAATTATGTATAAAAAGTAAGTATATTAAGAACTTATCACTATTGAAAAGAATAGAGAAGCTTACAGAAAAGAGACGTCGGTTGATATTTGATGGCGGCTGTGATTTTGATCGGCGGCTTCGTAGTTGACAACAAAAGAAATATAATAATTTTAGGTTTAGCTTTGATACCATAAAGGTTGGTATATTTCTCATTCACCTTTTCATAAATGGGATACACACACACACACACACACACACACACACACACACACACACACACACACACACACACATATATATATATATATATATATATATATATATATATATATATGAAACCCTAAACTACCATTGGGCCGGGCCCTCTCTATACATAATGGGTAATTTAATAACCGCTAACAATAACTTCATCCGATATATCATCACCACATCATCAAAACGGGTGCCACACCACCGGTTTGCAGGTTATTATTGACCGGATACATGTAATATCAATACTTGAAACTTTGATACAGTTTCAAAGTACAAAGATTACAAAAGTAAACAAAATGATGATTGATGTCTTCCAACAGGGAAATATGGTTCTTGGGTGGATAAGGTTACTAGGGGCAATAAAGCGTCACTGAAAGATCTTACACCCGAAGAGGGAAAGATCTTACACCTGATGAGTTTAATGGTATCATAAATTCTTGCAAGCACGCGCTTAATTTTTATTATTTTCTTTCATTTGGATTGTTCGAGTTTGGATTTTTGCAGTTTACCGAGGCTGGCTAAATCTTAAATTATATATAGGAAACTCATTGATGATATATCAATTAGTCAATCAGGTCTTCAATTTTGTAAAATTTTAAAAATAAAACTCCTTAAAATTTATATTTTTAATTTAAATAACAATAATTGTTATTATTATATTAAATAAATTAAAACAAACAAAAAGTAAACATAAAAACAAAAGGTGCTATAGAAATTCAACAAGCATACTAAATTAACGTTTTGAATTGTTTTATTTCTCCTTTTAGTTACTATAATAATAATATTTAACTATTACTTTACCATATAATTTCAAAAACGTCACTTGCTACTTACAATTTGAATACAATCACATCACATATCAGATTTAAACGATAGCAATAGTTAAATAATAAAAAAGCTATACCTTATGTTAGTATCTACTTATGACATTGATTAGATTAAATTTCCTGCGATTAAACAAGAATAATTACAATTTGTAATTTCTCATATACTCTCTCGCAGGGCCGGTCTTGAGTATTTTGTTGCGCTGGGCGAGGCAATCGAAAAATGTCCAATAAACTAACAATGCTATTTTTGAGGGGGTTCCAAACATAGTGAAGCTATACGGCGCATCCGCATGTAATTTTTATCAAATAAAGAAAACGAAACAACCTTTTACTTAAGGAAATAATATTGAAATTACAAGTTAATTATAACTCACCTAAACTGATGTCTTCATGCATTTCTTAAACAAAAATAAATAAATCATCTCGTCATATTCAAATTCAACGTGAACTTACTAAATTGTATGTATATGCATGGATGTGTAATTAAATTAATCGACTATAACTAAAAGGTATAACTATGTATCATTTACTCAATTTTAAATATACCTTTTAGAAAAACTTTCAGATATAATATTAGTTTTTCACAATATCAGTAGCCAAATACGAATTTGTTTAATTTGTTTGAAACAAAATTGTAGTTAACCTATATGTTTTTATAAAGTTACTATAAACAATGCAGAACAATATTCCATTTAAAGTGTGCGATTTTGTACTTCTTAAAGAGGGGCTAATACCATGAGTACAAGTTGAGGGTTTAAACTGAAATGTTAATAATGAAAGGGTAGTAAAAAGAAAAGTGGTGATAAAAGGTTAAAACATCGAGGCTTGAGCCATCTCCTTCCTCATCGAGCTGCAAGTCTGCAACTAACATTAATCCCATTAAAGTCAAAGTAAGCTTCGGTTTGATCTTCCTCACACAATCAAGGTTTAATTACATAGAAAAGCTTATTATATTTCACTGTAAAACATAATTTAGTGGATTAAATCACTCGAAATCAAGTTTATCCTCAACCTAAGTTTATAAGTGGAGTATGCCCCCTTTTCGGTTGATGCCCCGGGCGGTCGCCCGGCCAGCCCAGCCCCAGGGCCGGCTCTGCTCTCTCGAAGAAATTGATGATACATTAACTTTTAATCTGTACCTATAAATATAAATATAAATTAACACTTTATATTGTTAGATCGATTTGTTCAGTCTATTGAGTATATCAATTTAACAACAAATGTATTGAGAATAACGCATCGATATTAGTTTGAAATTTGAGTTTTAATTACCATTTACAGGTTACAAAATTACAAGGGAAGTTTGTATTATGCTCCCATTTCTAGAAATCACAATACAAAATGATAGCTAAGGGTATAATAATCATTTAAATTTCTTTCGATGCAAACGCCGATTTAAAACTTTGGTGGTCTTATTTGGCATTTTTATCGTTAGATGATAATATCCTTTTGACACTTTTTACAGAGTTTCATGGTCTGTTTGTAGTATTCGGGGTCCTCGAAGACTCGCGTTGGAATTAATAAGTGAGTTTAGCAAATTTAATGCATAATGTATAAGTTGTCTATGTGGTGACCAATAGTGCAACTAATGGAGCTTGTAATACAAGCTCATAAAGCAGCAACCGTACAAGTATATGAGTGTGTAGTGGCATATTAAGTCAACCAAGAAAAGAGGAGAGTTGGGTGTTTGGATGGCAATTCATGGTTGCAACCACCAACCCATGATCCCCTATTTTTCACTATGTGTTGCATATCTTTGTTCTTATAAATTGATGCCAAATGGTAATCATTTACACATAGAGAAATACACATAAACCCGTGAGAGGGTTGCTGCGTTTTGATGCTTCCAAACTTGACTTTATGCTACCGCAATTGTTATTGAGTTGCATTTGTTCGCTGACGAATTGCAACACGAGTCGGCATTGATCCTGGGGTCGTTACACATGAGGCTTGCAGCGAATCAAGCGTGTAAACACCTTTTAAGGACAGAGAATCTCTTCCCGGTGCAAGACTCAATGAAGACATCATGCTGTTTTTAAGTTATATCTTTATTTATTATTTAATATGTGTTTATTGTGTTATGTATTATATTTACTTGTTTCTATAACAAGAGTCCGTGTTAGGAAACATCCGCTGTACAAAATGATTTCAACTATTTATCCAACAACTCGTAGATTTAAAACCGGTTTTAAGCCATTATTGAAATTGGTTGAATTGTCTGGTTCACCGGTTGAATCGGGAACCAGACCGGGTTTCAAACAGGTTCACACTTTTTTTTTTATGTTTTATATATTTATATTTATTTATTATAAGAGTCTAATAATAATACACAATTTAAATCGTATATCTAACCAAAAAGGTCAAAATCGAAAAAAAAAACTAAACTTTTTAGATATAATTGATCAAACCGGCTAAACCGGTTAAGCCAACGGTCCAACAGGTCCAACCGAAACCCGACCTCTCTCCAGTTCAACTTAAAAACCGGCTTTCAAAATATTGCTTTAAATAATGTAAATTAATAATAAAAAAAAAAATACTATAGTCTATGGCCATCATTACTGACATACCCCTTTTTCATTTACCCAAAAACGTCAAAATCGAAAAGAAAACTAAATATATAATTGATCAAACCAGTTGAATCGGTTAAGCCGACGGTCCAACCGATTTAACTGGAACCAGACCTCTCTCTGGTTCAATTTAAAAATTAGTTTTCAAAATATTACTTTAAATAATAAAAATAGATAAAGAATAATATTATAGTCTATCGCCATCCTTACTAACATACCTTTTTCATTCACTAGTTTGTGTTATTATATCTTAATGAATGAATGACTTCTTCTTTTGGTACATTGGTCATCATCATCATCATCATCATCATCATCATTAATTTATATACCAAACTGTATAATACTCGTAGTTAAAGTTAAACTTCACTGTACAAGACATAAACCTTTTGAAATTTTCGTGGTTATTGTTCTGAATCTTAAAAATACGTACGCTATGAAACTGGATTATCTAGATGTTTTTAAGTTTAACATAAAGTAATTAAATTAAGCTTATAACATTAAACTTTTTGTGGTTGTCGTAGTAATAATATTTTTTATTTTAAAGTTATCTCCCAACGTGTTTTATATACTTTGAAATTACAATTCCCGTCGACTACAATATTTCATATAGATGTTAAACGATCAAAAGTTGAATTGAATAAAGCATTCCTTGACATTGTCGTTTAGGTCACATAAGCAAGAAACATGTAGAGAAGCTCCATAAGGATGGACTTCTAGATTCATTTGATTATGAACCATTTGACTAATTTGAATCTTGCATATCGGAAAAAATGACAAAGGCGCATTTCAAAGGTACAAATGAAAGGGTCGATGACTTATTGGAAATCATACATACCGATGTATGCGTACCTTTTAGTCATAAAGCTAGAGGAGGATACCGATACTTCATTATGTTTACCGATGACTTTAGTCGATATGGTTACGTCTATTTAATGAGACGTAAATCGGAAAGTTTTCGTAAATGCAAAAAATTTCTGAATGAAGTAGACAATCAATTAGGTAGAAAGATGAAGAAGCTTCGGTCGACTGAGGTGGAGAATATTTTAGTGATGAGTTTAAAGAACATTTGATAGTTTAATAGAAATGATGTATAAAGTAGTTTTTTTATGTTATTTAAAAGATAAAAGTTCAATGTAGAATACTAAAAAAATGTAGAATGGAAGAACCAATAGCATTACTCCATTTCAATCACCCATTTTCATCTTTTTATTTTTATTTTTTTATAAATCTAAATATCTCACAAATCGTATATCTATAAATTATAAAAATTACACCGTTAAAATCAACGTCTTTTTATCTTTAATTGAAGATCTCACGTGATATACTTCCGACGAACTTTTTTTTTCATTTTTTAATGGGCATGTAAATATATTTACAATCAAATTATTTTAAATCACTAGCTATAATCACATGCGAATAATCAAAGTTACAAATTATAAGTTTAAAATCACATAAAAATAACTTTTTTAGTTATTATCACATGTGATTAAACATTAAATTTGTAATCACATGTGAATAAAGTGTATATAAACACGAATTTCAAATTGTTTTTTATAATTATACATGTAAATAAATATAAAGGTGAAATCACATGTGAATTATCAGTTATTATCACATACTTCTTTTGAATAACACATGTTATTAAACCTCAAATCAATAATCACATGTGATTTTGGCCGTAAACGATTGCAATTCTTAAAATCTTATTTATAGTTATTTATGTGAATGAATATTAAGTTGTAATCATGTGTGAGTTAACATCCACCATTGATAAATAATTATGTACCAATTTATATTTTTATCATAAATCATGTGTAATTATACATAAAATCACATGTGATTATATAAATCGCATTTTTTAAGACCCGAAAAAAATGAAGAAAAAAAAAGTTTGTCGAAACTATAGCTTATCGGATCTCTAATCGAAGAGAAAAAAACACTGATTACGAATATGTAATTTTTATAATTTTTAGTCATACCGTTTTTGAGATATTTAATTTTAAAAATTTGAGTGGAAATTGGGTTTTAAAGAAAATGGAGCATTCCTATTGGTTCTCTTATTCTTCATTGTTTTAGCATTCTTCATTGAATCCACCTCATTTGGAAAAGGCGTATCTAGTTTTTGAGTAGCAAGGGTCAGGGGCGGTACCAGGAAATTTTTCGAACGGGGGCAAAAATTTAACTCAAATCGGGTTACCAACTGGATTTTCCGTATTAACCAAAATGAGTTTTGTTAAAAGTTAGAACCAAAGTGAATTTAAATTCTTAATATCATATGCACTGTTTATCATTTAATCATATACATAGCAACATTTTTTTTGAAACTTTAACATACTATTTCTGTCACTACATGTTTAGTACAAAGTATACTTTTATAGTATAACTTTTTTATTAATAGAAAGAATAATATGTCATCATAAAAGTATATACTCAGTAGTTTAATAACTACGTTTATTTGAACATAAGTTACGTACAAAGAAAAGAATGAGAAAGGAAGAAAAGAACAGAAAAAAAGAATATCCCAAAACAATATGGAAGAGAATTGAATTCTGATAGAATATTGAGTTGTTTAACATTGGACTACTACAAGTATATTGTTTGATTATATAACTATTCTTATTTATTAGTGAGGGGGCCAAATGCAGATTTCACTAAATCCTTCAAAAAAAAAAATTTGCGGCTCGTAAAACCTTCGTGGGGGTGAGTGCCGACACTGCCCCTAATATGGTACCGCCTCTGGCAAGAGTGTAAGGGTTTGATATCGATTTTGAGCAAGGAAGAAGAAGAAGAAAAAAAGAATAAGGTGAGTAGAGTTATTTATTATTGATTTTTATTAATAATTGAAAAATAAACTTTTAAGGGTATTTTAGTCATTTTACATTGATAAATGAAAATGAGAGACGATGAGTGAAACAAATCCAGGTCAAGAAAGTGAAACTGTACAAAATTCGACCCGTAGATGAGGAGTAAAACTAATAACATACTTCAAAAAGGGGTATGTAATATATACTCATAATTTAATTGAGAGATGTACGTGGGATTATTTTTATTTTAATTGACAATTGACTAGTTGTTTCCTCCTTCATTAGGCTCTCTTTCATAAGTATACGTAGGATTATTTTTATTTTAATTGACAATTGACTAGTTGTTTCCTCCTTCTTTAGGCTCTCTCTCAAAAGTATATTAGTTTAGAAAACAATTATGAGAAATAGAGGGCGCGTTTAATTACGGAAAAATATCTACATTTTTCCTTTTCTATGTTTATAGAGTTTTTTGTCCTTTGAAAATAATAAGGGGTTTAGAGAACGCATTCAAATGTAAGGGATGAAGTTCTCATTTTTCATATTAGGAAAGCTAGAAAACCTTAAATCATATATTTCATTTTCTTGGAAAACTCCTCCGGAAAACTACAACTTGAACGTGTTTTCTAATTTTTTCAGTTTTCTTAGAAACTTTTCCAGAAAAATGAAGGAGTTTTCCGTAACTAAACGCGCTCAGAGGGTTTTTGGAAACATTTCAGAAGTAGTAGAACCGAGTTTCCAACCCCCGGTTTCTAACTTTACTCACCATGTTTATAGGTTCCCTAAACCTGATCTAAACCGGAACGTCACAAACAATTGAGAGGCGGAATTCAAACGATTGATTAAAGTACGTAAAACACAAAACGAATCAACTCAAATCAACTTGTATATTAGGATTACAATCGATCAGCTTAATACAAGAAGTTCACTTACAAATGCTTTCAAATAGCCCTAGATTCGTCAACCTCTGAAACTGAGCCGAAGACACCTATTTATACTAAACCGAAACCGACCCTGCGACACAAAGGATGTGTCGCACAGCCGACTCATGCGACACAAGCCTTGTGTCGCATAAGCGACACAGACTCTGTGTCGTCTAAACAAAACTTGTAATTACATATACAAAACTATTACACACTAAGACCAACTGACAGACACATTAAATATGCACCAACTTGCATGTTTCATTTCAAAAGAGATTATGCCATTGGTAACATTATTGGTGGTGTCAGATTTTTTTAGGAATCCGGTTTGCAAAACCCGGTTATGACGACTTTCTTGCAAATATTTTTAGTTAGGGTTCAAGGTAAGGTTTAATGGAGAAGAAATTTAATTTGCAGATAGAGATAGGGAAGATGACATATATCATCTCCTATTGTTGTTTTCCTTTTCATTTAATATCCCTCAACTATTATTTAATGTTTTTATTTAACACTGAATTATTATTTTGTCTTTTCAACTCTTTAGTAATGTAAATCAACAAAACATACAATTACATTTTATTGATTAAAGACCATATACTTGTAAAGGTTACAAAGTAATCTTAACAACAATCATTATTGTCGAGTGCAAAAAAATATTATTTAACACAGCTAATTTGAAAACTCATTTTATTTCAAGTCGAACGAGTTAATCGAACTTAGCAAGTCGAACGAGCCTAATTTATATAAATGTTTTATATATTTACTCCCTTGTTTTAAACTAAATGTTCACCTTTCTATTTTAGTTTATCCTTAAATAAGTGTCCATTTTAAATTTTTATCTAATCAAATTGCTTTTCAATGGTCAACATGAAATTTTATTGGTTCAAAGCGTGATAGTTTTCATTTTTCTTAAACTATGTAAAAACTGATGGTGGATACTTAATTTGGAATGGAGGGAGTAATATTTTAAATAATAGTAAATAATATATATGAATCTAATACCTCTACTATAAATGAACTTATGCAAACTCGATCTCCATCTATTAAATGAGTTTATGAAGGTCGAGTTTGTAAGCAACTAACATGAGTTTGAAAATTTTATTTCATTAAAGAAATATCTCAATAATTAAACGATCATCAAACTCGAGCCGAGTAATCAATAAACGAGTCGAACTTAACTCAATCTGATTCGTCAACAGCCTAATAGTTCACATATAATAGTAACTACGAGGTGTACCCCCGTGTCATCTTCCTCATCCATATATGCAAATAAAACTTCCTCATATTAAACCTAATCTTGAAGTTTGTTTGTAAACGTAGCTTAAACTATTTGTAAGTCATTGTAATTTTTTTCTTTACTTTCTAACACCGGGTGTTGCAAACCCGGTTCCTAAAAGTTTGCTGCCACCTCCAATCCTTCAATCGCTGACCTTCATTTCTTACACGAGTAAAGCTAGAAATAGTGTTTGAGAAAATGTTTTCAAAAACTCTTTCTATCTCATAATTGCGTGCTAAACTAGAGAGATTTAAATGAGTAGAACAATATTTAGTGAGAATATAGGAACCAATCAAAATGTATTATCTATAACAAAATCTATTTTCCTCTATCTTTTTAAAAATTAAATATTTCAAAAACGGCAAGTTGAAAAATTATATAAAATTGCACCATAAAATTCAGTGCTTTTTTCTTTTCGATTAGACATCTCACGTGATATACTTTCGATGAATTTTTTTTTCATTTTTTGGTAGGTATTGTAAATGATATCAGATGTGATACCAATGAGTATCACATTGATATTACACAGTATCACATATGACACCTACGAGTATTGCATGTGATACTACATAGTATCAAATTTGATATTATATTGTACAATTTGTAAAGCCCGTAAAAAAATGGTCGAAAGTATATAATGTGAAATGTCCAATCGAAGAGAAATTTTTTTTGAATGTTATGGTGCATTTTTTATAATTTTTTGACTTGTCATTTTTTTATATTTTGATTGATACTATATTGTACAATTTGTAAAGCCCGTAAAAAAATGGTCGAAAGTATACAATGTGAAATGTCCAATCGAAGAGAAAAAAAACGTTGAATGTTATGGTGCAATTTTTATAATTTTTCGACATGTCATTTTCTTATATTTAATTTTTAAAAACGTGGAGAAAGTAAAGTTTGATGAAAATCAATGACTGAGATTGTTATTCAAAAAGATTCCATTAGTACTCGGAGTCAATTTTATTTGCTATCTCAAAATAAAATTAAAAAAAATTAATACATATTTTACAACTTCAACACGCTTTCTCTAAAAATGCACGCATTTTTTTATTCCAAGTATATCAAGAAAATCGGGTGGGTATTAAAAGTTAATTTTTTTTTAAGAAAATAAAAACCTGAAGGAATACAATATTTGATGACATGGTCAGTTGACAAATTTAATGACTCGTTGTAACCGTGTGTGTGAAAGTATAAGCTTATCTTCTATTATTATTTTAATTACAAGCTCTTAGTTTTGTTTATCTATCAAAACAAAAAGATGTCTCGCTTAAAAGAATTTGAACATCTTAAAATTCGATTAGAAGCTATAAAATCAGCAACCAACAACTTCGCCGATGAAAGTTTCATTGGTAAAGGAGGTTTCGGGAAAGTGTACAAGGGAGAAATCGTTCATTCTGAAGGTCAAACGATGGTCGCATTGTGTTGGGTCTAAAGATGGCTAGAGAACTTGATCGAAGATTAATACTGCTGGTTAGACTAAAACTGCTGGTTACTACTGGTGAAGAGGAGTTTCTACTGTTAGAGCAAAAATTACTACTGCTACCGGGTATAGTTTCTACTGGTAGAACAAAGTTAGTACTGCCGAGTATAGTTTCTACTGCCAGTACAAAGTTACTACTGGTGAAGTAAGTTAATACTGTTTATAACTTACTACTGGTGATAGTTTATACTGTTCTCGGAGTTTCTACTGTTCTTCAGAAGTTAATGCTGCCTGAGTAGTTTCTACTGTTTATGATTAGAGTATCTTTCTAACCATATGGGCTAATCAGATATCTTCTCTGCAAAAAGCAAAAAGTGCTCAGCAAAACAGAGCATGGCTCAAGACGATAGGAGGATTAGATAGAAAGGTTCTTTTCATTAATTACTGTAGCGTGTAATTGGAGCTCTATAGTTCTATAAATAGAGCTCCTTACCTTCAATAGAAATACATCTCAAAATCTCAGAATCTTAGCATCTCTTTGTCTAGCTTGTATAATTATCATTTGTAAGCTTCAAGGTTAAATTGTAACCCTGATACTTAAGTGTATTCGTATTATTCAAAAAGAAATAATATTGAAGCTTTTGATAATTGCTTAAACTTTACTTGTTATTATTAAAACGGAATTAATCTTACTTCTTAAATTATAGATTACTATTCCGCGGTATTTCTATAAATATTCAATTGCTAAAATTATTGACCCAAGAGGTTCAATTCGATCCTGTCACATTGAAGCGTTTAGATCGTGCATTTGGGCAAGGAGAAGTTGAGTTTTGGAAGGAGATAACGATGCTTTCTCAATACAAACATGAAAATATTGTCTCTCTGTTAGGGTATTGCTATGAATGTGGTGAAAATATTCTCGTGTATGAATATGTCCATAACGGCAGTCTTGACCAATATCTTAGAAGCAGTGAGCTAACATGGGTTGCACGCCTTATGATATGCATTGGTGCGGCTCGTGGATTGGCATACCTTCATAGTGCGGTGGGGACCCAACAAAGAGTATTGCATCGCGACATCAAAAGTTCCAACATTCTACTTGATGAGAATTGGAATGCCAAGATCTCAGATTTCGGCCTTTCCCGAAGTGCCCCTGCTAATCAAGAATATACCTTTGTGGTTTCCCGCCCAGTAGGCACAGTTGGGTATTGCGACCCAGAATACGTAGAGACGGGTTTTTTAACAAAAGAGTCTGATGTTTATTCTTTTGGGGTTGTGTTATTTGAGGTTTTATGTGGGAGGTTATCGATTGGCAACAACAACGATGAGCATCAACCTTTAGTAAGATTGGTGGGACAGTGCTACGAAGAAAACAAAATAAATGAAATTATTTATGGTAATATAAAGGATGAAGTAGATCCTGATTCTTTGAAGGTGTTTACAGATATAGCTTTTAAATGTTTAAAACGTGAAGGACGACCATTGATGAGCGAGATCGTGAAGACCCTTGAAATTGCACTTCAATGTCAAGTAAGTTTGTTGAAATGGTTATATTATATGTAATGATATTAACTACAAAAATGATAGATATGGCTAATTACATAGGTCGATCCAGCCATTTCCAGAGATGGAGACACTAGCTAAATTCGTTAAACTAAGCCTCCAACGTTACTCTGTTAGACTATTAATTACGTTGTATTTATATTTGTATAGCTATATCAATTACTTTAAAAATAGAATACCGCACGTTAACAACGAAAGTCAAAATAGGGAGGAGCTCCTTGTAATATCTTCTTTTCGTGCAGGTGTTCGACAAATATCAAGTTGCAGATATGGACTTGTTGGCAAAACCCATTGCGGTATCGGTCTTAAATAGTTCAGAGTAAGTATCTACCGCCCCTACATGGTTACGATGCATTAAGAAATACATAAAAGATTGTTAACTCTCTTAGTTGTCAGAGCTATGAAGGCTCCCGTCGATAATGAAGAAAATGCTGCAGAGGGTAGAGGCTTGCTTGTCGTTACAATCCACAAAGGCATAGATATCATAGGAAAAGATCCATTCGTTCGGCTTTATTTGAGAGAATCTTCACATGGATTACAAAAAAGAACTACGAGGGTTTGTGCATCGAATTATAGTGCATTTAATTTGGTGGCAGTAGTAAAAGTTCTTAAATATATTGGCTGGGTTACCTTTCTTTTCTTTTTTTCTCTGTTTCTTTATTTCCTTTTATAATTTTTTGGATTCGGATTTTGCAGATTGTGAAGGATTATGAAACTCTTGAATGGAACGAAAGTTTTACATTTAGTTGTGACAAGCCACCAATTGATGGTATATTGGAGTTGTATGTTAGAACTAGTTCCTGGTGGAGAAAATGTCTTAGAAACGTACGTACGCAATGGATCCCTATTTCAAAATATACTTTACTGTTATTAATGTGAATATGATGTTTCTTATTCTTTTTATACAGGACTATCTGGCTTTCCTCGAAATAAGGCTAAAAGACGTTGTGAAAGACAAACGGACCAACAAGATATACCCACTTCTGAGCTTAAACGACTGTAAGATTCACCTGGAGTTGCAATGGGTAACCATCAGCCAGATTGCCACAAAATGAGGAAAAATGTCACATTTGCAGAGTTCACCGTAAAATATATACACTTTAGCATGATTGATTTTATTTTAATTTTAGCGAAAGTCTTATAGAAAACTGTAAGCAATGAAATTGAGGATATGGGAGGGAAAAAACCTCAATTTTTTTTTGATATTTTAACGAGATTTGGGGATTACACATGAAAGATTTAGATAGAAAAAAGAGCAATGGTTGTGATACAAAGCTACTGAACAAACTCAAACCTCAAAATCAAATTAAAATGATGACGATGAAGATTAAATCGATGAAGGGAAGCAGTGAAAATGAAGATGACAGCTGGATTATTTGATTCGTTTGAGTCATGTAGAGAGATGACTTGGTCCCAGTCAGTCCCTAAATGGCAAGGTTCGAGTCATGCGTACATGCGAGTCTAGGAGTGATTAGTTTACATCATTTTAGGTGCGTTTTAACGAGTCCTCAACGAGAACCATCATGACATTATTGTCATTTTCTTTCCTTTATACGAAATTTCATCTTCGAAACAGATACCAGGTAACATCAATTACACAAATTCAAAGTAATCTCTCTAAGATGGAGTATGAGCATTGTAGATTGATCAAACCACGTAGCAGCAAAATGTCAAATATAAAAGAAAATTATTCAAATTCATATACATATATATATATATATATATATATATATATATATATATATATATATATATATATATATATATATATATATATATATATAAATTTCAAAAATGGCGTCAGGCCACTAAGCAGATACTTACAAACATCATGATATAATTGACCCAAATAACAAATTAATTAATCAACTTGGAAAATAAAAGCTTTGATAATTCAAGTTGGAAAATAAGCGCGGATAATATTGGGTTATTCAATATTCAAGTGGCTGATGTAAGACACAGTTGACCAAGGGATGCTTATCTGACTTCCATAGTAAATGATCAGAGCGCGTTTAGTTATGGAAAACTCCTTTATTTTTTTAATTCTTTTTTTAAAAAAAATAAAAAATTAGAAAACGTGTTCAAGTAAGAGTTTTTCGAAGAAATTTTTCTAAGAAAATGGAATATTTGATTTAAAGTTTTCTACCTTTCCTAATTTGGAAAATGAAAACTCCATCCCTTATATTTGGACGGATTCTCCAAATCACTTATGACTTTTAAGGGACAAAAAACTTTAGAAAAATAGAAAAAGAAAAATTGAGATACTTTTCCATAACTAAACGCGTCCTTATTTACTCAGTTTTCTTTCCTAGTTTTGTTTAACCATCAAAACGATGTTGCACATGAAACTATTTGAACACCTTAAATTACAATTAGAAGCTATAAAATTAGCAACCAACAACTTCTCTTAGGAATGTTGCATTGGAAAAGTATACAAGGGCGAAATTGTTAATGTGAAGAATAATCAAAGTGGCTGGATGCTGAAGTTGAAGACAATCGTGACGCGACTGTTGTCGAAGAAATATCGCGACGAGATTTGTACTAATCACGATGCGATTTCGAGGCAGCCATGAAATTAATGCTTTAGCTTTGTCGTCTAAGTTACTTATTCCCTATATAAGTAAATTCTATGTAATTATAATCTTTGTACTACAAATTTTAATAACAATACTCTCTCGTTTAGCCCCGTGGACTAAAGCGATCTCCAAGCCGGTTATCAGATATAACCACGTTAAATTCTTGTGTTCGTATTGTTTTATCTGTTTATTGTTTGTGGGTGTAACCTCGATTACACGAGTGTAGTTTGGGTTTATTTTTGTTAACGTTTGATATCAGAGTGATCAACTGACCGTTGTTAGTTGTTTAATTCAGTTGTACCCATTCTAAAGGCCACATGATGTTCACTTTGAAGCGTTTAAATCATTCATTTGTGCAAGGAGATTAAGAGTTTTGGAAGGAGATCGATTATGATGCTATCTCAATAAATCCTCGTGTATGAATATGCACCTAAGAGACGAACGAATATCTGAGTAACAGTGACCTAACATGGGTCGGACACCTTAAGCAGCTCATGGATTCACATACCTTCGTAGGGCGGTTGGGACCCAACAAAGAGTATTGCATGGTGATATCAAAAGTTCTAACATCTTAATAGATGAAAATTGGAATGCCAAGATCTCAGATTTCGGACTTTCCTGATTTGGTCCAGCCAATCAACGATACACATTATTAACCTTTTTATTCAACCACAAACACACTATAAATAAAAACACAAATAAACTTCAATTCACACACAGTTTTATTTTCCATTATCTCAATCAAATACACTATTCCACTCAATTATTCTATACAATTTAACACTTTTCTTTATCATTATTTCACTTTCACTTCCAATTCACTAAAAATGTCTAACCCCAACAATAATGATTTCTATCAAAATTTACTAAACACTCCCATTTATCCCAATTCACCGGCTAACTCATCTTCGCCAACTACCTCCAATAATTCACCAACCGATTTCACTTCATATCAATCCCAACCC
This sequence comes from Gnaphalium uliginosum, assembly GCA_963930675.1. NCBI lineage: Eukaryota > Viridiplantae > Streptophyta > Magnoliopsida > Asterales > Asteraceae > Gnaphalium > Gnaphalium uliginosum. Next base: position 44,929,121 of record OZ005682.1, read on the forward strand.
CAACCATGGTATCCCCAACAACCACAATACAGCTAACAACCACCACAATTCGGCTACCAACAACCACAATACGGGTACCAACCACTATTACAATAAGCCTTCCAAGCTTACGCTCAATCACAATCCGGCCAACACTCACACTTACAACCCGAAACTCCTTTCCAAACACAACCCGAAACCCAAAATACCGTAGTATCCGAAGACGAAGCCGAGCACGAGGTTAATGTCAAGGGTAAAAGTAAAAAAAGAGAGAGCACAAACTAGGTGGATGGACTATGAAGTTAAAACATTGGCCGAGCGATGGGTCGACAGTTCACAAAATCATATCGAAGGAAATTCGCAAGCCGATTCACAATTTTGGAACAAAATAGTCAAACAAAAAGTCAACTAACCGGCAAATGGAACAAAGTTCGGGTTCTTCGGATGCAACATGTTCAAGAAATTCGAGCGACACGACCCGTGAGGTAATTTTGGAATCGGCAAGAATTCAAAAACAAACTCTAAATATATACGAGAAGCGACGCAACAAAAAATGGAGTTTGATAAACAAAAGATGATGTTAAAACAGTGGAAATTTATCCAACAGCCTATACCGTCACACAAGGAACAACACGAAATTGCAATGTTCGAAGAAACTATGAAAAATGTAATAAAGAAGTATCAAGAATATTTCAAAACGATGTTCAGAAAGGATACACGACAAAGTGGGTTCTCCGACAGCAACTAAATTCGTTATTTTAATTATCGTAATGTTTTTTTTTAATTATTGTAATGTTTATTTATTTATTTATTATTGTAATGTTTATTTAATTAATGTAATATTTTTTATTTTTATCAAAGAGTTTTTACTTAATTTGTGTTTAAAAAATTAAATTAATAGTCATTGGTTTTCAGAAATGAAACTGAAGAAATAATTGTTGGCAGTGTTTAGTCAGTCTTTCATCAGTTTTTGTTATGTTGATGTGGCGCTAAGCTGACAAAACTGAATAAACAACCGAAGAAAGGATTGTTAAAAGTTGTCTAATAGTCAATAATGAGTTTATAAATTATTATTGAATTTGCTAGTGTTTTAAAACAATTAAATCAGTTTTTTTGGTATATATGATGTATTTTAGATTAAGAATGTCATTTATGATATTTTGAAAGTAAGTTGGGCAAATTTGGTATTTTGAAGCTTATAAGTGGCATATATGCAACTTTCCGTTTTAAAAATTAAGCTCCTTTAATTTCTTAGTTATTTAAAAAGGTATTTAAATAATCAAAACAGACAAAAATTAAAAATTGAAAACCAGTCCGTTGATATATAGGAAATTCAATGAAAGAGATACAAGGTTTTGGTTTTTAAATATATATATGTGAGAGCAAGGTTCAAATGAGAATGAAATTTTTTGTGAGAATGGGGGAACCAATAGGAATGCGTCACGTGTTACAAAATTAACTTTCCCACACGTTTTTAAAATTTAAATATCTCAAGAATGGCTCATTGAAAAATTATAAAAATTGCACCATGAGAATCAACATTTTTTTTTCTCTTCGATTACGCATCTCACATGATATACTTTCGACGACTTTTTTTATGATTGTACAATATTAGTAACACACGTGGTACTCGTTGGTAACACATGTGTTACCTGCTGCTAATACATGTGTTACCTGCTGGTATCAAATGTGTTACATGCTGGTATCACATGTGTTACTCGTTTACAAAATTCAACGAAAACGGAAAAAGAAGTTGTCGAAAGTATACCTTGTGAGATCTATAATCGAAGAGAAAAAAAATGCTGATTTTTATGATGCAATTTTTATGATTTTGTCGACTTACCGTTTGGGAGATATTTAATTTTTAAAAACGTGGAGGAAAGTGAGTTTTGTGAGACGTGGTGCGATCTTATTGGTTCCTCAATTCTCACAGAAAGTTATTGTACTCATTTGAACCTCACTAATGTATGGGTACACACACACACACACACACACACACACACACACACACACACACATATATATATATATATATATATATATATATATATATATATATATAAGAAAAGGATCAAGAGGGAAGTTTAAATTTGAGGGAAGAAGAGAAGCAAACCTCAACCACACATTTCCTTGTATGTTCTCCAACTCATATACAATACCCATTTCATCAATTTTTGTTTAAAATTCAAAATTAAAACATGTAAATCAATCAAAACATTAAAAAAATTCAAATTCATCAAATGCATTCATACATATATTCAATTCGTCATAATTCATATTCATCAAATATTAAGAATTTTGGGTATAACTTTTGGATTTTTGTGAAAATTTTGATTCACCAATGAATACAATAAAAATAAACGAATTTCAACATACAAAACTTATAAACAAGTAATTAATTTAATTATAATCGTCATTAACCATCGAATTTCACAAAAAAAAAAAAATTAGAACATTAACATACATTTGGAATGAATGTTGATCAAAATTACAATTAATATTCATATACAATAATTTATGATGAATATTAAATTATATATGTTTTTATACACTGTTAAACGAGATAACTTAACATTCATCGGTGTATAATAATGTATACGAGTTAACATTTATCGTAAAGAGAATGTTTAAAAATATTAAGTTGTAATTTTGATTAACATTCTTTCCAAATGACTATTAATATTCTGAAATCTTTTTTGAGTTATTTACAATTTTGTCACCGCATTGACTTTTGAGTTGATCAGAATGTATGACTAGGAATAGCTTCCCTCTTTCCCCCATTTTTTACTTCCCTCTTAATCCCCACCATATATATATATATATATATATATATATATATATATATATATATTCTATTTCATTTTTTTCTATTATTTTGAAAGATACAGATAGTTTTTGTAATTTGTAAATTTTATCTTTTATATTACTTCTTTTCTAACTTTCAATAATACAAGAAATCATCTTGTAATAAGTAAGTTTAATGCACATACATTACCTTATTTTAATCCTTAATATATTTATTGCTTATTTAATTATTCTCACAAATTCATTGATGTACCTCAAAATGAACTTAATTTTCTTATTAGCAATAATTATATCAATATAGGTCGTAATTGAATCTTATTACATATTATTTGAAATAGTCCGCATATACATGAGTGGAGTATATGTTAGGTTATGTTATTAAGAAAAGTACAATAATAAATGCTTAAAAATTAAAATATACAATATTAAATTAGCATCGTATCCGCGTAAATGGCGATAGTATTTAAAAGATAAAAATTTGATGTTGTTAATTAAGATCTTATGATTTTATAGTTTTTCAGCGTTTTTTTCATTATTGATTATTTCGTTTGTGATTCAAATGTATATATTTATTCAAATTGAATGTATATATTTCCAAACAATTAGTTATGTAATGTAATGATTATGTGACAATAGTATTAAATAAAAGAAAATTACAATTCCCTCACTATGCAACGAAATACAAACTTGTAACTTGATAATAGTTAAATGCTTTTTTTTGCTTATTCACGTGTTAAATTGTGAACTCAATTATGATTGTATAGAAGATGAAAAAAATACATAATTAAAATAATAAAATAATTATATGTTCAATGAATATTTAAAAGTTAAAAATAGAAATGTTGAAATTAAGGTTACTAAAAAAATAAAAGGGAAATAGTATAGATTAAATGGTAGGGAGAAGCAAGTGGGTCACATTTTGGTTGATCTGGTAGAGCCAACATGCCATTAAACTTTTATTTTACATTGTGTATGGAGTATTTGTTTCTATAGGAAAAAGACACTTTGCATACTTTTTATTGGACAAATACTATTCATTGAATTGAATAGTATTCATTAAGCAATGTTGAATGGCTTGCATGTTCCAAGCATTTTTAACGTTGCTTTCTACGCAACTATCAAGAAATTACACTACAACAAAAATGGTTTTACAAGACACTCATTAGTGTCCCAAAAGGTCATTTTATAGGACCATTTATCTAATAGGACCAAAATGTAGGCGTCCTATATATAGGCGTTGTAATAGATTATAGCGTCCTATTAGCATACTTTATAGGACACAACTTAGTGTTGCATAACCTATCTATATTTTTTACCTATTTGCTATGGTATGTACTATCATTCTTTCTATTCCATATAATCTTTACATTTATTTTTTAGGGTGTTGTATTAAATTCGTTATTGTTCTACTATTAGTATCGTTATTATTGTTTTTTTAGGGTGTTTATTAAACCTGTTATTGTTCTACTATTAGTATCGTTCACAATTTTAGATTTTTTATAACTTGTCTAGTATTGAATTGTTATTATTGTTGTTAATGTAGATTATGGATCAACGATACGTTGCTATTAATGAGATTACTTTAAAGAGTATACATACACAATAACTTCAACAAATTATGACCCAAAACTTCTAATTAATTAATTCACTAATTAATTATTGAATCATATATTACATCTATAAAATTAAATGCATCAAACACAAAAACGAAAAAAACAATATCAATACAAATGGAAATCATTCATCTCAAAAATTATACGTAACATTAATACGTAATATTGTTCTATGAAATTGTCGTACAACGTAACATTGTTCTATAAAATTGTCGTGCATCGCACGGAACTTCACCTAGTAAACTATATAAATAAATAAAAAAAAAATACGTTGGCCAAGGCTTAACTTAATTGACCTATGCATAAAATAAATCATTATCTCAAATGGAACCTAAAAATTATGATATTAATATTCTACGATTTAACGATATTAATTAACGAGAAAAAGCATACCTTGCATCTGATTTTAAAAATCATATGATAGTTTAGAATTGCGATATTAACCACATGGGTGTACATTAATGGTTCAAAATCGTCATAACTGTTAAACCGAATCATGACCCAACCATAGCAAAACCAAACCTAAGTATAACAGTCTAGTTCTTGGTTCTAATTTTTAATTTTAATGGTTGAAAGTTTGGTTAGGTTCTGGGACTGTTAATATAACCCCAATGAATAAACGTCCTATAAAACTTCATATAATATGACTAATAATAAGGTGTCCTATTATATACTATCATAAATATAAAAAAAAGCCTACAGCATCCCATTAGATAAGCTTTTAGGATGCCATCAAAAAAGCATATCCGAAAAAGGTCTAAAAGGCTATTTTTGTTGTAGTGAAACACAGTGAGAATAAAGAAGAGAAAACGTAATTGCAAACAATGAATCAAACCACACTTTGATTAATCGGAAAAATAGCTCAAAACCAACTGTTTACAATTGTGAATTCTTAATTCTATATCTTGATTAAGATATGTATATATAAATCTAATTACCAACTTGTATTAGATTATAATTAGGAAACTAGGAACCGACTTATTCGTTTGTTTCCATAAAAAACAATTACTTGTTCACCAAGTATTTTGGATCCCACGACTTTAGGATTCCAACAATCACCCCCGAATCTCTAAGTCCTTCTAGAGACGTCTTCGATCCCGATCAAGCTCCGCATTTCCTTGAACTTGGTTCGAGCTAAGGGTTTTGTGAGAATATCCGCCTTTTGTGCTTCACCAGGAATATACTCCACCTCCACTTGTCCGTTTTCAACACAATTACGAATAAAATGAAACCTCGTGTGAATGTGTTTACTTCTTCCATGAAAAACAGGATTCTTCGTTAGTTCAATAGCCGACTTGTTATCAACTTTTAAAACCACCTTCTTTTGCGCTTTGTTCATGATTTCTCCTAGCAAATTTTGAAGCCATATTGCGTGACATGCGGTCGCCGTGGCCGCCATGAACTCCGCCTCGCAAGATGATAAAGCAACAGTATCTTGCTTTTGCGAAAATGTGATTTTTAAAAGTCATCAACATGAACTCCGCCTCGGAGATGACCCGTAGTATGATAAAGCAAGATGATAAAGCAACAGTATCTCGAACGAAACTCGATTATTATTTTAATAACTTAAAATGAATTATTTTAAACAAAACTTCAATCAAAAACTTACGCGATTAAAATCGTAACGAAAAACCTAATTAATAAACGAATAACGTTTAAATGAGCGACGAAACGAACGGGTAAACGAGCACCGCACGTAACGTAAAGTTGGGGAACAAAATTTAGGCAACCCACATCCTTGTGGGCCCCCCTAAAACCAGCCAATCTACACCATACCTCCCTCTCCCTCACTCTACACCATACCCCTCACTCCCTCATTCACTTTCACACTCAACCATTCTCCCATCTTCACTCAATCTCTCCCAACCTTTTCTCCCCTCTCTCTCTGCGATTTCCAGCAGACCACATCACCACCATAAACCACCATAGCATCATCTCTTTCGGTTTGCAAGAAAAAGCAAGAAAACGAGCTTTCGACCTTCATTCTTCGTGCTTTCATCAACTTCTTTGTAAGAAACTCTATCCCCCTTTTATTTTACTTGGAACACAATTATATTCATGTTATAATGTCCATATAACAAGATTATGTCCAAAAACAAAGTCGAAAATCGTTTTTGAAAACATAAAAACCTTAACAGTTTCTGGGCAGAAACTTGGCCCGACTTCAAGGGAAAGTTTCGTACTTAAAACTCAACCAAAATGGACGAATCAAAAGGCAAAAGTTAAGTTTAAAGAGTTAGCTTTCATCTCCAAGTGGTTTCATAATTTTTTGACATCGTTTTATACTCGAAAACAATTTTTCAAAAACATGTCGCATTTCTGTCTCGGGTGACAGATTTTTGACTCAAATTCTCGAGTCCATAACTCGAGCTACATCACACCAAATGACTTGAAACCACCGCCAAAATCTCACAAATTTTGTTAGGTACAAATTTCGTTTAGATAACTTTATTTGAAAATGGGTAGATTTTGCTCAGTAATTCGATCTTTGAACATGTGTCAAGATTGGTCGATTTTGGACCTCAGAGGATAGATGGAATTATTAAAAATAGTTAGACTTGCTCAAAAATTCCAAAAAAATTACTGAAAATAACTAAGACATAGTAGAGTAACCATGAATTTTTTTGAAATTTAATTCAGACATTTACTTAGCTAAATCGCGTGGACAAAATGTATGATTTTTCTGGAAAACCTGCGAAGTGAGATTTGAGAGTTGACTTTTGACCGGCGAACTGAGACTTGCGAATTGACTTTTTGACCTGCGAACTGAGACTTGCGAGTCGACTTTTGACCTGCGAACTGGGACTTGCGAGTTGACTTTTTGACCTGCGAACTGAGACTTACGAGTTGACTTTTGATCTGCAAGTTGACCCTTTGACTTGCGTTTTGAGACTGTACGAACTGACCAACGAGCATCGAATTCGCGTAACGACAACTATACTTCATACGATATAACTTACACATATAATACATATACTGTTATAAGTATACAACGAAACAAACATAATAATATTGTCTTTAAGAATTATTATTACAAAACGTCACTAACGGGCCGTACATATTTTCTAAACACAAACGATATATAAACTTTGGACATAACTAGTTGAATGGACAACTAGTACAAGTGGACATTAACCCTCCACTTGCATACATAAGTGGAGATTAACCCCCCACTTACCTATAATCTTATGCGTTTAGGGCGCTAGAAGGTTGCATTTGGGACAAGAACACCCACTAATTGCTATATTTGCTTACAAGACTCAGGTGAGTCTCATAGCCCCACTTTTACTTTTACTGTTTTACTTACTTTGGGGTGAGAATACACTGCTTTGTTTTTATGAACACAAGTATTATGAAAACACTTATACGGATTGCATGGGTAAACTAAACCAAACTACGATGGTCTCCAACAAATATCATAGCCCGTTAATACTAAGCGCGAACATTATGGATAGATCTATCGGGAACTGACAGCCTGCCGTCCGGGGTTAGTCGCTCTAACTACTATACGGACGCATAATAATTCGTATTTCGAGTTTACTGGTTTATACACTTAACTGGAGACACCAACTACGGTTAAGCTTCAGAACTATGAGCCCATGGCAATAGTATACTATGATTTACTTTGGCATTCGTGCTACTACGATAACTCTAAAATCTTGTGGTTCATACTATGATTTTAACTACGTAAACCTATGAGCTCACCAACATTATTGTTGACCTTTTAGCGTGTATTTTTCAGGTACTCAACAACAGTAGGGCTGCCCACAAGATTGCTTGCTAGCTCGAGTCGCATGCATTTTACGTATATGAAGATTTTCTTACATTATTTTTGTATAATCGTTATGTACTGGAATCTTCAGGATTTCATCCCACGAACTCGAGACTGATGTAAACCTTAATTATATCAATGTAACTACTTTTGTACTATTTTCAAAACGTCTCATATAGAGTCGTTTGCTTTACCTTTGTGCAATGATTACTAGATTAGTCGCGCCCCGACCCAACTTCCACTGCACTGTAAATTTGTGGGTGCGACAGTTGCCTTTCTTTATATATCCCTCCGGTTGTGACACATAAACGGTCTCTTTCAATTCTCCATGCAAGAAAGCCGTTTTAACATCTAAATGATGAAGTTCCCACCCATTAGTAGCAGCTAAGGCTATAAGAAACCTGATGCTCTCGATTCGAGCTACTGGTGCAAATACTTCTTGAAAATCAATATCGGGTTGTTGCACGTAACCTTTAGCAACCAACCTTGCCTTATATTTATTAATGGTGCCATCTGCATTTTTCTTCAATTTAAACACCCATTTGAATCCAATTGGCTTCACCCCCATAGGCTTGTTCACGAGAGTCCAGGTATTATTTTTGTTGATCGAATTGATTTCCGCATTCATGGCTTTAACCCACTCCGGTTCTTTCTTCGCCTCTTCAACTGATACCGGCTCGTCATTGGTTGCTAGGAGAAGATCTTCAATGTTATCAATATCAAGCACATAATCTTGTAATCGACTTGGAAGTTTCTTTGATCTCGTGGGCCTTTGGTTTTGGACATTGTTCACATTATTGTTAACAGGACTTAATTGCTCATTTTCTTGTTCATCCGCTCCGTCTTCAGTCTCGTGATCTGTTTCAACCGGTTCAAATGATTCGTTGTTTGCCTCGTCTTCCGGATAATCCCATGGCACTATGAATGAACCCGGTTCTTCATTGTCGATCATTGCTTCTTTAAGCCAATCCCACCCTTTGGTTTCGTCAAAAATAACGTCTCTACTTACGACTATTTTTTGTGTTGTCGGGTCAAATAGTCGATAGGCTTTTGTACCCAGTTCGAACCAAGATGTACTAGTGGTCTTGATCTTGCATCCAACTTCTTAAGATTTACCGGTTCAACTTTTGCATATGCTAGACACCCAAAAATACGAACATTCTCTAAATTCGGTTTTCTTTTATACAACTTCTCGTAAGGAGTTGTATATCCAAGTACTCGTGTGTAAACCCGGTTGATTAAGTTGGCAGATTGTTTTACCGCTTCTCCCCATAAATAATTTGGAACATGCATCGCCTTCATAATGCTTCGTGTCATGTCCATCAATGCTCGGTTTCTTCATTCCACAATTCTGTTTTGTTGCGGTGAATATGGGGCGGTAAGGTGGCGTTTGACTCCGTTTTGATCACAAAAAGAATTAAACTCGATAGAAGTAAACTCACCTCCTCGATCACTTCTAAACACTTTCAAAGTCTTTCCAATTTCATTCTCCGCCAAAGCTTTGAACTTTTTGAAGTGTGTAAACGCCTCACTCTTTTCTTTCATGAGATAAATCCACATAAATCGGAAAAAATCATCAATTAGTGTGAAAACATACCGATTCTGACCCTTGGTTGCCGGTGTGATCGGACCGCATAAATCACCGTGAACTAGTTCCAATGGTCGTTTTGCTTTGTATGTCGTCATAGTTGGGAATGACTTTCTTGTTTGCTTGCCCACCAAGCAAGACTCACACAATTGATTCTTATGATCAAATTGGGGTATCCCTTTGACTAGACCCTTTTTGGACATCTTTTTCATTGACTCGAAATTGATGTGCCCAAGTCTTGCATGCCATCGCCACGTATCTTCACTTAGTCTTGAATGAAGGCAAATAGGTACTCCAATTTGTAATTTTATTTTATAAAGCCGGTTTGGAGTTCTTTGTACCTTCATTAATAAGCAGTTATCGGCATCGTGCATGGTTAAGTAGCTGTCTTTCATCCGAACATCACACCCGGCTTCGGTTACTTGTCCGAGACTAATAATGTTGTTCTTGAGATCCGGTATGTAATAAATCTCCGTCATCAACCTTTGTTGACCCTTCTTCCCTTGGAAAAGTATAGCCCCTTTTCCTTTGATTTCTACGCACGAATTATCTCCGAATTTAACCCTCCCGGTTATGCCTTCATCAAGTTCGGAGAAAAAGGACCGGTTTCCTGTCATATGATTACTTGCTCCGTAATCTAAATACCACACATCGCTATCTTGTGAATCGTATCGAGACGGTATTACTTTTCTTTCATTTAAGAACACGGTCTCGTGTAAAAATACGGTTGCATCATTATCGTCGTTTTCGGTAAAGTTACTTTCTTGCAGTTTTTGGATTCGATCCGGACATTCAGATGCAAAGTGGCCCGGTTTATCGCACCGTTAAAAAATAACTTTGGATTGGTCCTTCTTGGTTTTACCCTTTTTTTGGTTAGATTTCGAATTAGACTGGTCACTTTTGAGCTTGTGCGAATTGGACTTATCACCATGCAAGGTCCGGTTCGTTTGTCTGGACCCACTTGCCCCATTAAACCCCTTTGCCGTCTTCTTTTCTTTCGATCCACCATGAGATCCAGACGAACCAGAGGATCTTGCGAACAGAACCTTCGCTTGATTCCATCGTCATCTTCCTCCTTAATTCGCTCCTCATACGCCTTGAGCCTTCTAACCACATCCTCGAAGCCCACAGTTTTTAGGTCTAAAACCTGTTCCAACGAAGCCACTATGTGAATAAACTTTGCTCTCGGTAATGATTTGAGGAACTTCTTCACAAGCTTCGTCTCATTAATTTCTTCTCCTAGGGCTGCCGATTTTGAAGCTAATCCGGACAATTTTCCCGCAAAATTGTCAATCGATTCCGAGTTAGACATCTTCAATCGATTGAATTCTGTCATTAGAGTTTGTAACCTAGCCTCCTTCACGCAGTCAGCACCCACGTGCCTGGCTTTGATTGCATCCCACAACGCCTTTGAGGACTCTACTTCTCCGATTTGCATGGTCAAAGTCTCCGGAATCGCCTGATACAACAGCCCCATTGCCAGAAAATCCTTTTCTTCGTTCTTTTCTGTTCCTGGATCGATCACAGCCCACGCTTTGTGGATTCGGAGTACAACCTTCATTCTCAATGCCCACACAGTGTAGTTTGTCGTGTTGAGCATTGGGCAGGCAACGATAGTCGATCCTACCTCTTTTGCCTTAATTGAACTCGATCCTCCTTCTCCTCCGTCCGTCATGTTGACCACCTTGTCAACAGATTAGTTATTCGATCTCAAAGCTCTGATACCAATTAAAGAAGAGAAAACGTAATTGCAAACAATGAATCAAACCACACTTTGATTAATCAGAAAAATAGCTCAAAACCAACTGTTTACAGTTGTGAATTCTTAATTCTATATCTTGATTAAGATATGTATATATAAATCTAATTACAACTTGTATTAGATTATAATTAGGAAACTAGGAACCGACTTATTCTTTTGTTTCCATAAAAAACAATGACTTGTTCACCAAGTATTTTGGATCCCACGACTTTAGGATTCCAACAGAGTACAATTAAACAAATTATCTAATTATTCAAAGTTGGTGTAAAGATGAACATACCTAGTCTTCTTCTCTTTTCTAATTATTAAAGCAAATAAAAAAATTATTTTTGAAATAATTGACAATGGCTTTCTTCTTCACATGCATTACAGAAAAAATAAATTAAGCGATGGATAGTTGATTTGTTGGTCGTAGTATGTAGGCGGTGATCGAGTCAAATCGAGCTCATCCGTTATATGCAGAAAAGGGTTTATTAACAAAAGAGTCGGATGTTTATTCTTTTGGTGTTGTACTGTTTGAAGTATTATGCGGGAGGGTGTGTTATCACAACAACCATAAGAGAAAATCTTGCTAAGCGCTTCTTAAGTATGCTTTCAATACATTCTTTGAGTTGGGATAAATTTTTGCAGTATATGAGGTTTAGCCAATTTTATAAATGGGGATCAAGATTTGAGTTTGATTTAGAAAAGTCACTGACGAATCAAATATTGCATTTAGACAGATCTTAATAAACGGATCTTTATAAAGTGCTTACGCTCGTAATAAACGGAAAAATGGGAAGAAGAAAAACACTCACATACACACACAAAATTATAATTGTATTTTCGACTTGAAAATAAGAGAAAATCTACAATACATTAAATTTTGAGTCTTGGTAAAATTATGATTAGTTAACTACTATAATAAATGACGGTAAAAAATGATAAAAAAGATAAAAGAGTTAATTACTCACTATACTAATTGATGGTATAATATATATTGGTAAAATTTAACTTAAATGTTGATAATAGCATTATCTTACATAAATAATGGTATAGATTTAGCTTAATTTTAATTTTTGTCATAAACAATTGTTTTAATCATTTAGTTGTCCATAAGAAAAATAGAGAATCTCGGTTATCTATTTGCATTTAAAGAGTTAAGACTATCGGTTATTATGTATGCATTTCAAATTAAATTAATAATCAAATTTGAGTTTTGATGATAATGATTGAAAAATAAATCAATTCAATCCCTCCATTTTCCCTAATAAAATATGAGAAACTCTAAAGGTTGTCTAATTGCATGTAGGAATTCAAAACAACTCATGATCCGTGCATTTTAAATAGCAAATTAAATTGAAAGAACTTATTGTTATAACTGATCATCTTTTCATTAATTTCATGAAACATTTAATGCATATTTTGTAGCACATTAAATTAAGAGTATTCGTTACGTATAAATATTACATTTCATTTCCACATGAATCATACGATTCAATTATGTAGATCGTCATATTATTAAGCAACTATTTGAACAGTTTTCGGTTTTTTTCGATCACTCAAATGTAGAAGTAAATTTGAGTTGTCACTTCATTCTATTGTAGGATGTTTTGGGTGTACTTATAAGCATTAGGATCTATTGTGTCTTTTAGATCTTTTCACTTTTGTACCATTATGGTTTATTATTTTAGATGTGACAGAGTCTATGGATGTCTAAGTGTTGTTTGAGTTCATTTAGTTACGCTTTTCGTCGGTGCTAAGAGAAAAATAACATAACATACATAGAAAATGGCATGATTCATAGTTGTATATGATGTTTTAATTTTAGCTTCAAATATTGATATTCCATATCTATCACGTTTGTTGTAATTAGCTATGTTTTTCTAAGCATAATTCGTTATATATTTTTCGGTAAATCTTACTTATAAGATACAATGATATTCCAATATAAGTTATGGCATATTCGTGATCGAGGATATTTGTTAAATGGTTATGACTATAACTATCACTTATAGTTATATCCAATTGAGAAAATGAGTAATTAATCTTTTTTCTTTCTAATTCCTAAATGCATTTGTCAATAAATTTAGAACTATTGTTGGTTGTAGTATATATAAGTCTACAAACATCTTATCCTTTATATTCCTTCCAAATATAAATATCTTCATCACATCTTAAAATTGCATTTTTAAAAGGATAGATGTTATAAGTAGTACTGTATCGCAAAAGTTTATATAGTATATCGTTCTACTGTAAAAGTGATTAATAATACGTATGATTTTAGTTTATGTACAATATAATTCTTGTTGATGACTTTTGACCCGAAGATGTTTTTACAGCTAAAAATAAAAGTGCTAATTTTTTAAAAACTAAATGTTGCATTACTCATTTTATATTAAACCGTAAAATATAATATCTTTATTATTACATAAGATATAACAAGATGCACACGCTTCACAATAAAATAATTATAACTCTTACGTAGAACAAATCTGTAAAATTCAAGATAATAATTTAAAACCCACGCACGGGCATGAAAATCTAGTAATATAAATTCTTTAGTTTTCTTTAGTTAGAAAGTAATGGAAGAAAAATTAATAATTTTACAACTGTACCTTTAGTATTATATTTCACACAATTCACGTATTTCTACTCTTCTCTTCTCTTTTTTCCATATACAAGAACGTTAGAGGACAATTTTATTTTTTATCTTCTTATAAAAAACGACTCTGGAGCACAAAAAGTTTTAAGGTTCTCGATCAATGCTAATGTGATCTTCCTTTTAATAGGAATGTTTGGGCTACGTGGATATAAACCTTACTGATGTGGTGAACTACAAAAGTACCGACAAAATATACAACCTTATTAACTCAAAGAATGGTCGTCTTCACGTGGAATTGGAATGGAAACCTGTTAGAAATAATATATAAAGGATTTAGATAACTTCAACTTAATGTTTTATTTCTTGTAACTTTATTTAAGAGAAGTTTGGTGATTATTCATCGAAGATGGTTAAGCTATAAATAAGTGTCTTAACCCTAACCATCAAGGACTTTTGGCTAATCATTCTCTGCACGCACGAATTTTAATATCAACCCGAATGGTTTTTCATCCGTGTTTTTATTTGATTCATCAATAGCTCGATTAGATCGATTTCAATTGGTATCAGAGCCTCGTTATTGACTATTGATGTGAATCTATCAGACGATTTTGAAAAACAACAACAGATTGATCAATAATCTATGTTTTTGAGTAATTAGGGTTTTTGAAGTATTTGTTCGATTACTCTCAATCGAATAAGTGTTTGAAAACTTCTTTTGTACAGATTGCTCTCCTCAACAACACGAATCTTTTGACATTAATATCATATACTTTCGTTGAGTTTGATTTTGGATCAAGATTGGATCGATAGCCAAGGATTCTATTCAGTGATTCTGGCAATACATTTGTGTGGAGTATTTCGTTACGAGTTCGACAAAAGATCCGACAATACAAAGTGTATCGCATTGAGTTGCTGCTGTGTATATCGCATTACACGGACGAACAGAGTGAGTCGCTTACTATTGTTATCCAATTATTCAAACTTGAATCGCCATTAGATAGTTGGATATCACATAGGTACAAAACTTATCACTACTGTGATCATCAATATTTCATTAATTCAACATGTTTTTGTGAAGTTAAACCATCAAAAGGTTTCAAGTGATTAATCTAAACATAATTCGATCATCAATCGTCATTCATATTCATCCAAAGTAACCGATTGAGATCGAATTTTTATGGAAAAGTTTCGTATTAATTGCGGATACAATTCGATCCAATTCAAGCAAAATAGACGTTGATTTGTTCATGTAATTGGTTTGAAACGTTCGCGTGATTGAGTTACCAACAGTTTTGAGCATCAAAACACGATTTGATTCGTTCGAAAATATCGATCGAATTCTTAGTACATTAAGCAGAGGATAAGTTTGGGACTATTACGCCAATTTTCGTTGCAATACGCCAAACACTATTACGCTATGTGTGATTAATACGCCATTGTGTTGGAGTATTAGGCCTCTTTTTCTTGGCGTATTACGCAAGATCTTGTAACACCTCAAAAATTTGTAAGTTTTATAATTATATAAAAGTATGTTATGAAGTAATTTAAATTGTATTTGGTGTTAAATATAAATATAGTTTATGGGTGAGAAATATAAAAGAGTTACTAGTTGAGGGGCTAAAAGTGTTAAGTGTGAAAGTGGAGGGTAAAAAATGAAAATATGCAAATATAACTCATTCCTTCTTTCAAAATCTGGAAAATGTTAGAATATATGTGTGTGTGTCTTAAACCGTACGAACAAGAGGGAGAGGGCAAGAGGAATTCGAAATTGAAGCTAGGTTTTGATAAATTGTAGGTGTTAAACTCTAATTCAAGCTTATTAAGGTACGAATAACATCTCCTAACCTTTGATTTCATGATACGATTAAGTTAAGTATGAACCCTAAATATGAAAGTTTAGGGAATGGTGGATTTAAGGGTATGGGGAGGTTGTATGATCATTGTTGAGTTGTTATGAGTTTAAAATGGTGATTTTCGTTGTTAAAAGTGTGCAAATAAGTTAGTGTGATTATTGGAATTTCACCAAGTATGTAGGTAGGTAAATTAGTTGATGATGGTAAATATAGTTTGTTATTGTTGATGAATAACAACTTAATCATCTATAAGCAAAGTGTATGGGTAATTAGTTGGTGATTTGAGTGTGTGGTGTAGCATACTTAAATCCTAGCTAATTAGATGGTAGTGAGCTAAGTCTAGCTTAAATGAATTGTAAGTAACTCATGTATGTGTATTGCTATGTATAGATGGTTAAAGAGTGAAAGATTTGTTTGTGCCCAATTGATCATCAAGCTAAAGGTAAGTAATGGATAAGTATGATTTATATTGGAATGCTTGGATTACTTTGAGTAGTCAAGTATTTGCTCTTTGGTATGTTATGGATGAAGTGTGATCATTGAGATACAAGAGTATTCAATGATCACACTAAATGGTGGAATTCAAGGGTGACTTGAGACTTGAGAAACCTCAAATGTTATGCCTTGACACCATGGTATGGACTCCTTGAGTCAATATGTAAAGAATTGAGGATCCTTAATTCATGTTATGTTGTTATGTTAATGTTAATGTTAATGTATGCTTTCCTTTACTTACTAAGTATGTTGTTTATAGTTATGTTGTTTATGTATGTAGCTGAGCAAAGTGGGGCAAGAGGTGATTTGGGAAAGAAGCCTAAGCGAGAGTAGTGGTGGACTTGCTACATCTTGTAGTAAGTAATCCTTTTGAATCATGCTCTTGATGCATAGAAACGCCCAAATCGTGTAGTTGTTACTTATTGTATATGGTCGACTTTTGTAATGATATACACTATGTAAGGAATGATGTTGGAAGTATATTTGGGTTGAAATAACCACTTTCTAAATGTTGATGATGTTAAATGGTTGAAGTTCTTTAAAGGGGTCAAAACAGGTCATGTTGTTAAAACTAGCCGAAGTGATGGTTTGGACATTTTGGCATGTATAGTTATGTTGAGATATGCAAAAAGAGTGATTGTAAAGTGATAGTAATAATTGAATCAAATTGATGCAAAGAATTAGTTCAAAAAGTACCCAAATAGCCATTTTTCGGATTTAAGTACAAAACCGTCATTTGTGTGAATTTTGGAAAAGTGCCAATTGGGAAACCTTTATTATGTCGTATGAAACATGTCTGTAAAATTTCATGTCTGCAAAATTTCATGTCTTGATTATAAACGAGTCAAAAGTTATTCGCGTATCAAATTGGATCACAAACTTGAAGTGTACAGAATGTTTTGTACAGCAGTACGCGATCGCGTGACCCTTACGCGCGCGATCGCGTACCCCTTACGCGATCGCGTACCTTGTACTAAAATTTGAACAGAAGCTTTTCATGTACTGAGTACGCGATCGCGTATATCTACCAGGATTGCGTATAGTATAAAAAAAATAAAAATAAAATAAAATTTGGGGGCGTTTCAAATCTGGGGTTGAAGAAGAAGCAGTAACATGTTGTGTTTTGTGTTGGTTTAATTGAAACCGGGTCCATCGTACTCTGAGTATGTATCGTGGATAAGAAGTATATGTTTGGCAAAACGAGCTGTAGGTTACAAGCTGTAGGCTGTAGCTGTAAGCTGTAGCTTTTAATTGAAGCTATAAGCTATAGATATATTTTTCTAAATGTGTTTGGTAAAGTAGCTGTAACCATAATTGAAATTAGTAAAATGACAATAAAGGATAATGATAAAATAAATAAAATTAAATGGTATATATATATTTAACGTATATAACTCATAATAATATAATATAAATAATTAAATTATTTATATTTTTAATATAAATAACTAAATTATTTATATTTTTGTTATCATATTCATTTTCTTATAATTAAGGTAACATTATAAAAAATATGTATAGTTAATAGTTATAATATAAAACTACTTTATAATAATAATATGAAATAATATGTATAGTATATGTGTATATGAATATAAAAATAATAATAAATATAACTAAACATAAATTTGACAAATAATATTTTAGTGTAAGAAAAATGATAATGATTCAAATATCTCCTCTTAATGTCAAAATTTATATATATGTATTAAATATTTGATTTGATACAAAAATGATTATGAGTTAATGTATTACATACTATATTTCATGTAGTACTAATATGAATATGTCCACCGTTATTTTAAAAAGTGTTTCTAATATTTTGAGGGACGTCAGGTCGTCTGTATTGTTAATAATTAACTAGGTTTAATTCCTTATTAATTTATTGAAAACAAAAAGGACAATAACTTCGAAAAATCATTTGAAATACTAGTGCCAATAAACTAACTAGTCTCAAATTGTAAAAATAAATGACGGGGGCAATCATGTAAATATATTCACTAAAAATGCTTTTCAATTTTCAAAGCTTGTAGGATTAGCTTTTCATTTACAAGCTTTTTGGAGCTTTTAAAAAAAATAAAAGCTCAAAGCTCTTTTATCCAAACGAAGCTTTTAGAAATGAGGAGCTTTTCAATTTGAAAACAAAAAGCTAAAGTTTCAAAAAGCTCTTGAAATTTTTTCGCCACACACATCCATAGTAATCGAGTCAAAAGGAGAATGCGGTTCAGAAGGAGAATTCAGTCACATGAAAACAAGACAAGTGTAACTCACGTGACATCAAACAATCTGAATTTTTAATTAGATTTTGTTCTACCATTTGGTTTTTGGTTTACAAATTAATTTAGATTTTGGTTTTACAAATTATTTTAGTTTTCAATATTAGTTTTTGTTTAAAAATTTGATTTTGATTTTAACATTATTTATAGTTTTTTTTTAAAATATAAAATACAAAAAGATTTTCTTTTTATTAAAAAGTTTTAGAAAATACAAAAATATTGAGCGGAAAGATAAAACATTTTCAGATTGTTTCCAATTAAGGTTGTTGAATCAAAACGTTTTCATTGAAACTTCAAATCTTAAATCGAAAAAGATCTTTTCAAATAAGATTTGTTCAATGACCAGAGTAATTTCTATTTCTATGCAAGCTAGCGTAGGACACTATTCTGTTGGCATATTATCGATACTTGTTTTGGCTTTGGCGTAATAAGTGGATCACTCCTGGCCTGTCTTGGCGTAATACACCAAATACTTGGTGTAATACGTCACTACTATGTGATTCACTCTGGTTTTGTTGGTGTTAAAGCATAATCATCAAGGTTGTTCAAACAGAACATACTCTGGCCTGATTAAGTGCTACATGCAGATCAAATGCTACATGCAGATCAAAAGGATCTTAATGTGTGTTCAATATCAAATTTATTCCAAGTGTTGGTAAACAGTCAAATACTTTTTCAAGTGTCAAATCCTTTTCTCAGAGTGTTTTCAAAGGTTTGTGTCAAAGCGAAAGGAAACGAAAACGAAATTCATCGAAAAGCAAAACTGACGAAAGCAAAAGAAAAAGAAACACGTCGAACAACAGAACTGGCGAAAATGTGATATGTCGGGTAATATTTCACTCGTGAATACTTACACTTTCTTGTATAAACAAAATTTCAAAATGGCAGATAATGCACCACTACCTCATGAAAACTCTGGTTCCTGCAAATGCTCAGATCGAAGTCACTGTCAACAACTTCTATTTCGACAACTCTGAGTTCTCTAGCAAATAGTGCAAGATATTATTAGAAATCATCCCATCTACAAAGCTCTTAACCGTGTGCGTGATGCTCCTGAGATCTACGTAAAGCAGTTATGAGACACTTGGACTTATGATGAGGAACATGCTCAATTCAACGTTGTGATCGAAACCAGACCAGTCTCGTTCGATCTAGAGAAGTTTCAACGATTCTTGTATCTTTCGGGTCCCACGGATTGTGAAGGCCAAGATGATTATGATAATCTTGTCGATGACGAAAGTTATTTAGAGAAATTCGGCGGTTGGGATACAATGGTGATTTATCCAGTGCTTCTGAGTTTCGAAGATCGAAGTTAGTTCCGAAATGGTTTGTCTCGTTGTCTATTATCAATAGGTACCTGACTTCAAAGACATCTGGACAAGATAAGTGCAGTAAATATCAGCTACTCATGTTTCATGGGATTGCATACAATATTCACTACAATCATGCTCAACTAATTTGGTTGGAACTTGTTTTTATTGTCAAGGCTAAAGGAACCATAAAGGATAAGAAACATATCCCATTCATCAGATTTCTGTAGAACCTGATCTACGAGTTTATGAAAAGACACCCTGTTATACCAAGACGCTCAGACGAACCGAAAATTGTTATTCCTTGCATGCAGAAGTTTAGAGGGAAATATGGATGTTCAACTGTTATTCCGAAACTATTGTTGGATTATGCTCCAGATGCGGAGAGTGTGAGGGAATATAGGAAACTTCATTACGCTCGTAAGCAACCAAAGCCGGTTGCAGAGACCCAACGAGCTAGATTAGGATTAGCCGGTAAGGGTCAGAGGGTAGAAGAGTCCGAGGGAGCAGAGTCTAGTACAGGAAAGTCTGAGAAAACATCAAAGAACGAAAAAACTGATACGTCTGAATCTGATAGTACATAATGTGCAGAATCTGAAAAGAAGTTTGACACTTCAGAAGAAGAAAGCTCCGATAATGGTGATGATGGTAATGATGATAACACAGTGGTTACTTCAGTAGATGATAATCTGTCTCAGTCTCAAGATCATCATGATTTTGGAAGAGGAGGTGTACCATTGGAGGTCAAGGAGATCTATTCGTACCCATTGAAAATATTAATGAAAGTGACAGCGGATAATGAAGCTGGGGGGAGCAGTGAGGGTGTTCCTTCAACTATTCACCAGGTATCCCCTAGGTTAGAGGTCAGCAACCCACTGACCGATGCACATGAGCTTCCTAGCCACTCAGCATCCTCTCAACAGGATGTTGTTTCATTGCACGGGGAAAAACTGCATAATCTGTCAACATCTCCTATAGGGAATGTAGACATTGAAACTAGTGGATACACCTCCCCAGTCCACGATAGAAACACTAAATCGAGTCTAGTGCCTACCCAGCAGTATCTACTAGCCAAACGTAGGACACAAACTTCAACTTTCCCGATTCCTAGTGAATCTCCTCATGTTGACCTTCGTGAGTCTACCGGAACTCCCATAGACGTATCTACCATAGATATTAGTTAAGGATTGGGCGAAAATCATGTCAGTGCTAACATCACGCCAACGCTGAACACCGGTCACACGGATGTATCCTCCGTGGAAACAACTATTGTGCCACATGGTAACCTATGTGGTCCGGGAGTTAGCTTACCCGTTAGTATCCCAAACACATTGGACGAGGTCTTACGACATGTTTTGGAACGAAAGACAGCTTTGGAGAAACAACAACAAGAGTCTGCTCAACAACAGCAGAAAATTATTCAGCAAAAGAGCTGCTCGCAACTAACAAAACACTCTCAGAAACTGTCATAAAACTTAATCGCAAGGTTCGCTTCTTAACAGGTTGTAAATCTCAGTCTCTAATTCAGAAACGAAAGCAGGATGATCAAGACGATGATAATCCTGGGGGGAGAATCCATCTAAGAGACTGAGGACTTCTGCGCCTTTAAAAATAAATTTGATAGTAACACGAGAACCTGACGGTGCAGTAAATGAAAACGCGGATAATGTTACTGAACAAGCTGCAGAGGATACTTAAACACATATTGGGAATGAGGTTGACGTGGTAATGGATGTCGAGGGTAGTGAACAAATGGAGCCGACTAATGCGATTCCGTCTATGGTTGAAAAGCCTGATAATAGAATTTCTATAGATTGACAGGAGTTGATACAAGGAAGGGTGCCAAAATTTATTCTTAAAGCAAATACTCTTGAAATCTTTGATCAAGCTGAGGTGGATGTTAAGGAACTCTGAAAAGATATTTTAAAAACGATTGATCCAGAGGGTAAAATGGAAGAACTATTCCAGAGCTTCTATGATGAATTTTTTCGGAAGGACAAGTCTGACAGTGAAGAGACAGAAAGTGAACATGAACGAGACGTGCTTTTCCTATCAGAAGAACCATCAAAACATAACAAGATATTTTTGCCTCCGTTCCTTGAAGACAAAGAAACAAAAATCTTCCGCAGGAGACAAATAGTTTTGAGGAACGCACTGATTCATGGAGTCTCTCATCTAAATAAAATGTTACAATTTTAATACTTTGATGTGGTGAGTTCTGAAGCGACTCCAAAAGCAAAGATTATATCTGAACACAGGATTACGGGAATTAAGTGGATGGAATTGAAGAAGTATCAGAAGTATCATATCCCTCATTGGACAGTGTGGAGATCGGATTCCAAAACGTATGAGTTCAGTGAACCTAATTTGGTATACCTCCATTTGAGTGATTTGGAATTTCTGTACAGAGAATTGAATCTAAGGAAGCACATGTGTCTTCCAGTTCGCAGAACGTATCAAGCATTGAAGAGATTCGTGAGTCAGAAGATCGTGACAACACATTTTCATGATTTCCAAATGGGTTTAGAAAGACGTATGGAAAAGATTAACGTTACAAGACCAAATCAGAACTGAAATAAAATCAACAGTCTTGAATCATATATTATTTTCCATCGTCCTGAATTTGGTGTTGTGTATTTGAATGAAAAGGGAAAGAAAAGGTACATGTATCAATCCGAACTTGCACATTATAGTGATGGTACGTTGAAGATTGTTAAAGAAAAGTTGACTCATGTGTTGAAGAAAGAGAAAGAAAGAAGTTAAGAAGAATCAAGATGAAGAAGGTTACTATTTTTCAGAGAACAATGTTAGAGTCAATTGAAATAATATATATAGGATTTACATAGATAACTTTTACTTAATATTTTATTTCTTGTAACTCTATTTAAGGGCAGTTTTAGTAATTATTAATGTAAGATGGTTAAGGTATTAACATCTGCACAACTCAAATTTTAGACTCAATTTCAATTGCGCACAATTTTTGACTCGTTTTGAACTATGTCATGAAACTTTGCAAACACATTCCACATATCATTACGATTATTCCTCAATTAACACTTTTCCAAAATTCACGTTTATGATGGTTTCAGGCGCTTGATCGAAATATAATCATTTTAGACACTTTTTGCAACCAAGTGAGCACAATACTATCTCACTCTTAATGGTCACATTTACAGAAGTTGGAAATATATACTTTTACATATTAACAAGTAACTAAATCTCTCAAATCATCATTCGACTGAATCCAACAAAACAACCCATTTGAGAAACTTTCAAAAACTTAACATGACTAACACCAATTCAACATTCAAAGGGGGTAATTTCAACCCAAAATAACTTTTAACATAACAATTTACCAAAATCTTCATTACAAAGCAAACTTCGTTACAAAAGATGATCATATTCAAATGATCACAACTTTCATATAGTCAACAACTTTACAATTCGGGTGTTTCTACATATCAAGAGCATGATTGAAAGGATTACTTACTACTAGCTTGTAGCAAGTCCATCACTATTCTCGTTTGGGCTTTTTACCCAAATCGTCCCATAGCCCACTTGGCGCACCTACATACATCAATAGCATAACAGTAAGCAAACATGCTTAGTAAGTAAAGGAAAATATATAACATTAACATTAACAATAACATAACAACATAACCCGAATTAAGGATCCTTGATTCCATACACTTTGACTCAAAGAGTCCATACCATAGTGTCAAGAGCATGGTTGATTGAATACTCTTGTATCTCAATCACCACCCTTGAATTACACCATTAAGTGTGACCATTGAATACTCTTGTATCTCAATTATCCCACTTCATTGATAACATACAAAAGGGCACACACTTGATTATTCATTCTAATTCAAGTGTTACCACTTAATTACATACAATTCCAAAGTATTATCTTTTAATGGCATACAATTCCATTACTTATCTTAGATTAGTGATCAATTTGCACAAGCAACTCTTTCTACTTTTTTATCACTTAAACATAACAATACATACATATGAGTTATTTACAACTCAATTTCAACTCATTTACCTCTAACTAGCTAGATTTCAAGTGTGTTACCTCACACACCTAAATCTCTAGCTAATTTACCATACACCTAATTCATAACCTCACACATACTTAATGGTGATTAAGTCATCATTCAATAACAACAACAACTTATAATCACCATCATCTCCTATATTGTATACATACATACTAGGTGACATTTCATAATCATCATGGTTTCATACTTAGCTCTTTAACATCCAAATCATGAAATTTAAGTTCACTTGCTAGTTAATAACAACTATACATCAATCCCCCACCTCAATCAACCACTTTTCTCCAAACCCCAATTAGGGTTCATATATTAAAATCATCACAACCATCAAATAAAAAGGTTATGTAGGGTGTTCTTACCTTAGGATAGAAAGATTGAAGCTTAGAATCACAATTTTTCAAACTCTAGCTTCCAATTTCATTTCTCTCTTTTGTTCTCTTTCTTTCTCGTACGCTCTCTCAAACACACACACACCAAAAACTTGTTTCCAGATTTTAGGAGAAGAAGAGAGTGTTATTTAGCATTTTTTGTTTTCTACCCTCAAGTATCCATACATGACATTTTTAGCCCCTCACCTTACGTCTCAATATAATTCAATCCAACTAATTATATTTGTATTTAACACCAAATACAAATATAATAATTTAAATAACATACGTCTTATATAAATACAAACTTACAAAATTTGGAGTGTTACACTTTTGGCTAATCATTCTCTGCACCCACGAATTTCAATATCAAGCCGATTGGTTTTTCATCCGTGTTCTTATTTGATTCATCAATAGCTCGATTAGATCGATTTGAAAACCTTCAATCTAGTTTCCACTTTCGAATTCTCTTAAGATCTAATTGCATATATCTTTTATTACAGTTAATATGTATTATATGAATACTTGACTTTTGGCTCTGTTTTAAAGACTTGTAGATAAAAATAGAAAAACGAATCGAACTCAAACAAGGTTAGGAAATGCTAAAAAGCCCAATCACTTTTTTTTTCTTTTCTTTTTTAAGAGAATCACAAGAACAAACCCACAAAATGCAACAATAATGATACACTTAGGAAACTATACTTTTAGACATTTCGCTATGCTTCCATACCAACAATTAAATGACAATAGTCATTAACCAAACACGAAATTTAACTTCTGGAAAACCTGTAATAATTCACTTCAAGATAAACCTGTCTTGACGAAGATGTGGAGGCGGCTGAGGTGGCGGTGGTGGTATCACCAAAGAAACGGATTCATGTTTGTTCCTCTCATGGAACCTCTTAATATAATCCGAAACCTTAAGATTAGTAATTGACACCTTTACCTCACTAGTTAGCATACCGTTAGAATTATTCACATCATCTACTATTCCAATGTCTTTGTGATCACTACCTTGAATCTTGATGAAAGATGAATTTTCACTTCCAATGTCTAATTGGCGGCTCCTTTGCGTTTTTGAGGTCCCATTTATGGGTTGATTCACGGTCGTGTGATGCTTATGTGGCAGTGAATAAGAACCACTCGATGTTACATGAGTTGATGGTAGAGGGAAGGATGAAACCTTGAGAATGTTTCTCATAATTTGCATAACCTTCTCACATGGAGATCTCTTATTTTGGCTAGAATCAATTGTCATGATTGAAGTTTATTTGAGTGATTTTCATCGAAATACATATGGGTATTTATATAATTTGTGTTGTGAAATTTCATACTCATATGATAAGAAATTGAAAAAAAGTAAGAAATTGTTCTGTGGGGTATCTTAATTTATAGGATCATGAAAAGTTAGAGACCCTTTTCTTCCTTCATTCTGTTGACAACTAAATGTGTGAAAGAAAAAGGAATAACTATCAGCACACTTTCTAGCGTCTCTTCAGGAAATAGATTTAATACAACTATATACAAGCTTTATACTGCTTAATTTAAGATGCCTCCTAATGCAACAGCAATAGTACCCATATATACTAATTAAGTTTATGGCTTCAGGAAATGTGTGAGATTTTTTTATCTATAACCTTAATGTCATGAAATCAAACCATAGTATCAATTAAGAGGGCACGTAGCTCTGGCTGTTCATGACGAAATTTCATCTTGGTTGGTGATCGATATCTAGAATCTAGAGATTATTATGTATTTACACAAGTAACGCGGAAATGGTATAATTTATGCTAGTAATCTTACCAAAAAGTCAAAAGAAGATTAGTGATAAAGGAGATAGACTTTCTTGATATTAGAAAGCTATCTGCGAATAACGAGTATACTACCTGATTCCAACCATGAACTGTGGAGGGAGATTGAGCTGTCACATCGACAAAAAAGATAACGTAAAGACGCAGAGTAGCATAGTTCACCCTTTTCTCCCAACGAACGAAACTTTATAATCAGAATAGCGTAAAAATAAATCGGGAAACCATCCTGTGCAAAAAAGGTTGCAACTTTTCGAATTTTGAACTTTTTGTAAAGTGACGCAAAAGCTAAATGAAGTGAAACACCAACTATGATTCCATTTTAGTCAAGCATGTGTTTTATTACCAATGAGACTTGAACAAGATTCTTATGTAGTGCTTCTCCCTTTCTCTGGTTCGGTTTTCAAATTGTCACCCCACACGTTTGCTACAGCTTTCTTCCAAAAATGCACACAGGTCAGATGGACAAAAATATTCATTAATATTTTGTCAAAGTTTTGTATCTCTTATCTTAATCAAAACAAGATCTTTGTGGTTTGGAGTAGCAGAAAATAGAAGAAAAGGTGTTTCTAATTATAACCAAATTCTCTTATTAGGCGCATCAGGGTTCTAATTGGATGTAATTAATCATATTCCTATCTACAGGGTATTAATTTGACATTATTTACCGATAAATGGGTTGTTTTGTGGCTCGGATGGGTTGAATATGTGAAAATTGACCCGAATGTGTTTTAAAAAGCTTCCTCTCTGTCAACCTTATAACCGTAAACATCTCCTTTCATCAACAACATAACCATGGTACTTGAAAACTTGCGAGCCAAGTATAGACAAACTCACTCATTTATCAATTTTGTTTCACTTTCCCTAACCTATTTTCGCTTATAAATATCTAAGATTAAGTTTTTGATTGTTCATTAAAGATAAAAATAAAAACACAAATTGCTCAATAATTTATTTCAACATGGCCAGATTTGGGTTGGTATGTGCAAGGTGAGCTATTGCACATGGCCCAAAATCCACCCAAAATCCGTAGAGAGCCCATTTGTCCTGTACCTAATATAATTCCATATATATGTGTAAATATTCCCGCCCATTTTAATGAAACTAGTCCATGTTAGGGGTGTTATTTGGGTAATTTAATCGGGTTTCGGGTTAATCCGGTTATTCGAGTTTTCAAGTTTATAATGTAACCCATTACGCGATTCAAATAAGGTCGGCGTATCCAGGTTTGAGTTATTTTGGTCGGGTTATTTTGAAACCGAATAAGATGATATTCTAAATTTTCACATTTTGAACAAAACTTAAACTTCACAAAGTGACACTAATAGTTTATATAAATCATCGTAATTAACTTATATGTATATTATATATAGATATATTCATATAAATATAAATAACTGATATATATATAGTTAAACTTGTATATTAAATAACTTTCCGTAGTTATTCGGGTTACCCAAATTCTAAAATATTTATCTGTAACCCTATTCAAATAAGACTCGGATTATTCGAATTCGGGTTATTCGAGTTAAGGTATCCGAATAAACTTCAAATTTGGGTTATTCGAGTTAGTTATTCGGGTTCAGTTATCTGTGACCCCCGGTCCATGTCCCAGCCTTTCAATGCGTCTTACGTGAAGGATACACATCAAATAAAATTTTAATATTTTTCATTACTTTTATAATATGAATCAAATAAAAAAGGGAAATTTACATTTTTTGTCCCTGTGGTCTTGCGTTTTGACCGATTTAGTCATTTAAATCTTTTTCCGCAATTTAAACTCTCTGGTCTTCATTTTCTGCAATTTTTTGTCCATACGACTAACTTTCGTTTTATCGGTTAAGTCACATTAATTGACCAAAATAAGCTTCTTCTTCTATTTTAGATTAACCATGTACCATTTTTACAGCCAAAATTTATTTCTAAAAGCCCTAGCTTTTCAAAATCACATATTCATCATAATCTTAACTCATCCAAATAATTTCTTCAAATCCTAATTACAATAATAACTAACTAAACCATTTATAGCGTGATAATTATCATGGAAAAAACCATAACAGAGACAAATATTACAAACTAAAATAAAAATTACAACCATGAACTATTACAAGAACAGAAAAATGGCGGCCAAAAACGAAAACCACCAGTACTATAATAGAGAATTGGTATTGTATTAATGTGTATTTGAATAAAGAATTACATCAAATATATATAGACATTGTTAGTCTAAACCCTAAAGCCCATTATATAATTGAGCTTAACCCTAATACACATATTATGTTTAACATGCCCCCTCAAGCTAAGGGCGGGGAACGGCCTGTAACTTGAATCTTAGAAAGAGAAATCGAGGAGTAGGTAATGGCTTTGTGAAGATATCTTCAATCTGGTCATCTGTAGATATGAATTGCACTCATAATTCTCCTTGAGCAACCTTTTCACGAACAAAATGAAAATCGACTTCTACGTGCTTTGTTCGCGCATGGAAGACGGGATTGGCTGATAAGTATGTTGCACCTAGATTGTCACACCATAGGATATGCACTAAAGATGTACGAATGACAAGTTCACGAAGAAGAGCTTGAAGCCAAGTAGGCTTAGCAATAGTGTCAGCAATAGCTTTGTATTCTGATTCAGTGGAGGAACGAGAAACTGTGTGTTGTTTACGAGCATTCCAAGATATGAGATTAGTGCCTAAATCTTACTTTTTTCGGCGTGTTTAACACCACCTCCTACATCAATCAGTTTGTAGGAATATTCTGACCATAACCATGTCTTTCAGCCATCAAAAACCTTATACCGCCGTCAACCACCGTAGCACCGCCATCGGAATCTCAGATCTGGTAAAAAAAAGAGTGCAAATGCCACTAATCTCATCTTTCACAACCGCTGAGAAAATCTCTCACAATTCTCATAAGTTTGATTTTACTCTTTCACCCACTAACTATGGTCATTGGAAAACTGTTATATGCAGAAGTTATTTAATAAATATAAGCAGAAGTTATTTACGTCTTGTTGTTCAATTTCTCGTTTAATTCACGTAAGCAATTGGTAAACTCGGATTCTGCACGGTTTATTGATTGGATTCGAATCTTAAGATCACGTAATGGAACCTACAATAAAGATAGTTTGCTATTCGACATCCCGTATGTAACGGGTCTAAAATCTAGTTTTACTAATAATGAAAAATGAGAGCCCATACATAAACATGTAAATCTTTAATTCGTAGAGCACTTCTTTCAATGCAATTGTAATATCTAGAAAAATTAATGACAAAAGTTTGTCTGATCAATTGGGAATTGCTCAAGTGGTACCGTAATCGTTAACGTTCAAATCCAACATGAGTGATAGACATGTAAGAGTTCGAATATCTGCCTCAACATATGTGGGTGATTTGTAGACAGATAATTTGTCTGACGTTGATGCTCCTTGCCCCCCCCCCCCCCCACCAACGTAGTAGCCGTGTACACCCTGCCTAGTGCCTTTGACAACCTTGAGAAGATGACCGAATTTGATAATGAATTTGCTAAGTGAAATGAGAAATATGAAATTGATGTTAAGTGTAGCTAAAAATGTATCTACACATATTTTAGATTTTATAATTTATATTTTACTCAAAAAATTACAAGAATAAATAAAATATATCACAAATGGTCTTTTTTAACGGAGTGTTAACGATTATTAACTAAAGGACTATTAGCGTAATAAGTTTCAAACGAAAGAATAATTTGTGCAATTAAATTTTGTAAAGGCCGTCAGTAAAATTTGAAGTACACTAAAAGAACGATTTGTGTAATTTTTTCAACATTTAAATAAAATGTTACATATTACATACGTTAACAAATTATCTTTTCACCCGTAAAAACATGTTACGTAGTGTTGAACTTAGATGAACTAAATGTTGTTAATTCCATTGTTAAAAGATTGATCTGATTAATTAATTGTTTGAATATTAGAAGGGTAATTTGGGTACATAATATAAAGTGAAGTTAATTAATGTCTTACTATATTTTCAAGATACTTACATATCCATTGATATTTGTTTTAAGGTACGAGTTAGAAAAACCCTTTATTAAAATATTTTGTTTTTTTATAAAATTTTTGTTTACATTGATATCGCTATGCTGACATAAGCGGAGAAATCTAATGATGTCAAGTAGCATCAAAACCTATCTTAGAATGTGACAAATAGGCTTCGTGATGTCAGTCACACTATCCTTTAGTAGATAGTAATAGATTAGATTTAGTTTATTACAAGAAAATGTAATAAGTATTACTAAAATTTATTATTACTATATATAAAGATTTCTAAACTAGCCATTTCATCTAGTTATTTCAGTTGTTGCCGACAAAATGTAAAAGTTAACCGGGAGCTGTTAAGTCAGTTATGTAACAATTGCTTTGAGAATGTAGCACTTTAGTTTATTTTGACCTTTCTTTTCTTTAACAGACTACGAGCATAGCTATACGGAAGGTTTTTAGTGTACTTTCCAAACTTTAAAATTTCAGATTCTAGCAATTTCATAACGTTGAAATTGCACAAGTCCAAATCATCATTTTGACTTCTAAGTTAATTGTGACTTATTCATATTAATTAATAGTTACAACTTAAAATAAAGTATCGGATGTTAAAATCAAGAAATTATCTAATTTATGCCTAAAGGGCATAGGTTAAGAAATTATCTAATTTATGTTAAAATCAAGAAATTATCTAATTATTTGTTAATAACA
Source organism: Gnaphalium uliginosum (assembly GCA_963930675.1). Taxonomy (NCBI): domain Eukaryota; kingdom Viridiplantae; phylum Streptophyta; class Magnoliopsida; order Asterales; family Asteraceae; genus Gnaphalium; species Gnaphalium uliginosum. The sequence goes on from OZ005682.1 coordinate 44,960,123, forward strand.
AAAATAGTAATTAATACATATGTACAAATGAAAATTAAAGAGTCTAATAGATTAGTTGATTTTAAATGTTATAATTGAAAAGTTTTAATGTATTTAATGAAGTTTAACTTATGCCCGTAAGTCATGAATTAACCAGACCGTAAAATCAATTATGACGTCGTCATTTTTTATTACCTTTTGAGTTTTATTGTGACTCGTTAGGGGTTGTTGGATGCCTTAATTTTATTAGTTTCAAAATTTTTAACCTGGCTGCCTTGTGGACGGACGTACATTTGCTTCATGAGCATCCACCTAGTTAATTACTCCATAAACAAATTAAGTCAAACAATGTATAAAAAAAGAATATAAACAGCTAGCATTGTTAAAAACGAATGCGAACAATGCTTTCTTAAAAATGCAAGTTAGCAAACCTATTTTATGTTTATGTGAGAGAGACAATTAATCTTAGTTTGTCTATTAATTGTTAATTAAGGTGGAACATAATATATGAAGTATTAGTCCACTTGATTATGCACTAAAAAAACACTCTTTGGAGCTCTAAGGTTTGTTTCACATATCGATGTTTCACATGAAACAGTTCGAACACCTTACAATACAACTAGAAGCAATAAAAATAGCGACCAACAACTTTTCCGATGAGAGTTGCATTGGGAGAGGAGGATTCGGGAAAGTGTACAAGGGAGAAATTTCTCATTACAAGGGTCACACCATGGTTGCTTTAAAGCGTTTAGACCGTGCATTCGGGCAAGGAGATCCAGAGTTTTGGAAGGAGATTATGATGCTCTCCCTTTACAGACATGAAAATATTGTATCACTCCTAGGTTATTGTGATGATTGTGGGGAGAAGATTCTTGTGTATGAGTATGAATCTAATCGAAGTCTTGACTTGTATCTCAACGACAAAGATCTAACTTGGATTCAACGCCTTAAGATATGCGTTGGGGCAGCTCGTGGACTAGCATACCTTCATAGTCCTTTAGAGAACCAACTTAGAGTATTGCACCGCGATATTAAAAGTTCTAATATCCTATTAGATGAAAATTGGAACGCCAAGATCTCTGATCTCGGCCTCTCCAAATTTGGTCCTGCTAACCATCAATTTACATTTCTTATTTCCAACGTTGTAGGTACGATAGGGTATTGTGATCCACTATATGTGGAGACAGGGTTATTAACAAAGGAATCAGATGTTTATTCTTTCGGTGTGATGTTATTTGAAGTACTATGCGGGAGGTTGTGTTTTGGTAACCACGATGAAAAGTTACCTTTTATAGAATGGGCGAGACAATGCTATGAACTAGACACATTAGATGAAATTATTTATGGTAATATAAAAGATGAGATAAATCCCGACTCTTTGAAGATGTTTGTAACAATAGCGTATCAATGTTTGAAGAGACACCGTGAAGAGCGCCCGTTAATGACTGAAATTGTGAGAATCCTTGAAGATGCACTTGAATATCAAGTAAGTTTTTCTTTTACAGGACTTAATTTCTTTTTGATATACATAGCCTTAATTTGAAATGTAAAGTTTTGCATGTATTTAGTTATTTATCATCTTTTTACCAAACGGGCAATATGTGTATTGATTAATTGATATCATCATATGCAAATGATCATGAAGAAAGTATGGCTTTCTTACGATAAAGAAACTGTAATCGTTTATAGTCATTTTCGGGTTGTAACATCGCAACAACTTCTAAACTAGCACTAGCTAGTATTTTACGCTATTTGGGAACAACTTAGATTTACATCAGATCAACCACTGTTGGATGACACATTACATTCAGGAGTCATTAATAGTTCTTCAATGGCATTGATTCGTCCACAAGTACGTCGATCTTTCACTAAAAGAAATCGTTGGTTAACTTATATGAGAATTATCTATATATATATATATATATATATATATATATATATATATATATATATATATATATTCATACACTTAATTTCAAAGAATACATGATTTAAGATACATAGATATGAGTTTTGATCATTCGATGTGATAATTACTTTCTCACTTTGTATGAATAATGTGTATTAAACTATATATATGTTAGTCATTATAAGTTAGCAAGTTCTTAATGGTCAAAGGGGCTATATATATGTAATTGTCTATATATATACGTATTCCTCTACGTGAGTTTAATGAATGAATCAACAATTTACCTCAATTGAGGATTCATATGATATCAGAGCTGACATAACATAAACCCTAATCCTACAAAATACTTTTTATTTGTCATCCAAAATAGTCATGGCACCAACACTTGCGTCATTCTCCACCACAGAAAAGGCTACCCACTCAAACCATCGATGGGCGTTTCTTCTCAACCAAGAGAGCTACCCGTTCTGAAAAACCATGGTTGAATCATTTTTCTCGACTAATAAACTAGTCGGTTACCTTGATGGACCGATTCCATGCCCCCGTTCGCTTACAATCACTGAAAGTAGCACGACTTTAAATCCTAACTTTGCAATATGGAATGTGACGACCATGTGAAGATGGTACTTTTGTCATCAATTTCAGAAAAAAGCATATAGTGTTTTCTATGGAAAACAAACATCTCGAGATATTTGGGATGCCTTGAAACATGTATATGAGCCAACGACTCTCCTCGAGAACCTACCCTCAAGACCAATCTGCTCAAGTTAGAGATTGGCGGTGATGAATCAGTCATTCCTTATTTACAACGTGCAAACACTTATACCAATTCTCTAGCTGAAATCGGAAACTGGTCCGTCCGAAGGATCTAGTACTAACAATTCACGCTGGAGTTTCTTTCTCGACAGAATTTAACAGCCCGAGGTACTGATATTCACATAGACGATCATCAAGCCCTTCTTGCCGCTCATGAATTTGTTCATGGAAGACGATCATCAAGCCCTTCTTGTCGATCATGATTTTGTTCATGGAAGATCAAAGCCTGCACCACCGAATATCGCTCAAGCATACACGGTCCAACAATCTACTGGCCAAACTCTCGGCCAAGCCTCGGTTAATTCTTCATCTTTCCAACAACTTGCTACTCAAGCTCAAGCCCTTGGCTTAAGCCTAATTCCGATTAGTAGACAACCAACTACTTTTTATAGCAACATACAATCTTCAAATAATTGGTCAACTTATGGAAATCGTGGGGGCTGCGGTAGGATATTGTAAACCTTGTGGAGGTCGTACTCGTTGGTGTGTGCTAGATAGCGTTTAAAAAGTTACAAGTTATGTTTTGAAAATATCAATACTATCACACAATACATGCAAGAATATCTGATCGAATAATAATATAGTTTTGATAAATCCGAATATCGAACAAAGGGAACGATGTATTAAATTGAATTAATAAATGTAAATAATAAGTAAAACGGGTGCGTTTTAATTCCGTACGAACGTTTTTAAAGAAACTAATAAACTTAAATCAAACAAAGCAATTTAAAGTAGAATAAGACAAATATGGATAAAAAATGTATTTACTTAGACGTTTATACCCTAGATTCCAGTTATCATGTATGTTTAAACCGTTGGATAATCTTATTGTAAATAAATCTTTTATGGAAAGTAACTTTATCCGGTTAACAATTCCTATAAAGACTCGTTATGAATACACAAGAAATCATTTCTATGTGTTGTCTACCTATTCTTTATTTAATTAAGCACTTCAACCGTTTATTGCAATTTATCCTAGCGACCTTGAATCAACAAGAATCTAATAATCGTCGTTTGACAACTGTCACATTCAATAATGTTCAATAATTATTATTACTCTTAACCTATTGCCGATTAAAGCTTCAAGCCACAATTATTCAACAAGTTAAACAATTGCAAATAACTAATAAACCTAGACAAGACTACGTTATAGAAAAGATTGATTAATCACATTAAGTAACAATTAAATATCAAGTAAATAAGATGGATCTTTCGGATAAACACAATAAACTTCATAAAATTAATGTTCTAACGTAAACAAACATTTAAACCTTCCTCTAAGTTTTATAGTCTAAGTAAACACAATCGAAAATTAGCTCATAGCTATGATACAAGAAATCATAATTAGACTCAAACAAAATAATATTGTTAAAGAATAAGAATCGAAATCCAAGCCGAAAACCCGAACAATCTTCGCGAGGGTTGAAAACCTTCAAACCTTAAACCTCCTTGCTCCAAATTCATGCCTAAAGCTGCCCTTAAGCCCTAAAGTCGAATTAGGCTTCAAATATTTCGTATGGTATATGGTTGGGGTAAGGTCTCTATTTATAGATTTTGAAACCGACATTCAACCGGTGGTTGGGCTTTCCAACCGGCGGTTGGGCCCGGACTCCAGAATGTTCTTTCCGCGTCCAGCTTCAACCCTTATTCTCTTTTTACACTTTTATCCTTTTTCTTCGATTATTCTTTGTTTTAGGTCTTTTTTCCTTTCTTTTTTCAGATTCAAGCCATAATTATACCTAATGGCAAATATGAACGAAATAAGTATCTAAAATCATATAAATGCAATATAAATGTAATAAAAACAGGAAAATATTGTTAATTAAATATACACTTATTTGATGTTATCACTCGTGGACCAGACTTTAGTAGGGCTTCGACTCAGAATACCGTATATGGACATTGTCAACATTGTGGTATCCAACATCTTCTGGCACAATGCCCTAAGCGTCAAAACAATAACGACTCCCAACCTACTGCTCACTTCAGCACCAACCGATCACAAGCTTCAATGGCTTCAACATCAAACTGTTTCCTGATACGGGGGCAAATAGCCACGTGGCTTCGGACCTATCCAACCTAGACTTCTCCAGAAGCATATCATGGCCTTGATGCTCTTCACGTTGGCAATGGTAAAGGTCTCCCTAACTTACATGTAGGCTCGTCCAACATTTCTACACCATCCAAAACCTTTCGTCTTTCTAACTTTTTGCATGTTCCTTCAATTTCTAAAAATCTTTTATATGTACAAAAATTTTGTTTAGATAATGATGTTTTCTTTGATCTTTTACATGCACCGTTCTACTTACAGGCCCGAGTAGCAATGATCTCTATTCGTTTAGTCTTCAACAACTCCGTTCAATAAAGTGTGTTGCCTTTTTCTGCCGTACGTGCCTCGTCTGACATGTAGCATCAACGTTTGGGTCAGCCGTATCCACGATTACTTAAGTCTATGTTGAGTATTTTTTTCACTTAGATTGGGGAGGTGAGTATAGAGATCTCAATAATCTTTTTTCTACCATGGGAATTGTCCATTGAGTGTCATATCCTCATACTCGTGAACAAAATGGTTTTGTTGAACAAAGAAATACACGTGTTGAAACCGGGCTTGCTCTTTTGGAACATAGTAATGTTCCTCAAAGATTCAGACATTATGCCATCCTGAATCCCACATTCCATTTTCTCCTTTCGAGCATTTATTTCATAAACAGCCCGATTACTTATTTCTCAAGGTGTTTGGATGTGAATGCTTCCTTTACCTTTATCCATAAAAATCTCACAAGTTAAATTTTCATTCTACCTCGTGTGTGTTCTTGGGATAGAGTCCATCGCAACATGGATATTGGTGTCTCGACCTTAAAAACAATCACTTATATATCGTTCGTCATGTGTGGTTTAATGAATCCGTGTTCCCTTTCTTACCTGGGTCTATGCCTAAACCAATCCCAAATCTCTCGGTTCCTATTCTGAGCACCAAGCAGCCAGTTAGCCCTTTTTTCAACCCCGTCTAGCCAATCTGTTGAAGACATGTCAAGTACAAACTCTACATCAGTATCCCTTAACGAGTCTGATGAAACTACATCAACTATAATCTCACTTAACGAATCTGCTGAAACTCCATCATCTACTGATCATCTTGTCCAAACTGATGCTTCCACCTCTTCTACACCAGCTACGCATGTTGTCCCACCTATTACACACACCCATAACCTCAAGGTTTTTTAACCCATCTGCCTCGCTGAGCACATCAGGTCCCGCATCATCAGACACCGAGCCTACATCTTTTACCGTTGCTAACAAATCTATAGAGTGGTGTAAAGCGATGAATGAAAATTACTCAGCGTTAGTTCGAAATGACACATGGACTCTTGTTCCATTTTTAAATGCGTATAATATTGTTGGGTGCAAATGGGTTTATAAGCTAAAGCGTAAGGCAGATGGCACAGTTGAGCGCTATAAAGCGCGACTAGTCGCAAAAGGCTTCCACCACCAACCTGATGTTGATTTTGAGGAAACATTTAGCCCAGTGACTAAATCTACCACAATTCGGGTTGTTATTTCGCTTGCGGTATCTCAAGGTTGGTCATTACACAACTCGATGTTCAAAATGCATTCCTCCATGGGAATCTGAATGAAAGGTTCTACACGTCTCAACCCCCTGGGTTTGTTGATCCAACACACCCCAATCATGTATGTCGCCTCAAACGCTCTCTTTATGGCCTAAAGCAGGCTCCAAGTCCTTGGTTTTCACCGACTGTCCCAAGCATTATTAACAGTTGGGTTATAGGGTCTCCAAGACTGATTCTTCTTTGTTTATTTAATCGCGAGACTCTGTGATTCTATATTTTCTTGTTAACATGGATAACATTATTGTGATTCTTCTTTGTTAAAACTTTAGGTTCTGAATTAGCTTTAAAAGACTTGGGTACACTACATCACTTCCTTGGTATTGAAGTTATTCATCAAGGATCTGATACTATTCTTTCCTGGAAAGAATATATTGTTGATTTATTACGCCGAGCTGGTCTATCCGAGGCTAAACCAACTCCATCACCTATGTCTCCATCCGTGTAGCTGACTAGGGAATCGGGGACATTTTTTGATGATCCTACAAACTATCAACAAATTGTAGGTGCCTTACGGTATGTTACCCTCTCAAGTCAAGATATAGCTTATGCCGTCTACAAGGTATGTCAGTTTATACACAAATTAACCAAGTCAGCTGTAAAGTGGATTCTTTGCTACTTGCGGGAACCGGCTCTCTTGGACTTCATATTCATCTTATTTCGAATATGGTTTTACATGCATTCTATGACCCTTCATTTAATGTCTTCTTGGATGCTGATTGGTCCGGTTGTACCGATGGTCGACGCTCTACTGGTGGCATTGCTATATTTCTTGATTCAAATTTTATTTGTAGTGCTCTCGGAAGCAACAAACTGTCTCTCGTTCATCTACCGAATCTGAGTACAAAGCGACTGCTGATACTGCTGCTGAAATTACTTGGCTTCAAGCACTTCTGATCAACTTAGAGTGCCTATACGCATACCTCCAACATTATGGTGCGATAATGATCGTGCCACATATCTATCTGCAAATCTAGGTTTCATGCTTGCACAAAACACATTGAAATTGATTTTCACATTTGATGTGTAAAAATCGTACTTTTAAAAAAATAAGAAATTACTACTTAATTCCTATTACACAAATAGGCAACTTGACCTATCGCGTAGTATATAGCTAATAGTAAGTATTTGAGTATCGTCTCCACATGGATCAATGTTTATCTAAGAATTTATACTACTAATAATTAATCAAGAAAAGGGCTTTTCAAATGATTTTGTTTTGCAACTTGCATTGCGAGTTAAATTTAAAACAAGACAAATAAATGAAGTAGCAATTAAACTGAATGAGTAACAAATGGATTAAACGAGCATTCACTTAGACTTGTTTCCCCTATCATAGATTGCTTGTTAAAACCGTTTATGATTATAGTTGATGACTAGTGACACTACAATTCTCTCTATCGAATCTTATAGCCTATTGATTATTAGATTTCAATTAACTATTGTTAACCTTGTTCAACCTAACCAATTACTTATGAATTACAACTTAATCTATTTTTAATGTCATGGAAACTAGGCTATACTGGTGTCCCTCATATAACTACACGATTATCAAATTTTAATTATAATTCTAACACTAACGAATATGTCTATTAGTTGTCTAAACTATTTGGTTAAACCAAACAACCTAGCATAAATTATCAATAACAATCAATAGTCGTTAATAAACCAATAACTCACTTGCAAGAATTGAATTAATAATTAAACTTAAATAACAATGGATCTTTGATTAAGCATACTTCAAAGTAATTAACAATCGCATAAAACCGAATGATTAACAATCCAATACTAGTGTTCACATCATATATGTGAATACAAAGAAGATTAGCCCATGATGTGGGTGAAAAACATCAAAGAAACAATCAAATAGAAAGAATTCATAATTTTGTTCAAAGTATAAATCAACCTGATGATTCTAATGTTTGGTGATGTTATGATCTTCTATCCTTGAGTTACAATGGTGGAAAAGTGAAGAACAAGCCTCTGAAAGTCGTCAATTATCGTCCAAAGTCGTTCAAGATAAAAGCTAACCCTAAATTTGGTGTTTATATTCAATATATAGTGATCAGATGCGGTTGATTTCACCTGGCGAAATTCTTCATCGCTGGGCGAAGTAGATGCTGTCAAAATTGTTACCAGATTTCGCTTGGCGAAATTATTCATCGCCCGACGAAATTTTAGTTTTTCAGCTTTTCTTCAATTCGCTCAAAAAGTCTCATTTTCTTTTCCCTTCTTTCTCATATCCGTCCATATCAACCTAAAGTGAATTCCACGCAAAATAAGTATCGAAAGTTCATGAATTCATGGATAAATAAGGTATAAAATAGGGATATTGCCAAAATAAAACATCTATAACATGGGCAATATCAAGTGGCTGATGTCTTCACCAAGCAGTTGTCTACACCTCGGTTTCTATTCCTAAGGTCCAAGCTTTAGGTCGTTTCTCGCCCTTAGCTTGTGGGGGTGTATTAAACTACATATATATATATATATATATATATATATATATATATATATATATATATATATGTTAGTCATTATAAGTTAGCAATTTTGTAATAGTCAATATGTAATTCTCTACATATATCTGTATTCCTCCGTGCGTGGTTTAATGAATGAATCAACAATTCACCTCACTTGAGGTTTCATCGATGTGTCTGATTTTCAAAATTAATTTATACGTTGTATTGCTTAATGTATTAGTGTCTGAATCTCTCTTTAGATTGACGGTGATGGAGATAGTGACGGCGATGGTGATATTGGTGATAGAGGAGGAGAAGAAAGTTGGAGAGCTATGGAGCTGCATGATGGGATGGAGAATGTAAATTTTCCAACAACAAGTGGAAGCTTGCTTGTCACAGTAATCCACAGCGACAAATATTACAAGAGCCTATATCACGTTTGGTTGCTTTTTCAAGGCGAACTAAGAAAACCCAAGGTTTTTTCATGTTACAATTAGTTTTGGAGGTAACAAATAATATAGCAATTGTTTGTTATATATGCACTACAAATTACATCTTGGGTTTGGGTTTCTGCAGCATGTGAATAAGAATCAAGATTCAAGATGGGAAGAAGAGTTTACGATTACATTTGAAAAACAACCATTGAATGAAACTTTGCTTGTGGGAGTAATTAGTAGCTCGACGATGGGACTAACTCAAGGACAGGTACGGTGGTCCCTTAACAATCACTATAGGCATATATAAGGTTTCTAATATACACACTATATTATGCCTCTTTCATTAATTAGGATTTTTTGGGTTACGTCAATATAAGCCTTATGGATATCGTGAGGCACAAACGGATCAAGAAGAAATACGACCTTATCGACTCAAACAAGGGATGGCTTCGAGTGGAGGTACAATGGAGAACCCATGCTAATTGCCCATCATTTATAGCATATTTTCAAAATTTTCTAAAGGGAAAATGCCTTTAAAATCCAACACTATAAGGAGTATAATTTAACCCCGTTGCAGTAGAGAAAATATGCACAATCAATTGAAAAAAATGTTGCTGAAATTGCAACACCCATGTTGTCTTTTATCCTGTTTGGCGTCCTGTTTTCTGCTCTGCCATTTTCATTAGTTGCAATTGGACACCGACGATAGGTGGTTTTGTATCAAATCCTAAATCCTAGACTTCGCTATGCACAAAGCTTGCATCAAATTGAGCGCTTACAAACAATTAACTACATGAAATTTTCAAACTGGCTAGAGGTAAGTTTTCACAACATCAAATTCTACTTTCAAAAGTTCAATTTGGATTTGTTTTACAAGATTGTAACTGAATATGATGGCAAATGGAATTCTGGAAAATATATATGGTCCTTTATAACAGGTGTTAAGTGTATAAAACTTATTCAAAATATTGTTAGTTTGACTTGAGAAAGTAAAATGCATTAATCTTCTTTCGTGTGTGAAGTGGGGACAATTGCCCTGATTCACTTGGGAAGGCTCTTGTGGTACTGAGAGATCTTACACCTAAAGATACAAAGCGTTCACATGTAATCAAATCTCAATTGATCTTATAGTTGGAAGCAGGGTTAGGTTACAACCGATCCTTAAACCTTTATTACAGATTTAAGGTTTAGAATACCAATACTACATTTGTTTTATTAGGAATGACTAAACTACATTAATATAAAAATAAACCTTAAGGATGTTGTAAACAACAACCTTAACAAAGAAAAAAACCACCTTCTTAACTCGAGATTCTAGAATGACCAGCTTCCCATGTTTTTGCAATGGGGTACCTCTTTGTAGATACTAGATACATTCTGATATGAAATATTTTATTTATCAACTTTTTGAAAAGAAAATACTCCTAATATTATGTACTTCCAAAGCTATAGTTAAATGTATATAATCATAAAACTAGTAATAGACTCATTTTTTATGAAAGCGTGGTGGTGGTGGTGGTGGTGGTGGTGGTGGGGGTGGCAGCATCAATGAAACAGATTCATGTCTGTTCCTCTCGTGGAACCTCTTAATATAATCCGAAGCCATAAGATTTGTGACTGATGTCTTGAGCTCACTCGTTTGCATACCATTATACCAATTCAGATCATCTGTTCCAAAGTCACAGGGTTCTATTCCTTGAATTTGGACGAAAGATGAACGTCCGCCTCCGTCTAAACCATCCATATAACGGCTATCATTCCTTTTTGGTGTCTTTTTTTTGGACGGTTTCACCGTGGTGTGATGCCTATGTGGTGGTGAATGAGTGCTACTTGATCCAACATCAGTGGTGGGTAAGGGGACTGATGAGAGTTTGACGACGTTTCTCATCATTTGCATAAACTTCTCACATGAAGATCTCTTATTTTGGCTAGAATCAATTGTCATGTTTTAAGTAAATTTGAGTAATATAAATCAAAACCCACATGGGTATTTATATAATTTGTCGGAATTATTCTGTGGGGCATATCATTTTCTCAGTTCCTTCCATTGAAAAGTCAATGAAATAGGGAAAGGAATAAACTTTTCAGAAACAAAGATCTTGTTTAACAAGGGCAACTCTTTGACTCTTACTATTAACATAAATATACATACAGGGGTACTTATGTCAATTAACAAGATTTCAAGCAACGTTTTTAGTTGTGATGGAAAAATAGGTGGTTGAGGTGGGTTGGGTGAAAGATTTTTTCTACAAATATTTAGTGACGGAAATACTATTGAAAAGATTAGATAATCTTAATAATAAGCTATTTTTTCTGAATAATTTGATTTAGGAGGTTTATTCATCAAAGTATACAATTTGGGCGACTTTCGACCCGTATGATCTATTTGACCAGTTTTCTTGTAAGTTAACTTCTATTACCCATTCACACCATTAGAAATAGAACATAGCCCGAACCAACCCATTATTTTGTTTTTTTTAAGTAGAACAAAAGGACGGTAGAATGAGAATATGAGATTGGTGATAAAAGGAGTTTAAATCTTTCCTATTTGTGGAGATGTACAAACAGAAAGAAGAGTATAGTACCAGATTCTAACCTGAGACTATGGAAGGAGATTCAGTTACAAACAACTAAAAGTTTTAACTGTTCTGGTATTGTTTTCATTTTTAGATCTTATCAGAATCAAAGCAGAAGCTAAATGAAGTAAAAACCTAACTTTGATTCCATTTATCTCAAATATGTGCTTCATAATGAAGCGAAACTTTAGAGAAGATCTTAAATAACGCAATTCTGTTTCAGTGGTTTGGTTATATAGATTTCAGTCCGAACACGTTTCCTACTACATTACTTGGAGACTACACAGATGTCACACGGAGAAAAATATCAATAATGTTTCCTTAATGTTATGTATCATTATCTTAAACAAAACATCGGATCCTTATGTTATGGTTCAAAAGAACAAGAAATAATAGCAATTTTATTTTTAGTTTTCTACATCCAGCCAGATTCCTTTACAGTTGTATCATGCGTTCTAGACTTCTAATTAGATGTTATTATATCCATATAATCTATATGATTTTGATTTGAGGTAGCCATTTTGACCATTTTCTAATGAATTAGTCGATTTGAGTTGTGAATTTCATCGTCACTCTCTATAATATGTATTTAAACTTATAAGTATTGTTAGTTTTCAATAAGAGCAAATTACCATAATGGTCTAATTTGACCTTTGATGTCTAAAAATAGACAAAATCTTGAAAAATATCTAAAATGGTCAAGACACAATTCGCTCCAATTTCTAAAAAAATACATATGAATTCGCTCAAATGCTCAACAATTCGCTTCAATTAAATGTCCTACAATTCGCTCCAATTATTAAAAATACACATGAATTCGCTCAAATGCCTAGCAATTCGCTCAAATGCCCTAACAATTCGCTCAAATTTAAAAAAAAACACTACATTTCGCTCAAATGCAAAACATTTCGCTCAAATGCAAAACATTTCGCTCCAACTACAAAAAAACACTAAATTTCGCTCCAAATAAAACAATATGCCTAGGAATTCGCTCCAGATGCTTTTATTGACTTTATTTGGAGCGAATTTTATAGAGTGAATTATTTGGTATTTGAGCGAATTCATGTGTATTTTTTATAATTGGAGCAAACTATTTGGTATTTTAGCGAATTCATGTGTATTTTTTGATAATTGGAGCGAACTACTTGATGTGATGGAGCGAGATCTTTAACCAAATTGGATAATTTCGTAGATTTTGTCCATTTTTAGATATTGTAGGTTAAATCCGACCATCTAAGTAATTTGCTCTTTCAATAATATACATTGTTCGACAAGTACTTTAATATTACAATTGTTGGAGAAAAGGCTATGTTTTATGAATAAAACACCCTCAGGGTCATCTCATTAATTTTGAGGGCCCTATGTCATAACTAATATACAGGCCTTTTAAATACATATATGTTTGTTATGAGAGCTTTCGATTCTTATTATATTTTTAGTTTTCAAATTAGTACAACAATATTTAGTGGGAATTAATGAACTAAACTCACTTTTCCTTGCATTTTTAAAATTTAAATATTTCACAAACGGTAAGTCAAAAAATTATAAAATTTGCACCACAAAAATCAGCATTTTTTTCTCTTTGATTAGACATCTCATAAGGAATATTTTTGACGACTTTTTTTTCTTTCATTTTCGATGGATTTTTGAAAAACAAATATAACATGTGATACCAATCACTATCTCATGTGATACCAACAACTATCACACGTGATACCAACGAATATCATTGTGATACCAACAATTATCACACGTGATACTAACGAGTATCATATGTGATACTTATATTGTAAAATTTATAAAATCCATAAAAAAGAAAGTCGTCGAAAGTATATCATGTGAGATGTCTAATCAAATAGAAAAAATGTTGATTTTTATGGTGTAATTTTTTATAATTGTTCAATGAGTCATTATTAAGATATTTAATTTTTAAAAGGGTGTTGATATATACAACAAATCTTTTGGTTCATACACCAAACATATGCATTGCAGTCTTGACCAGTACTGCATCAAGAAGCACAAAAGTTAGTGTATGGATCAAAATGTTTGTTGTATTCATCACTAGCCTTTTTAAAAACGTGAGAAAAAATGAATTTTGTGATACGTGGTGCATTCTTATTGGTTACTCAATTATCATCAAAATTTTCATTTTCATTTTAACCTTACTCTCAGTTTGTGTATTGTCTAATTGGAATTACAAAGTTTGTTACTTTTAAATACAATTGGTTCTTTAATCATTGGGCACACTATATGAAACATTGTCCGTCCCACAAAAATTGTCCCGTAATAAATTTTTGTGGGATTTGAAATATGTCGGTTAAATGTCAGTTTTGTCTGTAAGTCTGACTAAAATTATTTAAAAAATAAATGATTAGGAGTAATAAATGAGGGTAAAATTGAAAGTTTAATGATTTTTAGTAGTTATTTTTTATAAGTGAATAATTATTTTGGGACAAATATAAATAATAACGTAGACATTATTTTAAGACAGAGCGAGTAATAGCTATTTTTTATCAAGGCGAGCTCACTCACTATGCTAGCTAAATGGCTACAAAATCAACAAGAGGTACAACCGGAATATCATGTATGCGATTACAAGCATATAACATGCACAATTCTCCAATGAGAATAGAGATTCGTGAAAGGCGTTTGATTGAGTGGAAATTTGCTAAATAAGATTCTACCTTGATTATAAATACTCGTTCTCCCTCAAGTGCGAGAATTAATAGCAAGTTGACTACATCCTTCTCAAAGTAAATGTTCAAATTTCTATTTTAGTTTGTTCTAAAATAGATGTTCACTTCAAAATAAATGTTCAAATTTCTATTTTAGTTTGTCCCAAAATAGATGTTCACTTTCAAAAGTAATATGCTAACTTTATTAATTTACCCATAATTTACTTTTTTACAAAACTGATTAATAGAAGAGTGTGAAAAAGTAAGAGATCATTTTTCTCTTACAAAATATACTAATTATATCTTTTCTTAAATATTGTGTAATCTACTGTGGATACTTATTATGTGACAGAAGGAGTAGAAGTTAATATTCTAGCAAATAGCTTAATTTTCATATTGTGATTTCCTAGTGAGTGAGTGTTTCGATCTATACTCTTTAATTGATCATCAATAAAAGAATTTGTTGCATTCTGTTAACTTACCCTTTTATGTTCCCAAAAACCAATGAACTTTCAGCTTTTGTCCCATTTAAACCATTATGTAACTCAACATCGAATCCATTGCTAAATTAATGAACATATTTGCACATGTTATACAACGATTCAATTGATATACCAGCTAAAGTTGTTAGGCATTAGAGTAGATAAAAAAAGCCGTTTGTTAGAGGTTGTATGAATGATATAAACTCATGTGTTGTAGGTGGCATACTTCACAGTACGTGTAAAAATTTATAACCAAAATAAGGGTTCCCATTTACAAATCAATTCGATTTTCGAGTTACATAATGCTGTAATTTAATATAATTGTTCCTTAATCATAATTAACTAAAAATAGTCAATATATTGTTACAATAAGAGTATCATGGGTCAAATATTAATAAATTAATATTCAGGTTAAGCCCGGTAAACATCAATAGTCAAACATTCCTTCACAGTTTGAACGAGGGGTGGTCGATGCTCAAACTGAAGCTAAACTCCGCATATAGGAAAGATGGCAATCCCTTCATGAAAATGCCAGTTAGACGGAACATGAAGACACGAACCCGACCTTGAGCCTCTTGATCACGAACAAAATGAATGTCGATCTCTATATGTTTGTGTTGATGTTGCACTGGATTAGAGGACATATATATAGTATTAACATTATCGCATTAGACAATAGTGGCAGTGAACAATGATTATACAACTCATGAAGTAAATTACATAACTAGATAATTTCAGCAACAACATTGGTGACTCCCCGATATTCCGCTTTGGCTCTTCAGACTCTTACACAGTACCAAGATAATAGATTGCCTCCAAAAAACACACGGTAATCGGAGTCGCCACTATTGTATGGTTTACAAGGTGAAGGGTTCTAAGAGAAATTAGGGGAATGATTTTCATTTTACTCCTATTAATTTTCTTACTCTTCTTATTCTCCTACACTTTCTCATTCCTTCTTCCACACTCCCTTTCATTCTCCCCACCCCCAAATATCACCATCCCCACCACCATCCGTTGATGCCATATTCCGTGCAACGCGCTACTGGATTCCAGCAACTAGAAAATATATTTTTCCCTTTTCTTTCTTTTTTTGGCTAAAGGGGATTATCCCCGATAAATTTTATAAATCAATGAATTCCAGCAACTAGAAAATATCTTTTTTTGTTTTCTTTCTTTTTTTGACTAAAGGGGATTATCCTCGATAAATTTTATAAATCAATGGATTTCAGCAACTAGAAAATATCTTTTTCCCTTTTCTTTATTTTTTTGCTAAAGGAGATTCTCCCCGATAAATTTTATAAGTCAAAAGATAAGACTTACAATTACAAAGACGTGGAAAACTCACATGAAACTTAATCTAAAGCATACCTAAAAAAATAAAAATAACTACTAAACTACCACCTTGTTTTAGCATTAATCTTAATTGTTTATAGATCCAAAGGGTTCCTTCCCTTTCCCCTGACACCCCATATGTTTTATTAGGAGTATCACAAATAATCGAATATGAATAACTAATCTATACCCGAACTCGAATAACCCGAATTCATAGCTTATTTGGCCACCCGAATTCAGATAATCTGAGTCTTATTTGAATTGGATCACGGAGAAATATTTTAGAATTTGATTAACCCGAATAATCCTAATAACCACGAATGTTATTTAATATACAAATATAACTATATATATATATATGTAAGTTATTTAGGATTTATATGAATATATCCATATATAATGTACATATAAATTACTTACGATGATTTATATAAACGATTAGTGTTATTTTGTAAAATTAAAGTTTTGTTTAAGATGTGAAAATTTAAAATATCATCTTATTTGGGTTAAAATACATTGAACCTGACTCGTACCCGAATAACTAAAACCCGAATAACATGCCTTTATTTGAATCGGATTATGAATAAAATAATAAACTTGAAAACCCGAATAATGCGACTTAAATAACACGAAAATCAAATAACCTGACCAAATGGCACCCCTATGTTTTATCAATATGTTTACTATTGGGGAATTTGGTGAAACATGGTATGATTTCAATCCGGATATTTCTACGAGTCGTGTATGAAAATCACTTTCCAAAAGCAACATTTCGACCCCGTCTCCACTAATCCGCCAATGCACTAAAATATACGACAAAGTTTAAGACGGTTTCAATATATATTTTTCAATATATTTGTTTAAACATAATGAAATTGCAACCATTAAGAACAACGGGAATGCGAACTTTTTGCGGAGTATATTAGTTAGAGGCTCTCCATATCAACTCCACATTAAGCACATGCGGGCCAACATTGGATCTATGTGCATCAAAATCTCTTGGTGTAACATAGTAAGATTTGCTAACTCGTTTCTTGTGGACGACATCCTCAAGCTCTATATTACAGAACCCCAGAGATTTCGATTCCTAATGAGAAAAACAATATTGTAATTGCACTAAAAGCTTGAAATCTCATGGGGAAAGTTAAGGATCAATCATACCTTTCGTTGATTAAATAGTTCCCCCATCCATGAATTATTAAATATTTCCAAACGAATTTCGTCATCCATTGGTGGCTGATCTAACATATATGTAAACTCTTGTCCCCATATTGGGCTTTTGGTATTCATCATATACTGCAAAGCCAAAATTCAAATATAAAATTAATAATCATCATATCATATATAATAAATAATATCAATGTAAAAGAAAAGTGACCTTTAATTTAAAATCTCTTAACATGTTTTTAAAAATAGACCACGGTATTTCTTAATTCGCCATGAAAATCCAATGAAACAGATGCATTTATGTCATTCTCTTTAGCACCAAGTCTTGCAACACGTATAATAACAACAAGCAAGCCTCCACCCTTGGGAGTCCCCAAAGGAGCCTTTTGCAATGTAGTTCTATCTTTAATCTTAGTCGGAATTCCATCGTATGTGAACGCCTGAACGTTTTGTAGGCCACTTTAGCCTGGAGTTTGCAGATGCAGAAATCATTCATATCCTTTATTTCAAGATCAAGAGTTTCTAGGATTCCAGGTTTTATCAATCTGAACACATATGCATGTCCCAAGTAATCATGCTTCTCCTCCTACATATATAGGACAGAAAAGATAAAATTCATGCCCTCCTCTTCGCAAGTCATACTAGAAACAATTCAATGTAATAGACATTTGGTTGAAATCTAACAAAATAAATAAATAAAAAGGTGATGGGGCCCAAGCATGGAGGATCGGGCCCTTATGTTTCTGGAGGCCCATGATCGTGTGACAAACTGAGCTTCACAAAAATGTCATAACTTGGGCTACGGGGCTCCGTTTCAGGCTCACGAATAGTCAAATCGAAGCTTGGATCGAGGAGCATGGCTTGGTAAAATTTTGAACCCAAAAACGTCTCCTAAAATAAGTTATGGACTATTTTATATTTTTTATGTTTACTTTGGGCTTTTGTTTTGGACTTTCCTGTCTGGCCCGTTAAGTATTTTAGACCCATTTAAATTTCTGTTTTCATTTTTAGGGTTCCTCTTTGTGAAAAACAATTCAGTTTTGAGTTTTATGAAAATTGAAATTTTCTCTCAATTTGTGTTCTTCAATTTAGTTGAACTTTGCCTAGCCGCGATATTCATTGAATCAATGCGTGTTGGAAGGGATTATTCCTGGTATTTAGTGAATCAACAGGATTTAATTCATATCTCATTTTATACTCTACATATAAAAGAAACAGAAATCTAACCCCCAGCCCCGCGTTTTTCATAACCATGGTGATTGATCGTCGTAATAATAGTTAAACTTTCAAAGTACCACAAATTGCATATAATAAGGTACTTCAGTTATCAAGGTTTTTTATTTAGGGTTAACTGCTCGAAAACTTCAAAACTTATGTAAAAACTTTAAGGTAATTTCAGTTCTTGCTTATATTAATATTAATTCATTTAAATTTTATATTTATGTGTTTTAAATATCAAGTGGTTGGCTTATAAAACGAAATTACCAGTGTGGTTCTATAAAACAATACATCTAGATTAATGAGGATAAATGGTTATGTTATTAAAGGGTGTGATTTCAAGAAGAACACTTTCAAATAAGATTCACATTCATACTTACACATGTTACCCATAAAATTAGGAGATTCACATTTATACATTTTAAATATATGTAGCAAAATAGATGCACATTATTATTATTATTATTATTATAAATGCTTAAAATAAAAATAAAAAATGATTGATACATAATTTTACCCACAAAATCAGTAAATTCACATTCATACATGTCAAATACACGTAGAAAAGTAGATGCACATTATTATGCGGCTGCAGTCCAATTGAAACATGTAACTTGTAATTATGAATTTGATTTATCTTTTTCTTCTGTAGTTTTCACATTTGTTCCTTATTTCCCAAGAAGCAGCTTGCTATTTGGGCTGTTTTATGAAAGTATTTTGTTGCCGGCCAAACAAAATATAACGAAAAGTGTAGAATTGTGCTTCGATTGTTTTTTCAGATTTTATACATCTCTATAATTGTGGATTCATTTTTCTTAGCCTATTGGAGAAATACGAATGTGAATTTATGATTTCATCGAGTATACGTGTAACTTTGAAGTGTTATTACCGTTCTTGATTTAAAAGTGTTCTTACTCTGTTTTAACTAGTCGTGGATTTTAATCATATGAAACACATCTGAATACGCTATTTCCTTAGTAGATCATTTTCTCAAAATAAGTTTTTAATAACTATTACTCTCTCCGTCTCAAAATAAGTGTCCACTTTCAAAAATAGCATATTAACTTTATCATTTAACCCTCAATATATCTTTTCTTAGAATTGATACATGAGAGTATGTACAAAAAGTAAGGATAAAAATGTCATATTAACTACCAGACAATATAATTGGTTAACTCCGTGAAAAATGATGGTGGATACTTATTTTGAGACAGGAGGAGTATAAATTTATTGAGTTAGCAATAAGAAAGAAGTCATTTAATAATAACTTATGCCATTTGGGGTGCTCTAGCTATACTAGCAAGATATTATAATTATTATATGTTGGATACTCGTATGGGTATCCTGAAAGTCTGAAACATACCGATACCATGTTAATCAGATGTATCTTTATATATGCATAAGAATCATCCTTCGTATACAGGCCTAGGTAAATTCTTCATTCCATTTTGTATTCAATTTATTGTGCATCGCAACCGTTTTATGGATGTGACAAGTGACAACCGACGCCTCTAGTGACCATCAGGTAAAAGCTAGAAGCAGCGAAAGGATATAGAATAGAATCGGTTGTTCTTATAACATTCAATTTCAATATTCCTTGTTTTCTCCTTTCCTCGGCCTCTACTACCAGGTTTGGACACTGATTACGAAAAGTAAACGAAATGTAAGTAATTTATTTATAGTTACATAATCCTAATAAACGTCATAGATCTAACAAAACAATAAAACTACTATTAATTCGACAGTGTTTTTCAAATTATATACAGCTTGAATTCAGACTACCGCTACCCAATTTATTCATGAAAGTCAAAACTTACTTGATAGTTAAGTGCACGATCAAGCGCTCCTACGATCTCTTTCTAAACACTGATAAGCTATTTTCATAAACACATTTAAACAATAAGAATTCACTTCATCCTTTATATTACCACAAATAAGTTCACTTATTTTATTTTCTTTATGGTACTCTCGCACCAATCCTATTAATGGTCGAGTCCCATCATTGATGTTCCCATTACACAACCTCCCACATAATACCTCGAACAATACCACACCAAAAGTATAAACATCTGATTCTTTCGTTAATAGACCCGACTCGGCATATAGCGGATTACAGTAACCAACCGTGCCTACAGCGTTGGAGACTAGATACGTAAATTGTAGATTGGCAGGAACAAATTTGGAGAGGCCAAAATCTGAGATCTTGGCATTCCAATTTTCATCTAATAATATATTAGAACTTTTAATATCGCAATGCAATATTCTAAGTTGGGTCTCCATAGGAGTATGCAGGTATGCCAGTCCACAACATATCTTAAGACGTTGAACCCAAGTTAGTTCATCATTTTGAAGATACTTTTCGAGGCTTTTCTTAGATGCGTACTCATAAACTAGAATCTTCTCTCCAGAATCATCACAATACCCTAAAAGAGAAACAATATTTTCATGTTTGTAAAGAGAGAGCATCATTATTTCTTTCCAAAACTCAGGGATCTCCTTGCCCAAACTTGCGATCTAAACGTTTCAAAGCGACCATGATTTGTTGGCCCTTAGAATTGACGATTTCTCCAATATAAACATTCCCGAATCCTCCTATGCCGATGCACTTGTCATCAGCAAAGTTGTTGGTTGCCGATTTAATAACATCTATTTGTATTTTGAGGTGTTCAAACTATTTCATGTGAGCCATTGTATAGATGGAACAAGAAAAAGAGAAAGCAAAAGTAACAACAACAAATACTTAAAATTGGAGAGTTTGAGTTGTGCATAACTCATTGTATATTTACACCTATTAATTTCAAACATATGTGTCACAACTTAATTGTCTTTGAATCTGCTAAGATTTTATTTATATTTAAATTCATGAAAGATATTATTATTAATTCCCAAAATATATTTTTTTTCAAAAAGTTGGCTCAAGTATATTGTTATTTTAATAGGCAGGTGGTATATCATCAATACGACAACCAACTCTGAAAGTGAGATTAAAGACGCTGTTTTCATATAACAGGTCATTTTGAATCTCGATTTAATGAGCTTGTGGGTAACAGGCCCCGTTTTTATAGCAATAGATTTCGGAAGCTGGAAGAATCTGATGTTGCTTTTTTGGAGTCATGCTTTACTGAAAATGAGATTAAAGACATGTTTGGAGTTGCTCGAGTTCTAAAGCCCGGGGTCCGGACGGTTTGAATTTTAAGTTCATTAAAAGACATTGGGAGCTGTTAAAGCAAGATTTTATCAACTGTTTCCGACATTTTGAAACCACCGGTCATTTGGCAAGGGGAGTGAATCCTTCTTTCATGGTTCTTATTCCTAAAATTAAGGATCCGATTGATATTTCCGACTTTCGCCCAATTAGCCTTATTGGATGCATTTACAAAGTCATTGCAAAGTGTCTGGCCAACCGTCTAGCTCGTGTGATTCATAAAATTATATCACTTAACCAAACTGCTTTTCTTGCAGGAAGGAATATGCTAGATGGTGTGTTGATTGCCAATGAGGTTGTCTCATTTGCAAAAAAATATGGGATTAACCTTCTGGCCTTCAAAGTGGATTTCGAGAAAGCCTTTGACAGCGTGAATTGGGAGTTTCTTCCGGATATTATGGAGAAGATGAATTTTGGAAATAAATGGCGTTCATGGATCAGGTGTTATTTAAAATCAGCTTCAATTTCCATTCTTTTTAATGGATCCCCTACCAATGAATTTAAGATGGAAAAAGGCCTTATGCAAGGAAACCCGCTCTCACCATTTTTGTTTCTTATAGTGGCAGAAGCTTTACAAGTTACAATTTTAGAAGCTACATCTAGACGTATTTTTAAAGGGCTTTCCTTATCAAATGACGGGACAGATCTTTCTCTCCTCCAATATGCAGATGACGCGTTATTTTTTGGAGAATGGTCGCTTTCAAATGCTCGTAATCTGTTGGAGGCCTTAAAATTAATCTTGCAAAGAGTCGTATTTTTGGCATTGGAGTGGACATCGAGGAGGTGGAATATGTGGCGGCTAATATCAATTGTAAGTTTGAAAAGCTCCCGTTCTTTTATCTGGGTCTTCCGGTGGGAATGGATATGACGAAAGTGTCAAATTGGAATATTGTTGTTGATCGTATGAGATCCAAGCTTGCCTCTTGGAAAGCTAAGCTTCTTTCTATTGGTGGGAGACATACCCTTACAAAAGCTGTTCTTGGCAGCCTTTCGCTTTTTTATTTATCTATGTTTAGGGCTCCATGCAAGGTTATTAACAATACGGAAGGTATTCGTCGCAAATTCTTTTGGGGATTTAAAGATGAGAAGAAAGGTATTTCATGGGTCAAATGGGAAAGCATATTGGCATGTAAAGAAGTTGGTGGTCTTGGAATTGGTAGTCTGAAAGCTAAAAACATGAGCTTATTAGGTAAATAGTGGTGGCGTTTGAGATTGGAGCCAGAAGCGCTTTGGACAAAAGTGGTGAAGTCTATCCATGGGTTTGATGGAGGTTTTAACAGAGAGAATGGTTCAGGTCTTCATAAGGTGTATGGGATGGAATCGTGAGTGGAGGATTAGCGATTGATAAATGCAATGTGCCTTTTTCTCGGTCCTTCTGTCGAAAAATAGGTGATGGGAAGGCATGTAAATTCTGGAAGGATGTTTGGACTAATGATGGAGTCCGCTTGATGGACTCATTCCCGTGTCTTTTTGCTTTGGATTCAAACCCAGAGTGTATGGTAGCAGATCGATGAGGCTTGAATAACGGTTTTTGGGAAGGTCAGTGGAGTTGGCGGTCCACTCCATGGGGTCGTGTCATCTCGAAAATTGACAGATTATCAAGCTTCTTAAATAGCATTGTTCTTGTTAATAAGCCCGGTCTTTGGAAATGGAAGCTTGACACCAAAGGGAGTTTATAGTCAGATGTTTATCGAAACTTATTGATAAAAAGATTCTTAGTTCATTTGAGCTCGGCTCGGGTTTTAGCGTGCCAAAGAAAATAAATTTATGTATTTGGAGGGCTGTTTTTAATCGATTGCCATCTCGACTTAATCTATTGGATCGGGGCATTTATATAGAGTCTTCGACTTGTGTTTTATGTGGTCTCGGGGAAGAATCGGTTAACCATGTTTTGGTCTCATGTTCGAAGGTAATTCCTTTATGGAGGAAACTTTGGAGTTGGTGGAGTTTGCATTTTTCTCCGGTTGATTCTGTTCATGAGGTTCTCGAAAAAGCTATCATCGGTTCAAATAAGAGTTGTGCGAGTAAAGTTCTTCAAGGTGTTTGTTTCTGTTTATGGATGATTTGGAAATGGCGAAACATTCTGCTTCATGCTTCGGTCAACTCTAGAAATGAAATTGAGGAGGCTGATCTTTTTTCAAAGTTGCAAGTGTTTTCAAAAGGGTGATTTCTTCGCGTAGTCACTTAAAGTTTGCTAATTGGAGCTGTTGGGTGACTGATCCGTTAAGCATTTTTTCTTAATTTTGTTAATTTGGTTAGGTGTTTGTTGTTGTAGTTCTTCGTTTTTTTCTGGTGTTTAGTTTTGATCTCCTTCTTGAAGACGTTGTTATCTTGTTTTTCATCTTGGCATCCTTCTATTATGAGGATTGCTTTTTTAATATAATTGTATTGGCCTTTGCAAAAAAAAAAAAACAACAACCAACTCTGAAAATTTGAGATTTTTAACTAACATTTTATAAGTTCCTGCCTTCCTGGATTGATCAATTTAAAATGCTTGTACCATAAATCATGCATGTGAAATAGTTGACTTTTTCTTTCAAAATTTCTTCGTGTCATGTATTATATTATACTAGCATAATAATACCCGCATTATGCAGGGAAATTTAATACTTTTATTATAAACAGTAACTCAGTAACTCAACGAGTCATATATTATTTTTGTTATTACCGGTTTGTATGTATAGCTCGAGATTCGGTATATAATTGGTGAAAAGTGAAAAATATGTAAAAATAATAGGGTTATATTGTAAAATGAGATAACTAAATATGTAAATGTTGAGTCTTAAATTATTAAGACTTTTTTTTTAAATAAAACACTAAAATGCTTTATAAGTAAATTATAGATAAACCAAATTGAGCCAATGAACTAGGCTAAAGAATTTGCATTGTATATATGCATAACAAAAGCAATAGTTAGTTTTTGATTCCATAATGACATGTTGATTGTTTGGCTCAATCATTGTATCATGTAGGTGAATATATGATCTCAGTTTGGAACATTATTTGTATTTGATTTCAGATACTTCTTTTTGTAACGAGAATACAACATTTAAACCGGGACTAGAAAAGTCAACTGTGCATGAAATATGGCATTTGGAATTACTGAAATTGTTAGTACAATTATACTGCTACAACATATCCTTACCCTTTACTACATGATACATATTGTTAAAGCTTTATGATGCTAAATTGATTCTTATCTGGATTAAATCCATGTAAACCTTAAGGGTGTTGTAAACAGCAACCCCATCAGAGAAAAATACTAACTTTTTGACTCGGAAATGGCCCGCTTCACGTGTTTTTGCAATGGGAAACCTCACTGTGTCTGAAATATCTAATTTTATTTTTTTGAACAGGCAATACTCAAAATACTCTATACGTGCAAATCTATATTTAATGTCTAAAATCATAAAAGATAGAAATTTGTTTCAAGAAAACTAGTAATAGTTACTCCGTGATAAACTTGTCTTGACGAAGGCGTGGTAGTGGTGGTGGTGGTGGCGGTGGTGGCGGCAACACAAATGATACAGATTCATGTTTGTTCCTCTCATGGAATCTCCTAATATAATCCGAAGCCTTAAGATTTGTGACTGATGTCTTTAACTCACTCGTCTGCATACCATTATACCAATTCACGTCATCTGCTCCAATGTCACGGTGTTCAACTCCCTGAATCTTGATAAACGATGAGCTTGCTTCTCTATCTAAACCATCCAAATGGTGGCTATTTTGTCTTTTTGCAGTCTGCTTTTGGGACTGTTTCACCGTGGTGTGATGCCTATTTGGAAGTGAAAGAGTACTACTTGATCTAACATCAGTTGTGGGTTGGGGAACTGATGAAAGTTTGAGGATGTTTCTCATCATTTGCATAAACTTCTTAGATGAAGATCTCTTATTTTCACTAGAATCAATTGTCATGTTTGACTTGAATTTGAGTAATATAAATTGAAACCCGATTTCTTTTTAAGAGGATAAAACCATACATATCGAGTAAAATGGTCCACAAAAATGACATAGTATTTGTACCCATCATAAGAATAAATAGGGAAAGTCCATAGATCAGTGTATAAAAGATCAAAAGGAAATTGAGAAACTAAAGTACTCTGCTTAAATGGAAGCTTATGACTTTTATTACACTGACAAGCATTACAATTAAAAGAGTAATTATTTGAAACATTAAGCTTTGAAGAAGAAACAATGGACTTAAATTTTTCTAAAGATGGATGCCCTAAGCGATTATGGCAGTTCACTGATGTAGCTTTAATACTTGAGTAAGCAACGAGGGAACGAATGGACGACGACAACTCATAAATGCCATTTTTAGTTGGTCCCGTGAGAAGAGGTGTCCCCGTGAGTCGATCCTTCACAAGATAAAAGTCATAGGTAAACGAGATTATGAGATTGTTGTCTTTACATAATTGATAAATAGAGAGAATGTTACGATGCATGTTTGGAACACAATAAACATTAGAAAGTAAAAGAGACTTAGATGAAGTAGGAAGGTTAATTGAACCTATGTGTGTAATTGGAAGCCCCTTACCATCACCAATTATAATTTCTTCAGTGCCATTGTATGGATGATGGAATGAGAGATTCGCAAGATCATGAGTCACATGATGAGAAGCTCCAGAATCCAAAAGCCATGGGGCTGAATGAGAGGAAGTAGCGGTGGCAACGTTTGCTTGAGGTGCTTTGAATCGATAAGTGGGAGGTGGCGGTGGGCAAATGGCAGGATGTTTTTCTTGAAAAACAGGGCACTTTTGTAGAGAATGCCCTTTAGTATGACACTATTGGCACGTGCCTAGGAAGGGTCGTGTGCCTGTGAAAGATGAATTTTTGTTGTGGGATGGTGAGTTGTGATTTGATCGATATGAATTTTAGTGATGTGTGGGCTGACGCTGCGATGAAGCTTGAGCATGACGGGTGAATGTTGGGTTAGCAGTGGCAGGAAGATTACCAATGATAGGTTGACTTTTGATTGTTAGCTCACGATTAATAAGCTTTTCATGAAGTTCAGCAAATGCAATGGGTGTGTCACGAGCATTAACGGCATCAATAACTCCCTGGTAGGAATCATCGAGACCTTCTAAAACACGATCAGTGATGTCTTCTTGGTCTACTGTTGCTCCAAGGAGAGCTAGTTGATCAGTACAAACTTTTATAGCATTCATATACTTGGTAATTGATTGACGACCTTTGGTAATGTTTTTGAGTCGAGCTTTAAGTTGTTTGATGTGTCCACGAGACGAGCTTGCAAATGTATGAGAAAGCGTGTCCCACATGTCCTTTGTTGTGGTAGTAAGCGAGACTAACGGGACAACGTTCTGGTCAAGCGTGCCGATAAGGGCACCAAAGAGAAGTCGATCCTGACGCACCCACGTGAGATGGGTTGGATTGGTAGTTGAGACATTGTCTCTAACAATGGTTTTAGAAGGTGCAGGAAAGGAGCCATCAAGATATTTGAATAAGCCATAGCCATCAAGTGTGGCTTCAATTTGAAGTTTCCATGAGGTGTAATTGGAAGAGGTGAGTTTAATTATATTGGCGAGAGTGACAATGATGATTGGATTAGAAGGATCAACATCATTGGGTATAGTGTGGGAAGACATGATGGAGGCAGGAATAAAATAGCGATGGATCAATAATCAGGCTCTGATACCATATAGAAGATTGTAGAAAGCTTAATTATTATTTACTCCAAGGATTACAATTTATAGATACAAGATTAACTATATACGAGAGATAATAGGAGATGTACTAGGGTTGTTACAACAATAATAAGGAACTATAATAATTAAGATATGCATGGACTAATTCTAATACTTATCCTTTGCAATGTTATGGTCTCAAAAATAAAAGCAATACAGTTTCTAGTTTTCTATGATAGACGCAATAAGAGTTCTAGTCAGATATTATTATACCCATATCTTATGCTTTTGGGTTGAGGTGACAACTGGCATTTTCGACTCATTGGTGAATGAATTCATTGATCTGGGTTGTGTTTCATCTCAAACGTGTTAAATTGTAAATACTTTTATTCAATTATTTGGACTATTATCGTGATTATATTTAATACACTATAACTATTTAGAATACAATGTTTCTATATAGACTAAAAGGTGTATGTGGGTCACCGAACTCAGCCCGGCACATATTTCAGGGTATGAGTGAACTGCAAAAACTATGGTTTTAAAGGGGCACATAAGAAACTACTGTCCAGAACTTGAGCAAATTCAAACAAGTCGACAGTGGTTAAAGATACATATTACAAGTCAAAAAGGGTAATAAAAACATATAGGGTAAACTGGACATAATCACTTCAACAAGCCAAGGCAGTGATCAAATATGGATATCTTGCATATACACAAACACAAGCATGTTAAGAGCTTGATTCCTATCTTGCCTAAACACATGAAATAAAAACAACTTAATGATACTCACATCATCTATAGTTACCATTCACGTTAGTCGATTAACATTTCTCATAAAGAATACGAGACTTATTCTAAAAACAGTTTTTTAGGCCACCCAAATTTGTATCCATTTTCATATAAGAACACCCAGAACTATGCTGTAAATTTGTAAAAAGACACAAACACCCCTATCTTTTGAAAACCAATTATTACAAATAATGATTAATTGTGAAATACCATTACTGCCTTTTTTAATATATTAATGAAAAAGTTGTCAAGCCTAAATTAATAAGTCGTATGTACAAGATAATCTAAATCAAAAGAGCTCGCCAACATTAAAAAAAATTAAGAAAGAGGTATTTGTGTCTGTCTTATTACAATTTTCCGGCAAAGTTTTGACCGGATTTAACAGATACAAACTAGGGTGCCGTATTAAAAAAAAAAAATTATACATGAGTGGCATTAAGAAACAAAGTACTATATTTGCTTGGGTGACCTCTAAACATATTATTCCATTTGTTATCAATCGATATGATGATTTTATGCAAAAGCATGAATTATGGTCTCATATATATCATTTAAATTTAAACTTTTTTCATATATATTAATATGCACTAGAATACAGATACTTTATCAGTAATAATTTCATATAATCTTACCAAGGTTCGGAGTTTAGAGATAACAATCGTAAAAGAAGGATCACCATCCACACCATTAATATCATCATCTTCACAATCATGGTCATCATCTTCAGTCGCCAAAATCTTATCCGATGGTTGTGACTGCCTTTTTCGGTTAGTAACTTTAGCAAGACTTAACTTAGCTTCATTTCTGATGAACTTGAATACACATTTATCTCCTTTATTCAAATCATTACTTCGCAAGAATTCAGCCCACCCTGCTGAAAGATAGAACCTTTCTGACCCATTAAAATTTTCCGATAGCAATCTCATTGGCCACTCTTGTCCGTCAAGATTCTTCACAATTATTGTTTTTTCAGCATCAATTTCAGCCAACCCAACAAATTCTGTTGGAAGCCGCTAATGATACCAACACACAAAAAAAGTTATCTTGAGGAAAATGTCTTAGAAATGCAACCACTTTTTGACTATGGTGCACAGTTTTAGTGATATGAGAAAGTAAAAAGTAAAAAGAATGCTTAGTAGGGTTGCACCATTTGCTTCATTTTGGGGTTATAACTTGCAAGGAGTTTATGCTTTAATGATTGGTCATTCCATGTCCAATTTATCTGGTATTCTCTTCTTACTTTTTTAGCCAGATTCCTGAGCCAAACTTTACTCACCTGGAAGCGGTATCAGATGTTATGGTGTGGCATTTTTAGTTTTGATTCATTTGGCATGTCATTCTGTAATGTTGTGGTGTTGTTATTTATAGGTTTATGGGTGGTGCATTTTCAAACATCTGTAACCAGTTAGTTGAGTCTTTACGTTGGTGGTTGACTTGTGAAGTCAAACTAATACTTTTATTTCCTGGTAAAATGCTTTAGAGAGCTTAGTATCAATCTTTTGCAGCATTGTTATTTGAGTAATTGGTCTTGATCGTGTTTTCAAGGTGGGGATGAAGATGTTCGTCAAGATTTTATGGCAACTCAAGATATTAGACATGTTGAAGTGGATTCAAAGTCTAGTACTCTAGTCCAAATCTGTGTTTGAAGGTTCAAGACTGCAGTTTGACTTGCAAAGGGTTATAATATGGCATTGAATTTTTATGTTAAAGGTTGTTTACTAGAATACTAAGCTCAAAGTTCCTAACGTCAAGTTGAGAATTAAGGTTTCTAGACCTGATCAAAAGCAGATGCGAGTTTAAGTGTTTCTAAATCTGAGCCCAAGTGTATCTGCTCCAAAGGCTCGTGCCTTAAAGTAGACAGTATGAACCATATGGTGGACGCTAATATTATCAAAGTTATTTCAGCATTAAATATAGGAATTTTGTTACAGTTATTTGCAAATTCTAAAGTTTGTTTTAGATTGGTGCTATAGAATTGTACTTTTGCTTTTTGTTTTGAGAGAAAAGGTCATTACAACAGTACAATATTTTTTGAAAGCATAGAAGTACCAATGAGAATGCTCCACATGTACAAAAATCAATTTACCGCCAAAATCTTAAAAATTAATTATCTCACAAACAACAAAACGAAAAATTATAAAAATTGCACCATAAAATTCAACGTGTTCTCCTCTTCGATTAGACATCTCACAAGGTATACTTTTGACAAGTTTTTTTTCCATTTTTTGGTGGGTTTTACAAATTATTAACACATGTGTTAGTGTTTGGTTGTACATTTGATGTAGGGTTAGGGTTTAGCAGGATTTAGGGTTTAGGTTTTAGCAGGGTTTAGGGTTTAGTAGGGTTTTGTAAAGCGTTTAGGGTTTAGGGTTTAGGGTTTTGTAAAATGTTTAGGGTGTAGGGTGTAGGGTTTAGGGTTTTGCAAAAAACCCTAAACTCTAAACCCTAAACCCCAAACCCTATACCCTAAACGCAACATGTTAATACATGTATTAGTAATTTGTAAAACTCATCGAAAAATGAAAAAAAAAAAAAAAAAAAACTCGTCGAAAGTATACCTTGTGAGATGTCTAATCGAAGAGGAGAACACGCTAAATTTTATGGTGCAATTTTCATAATTTTTCAATTTGACGTTTGTGAGATAATTAATTTTCAAAAAGATGGGTTAAATGGGTTTTTGTAAAAATGACACAATCTAATTAGTTCTCCCATTTTTTTTAAAAATTCTTGTACTCTAATGATCCTATTTGATCTTCTCGAGAGTTTTGTGTTGGACCCGTGTTGCTAGATCTAAATCGAATCAATTTAACAATTGAAAGCGCGGAATACAATCAATTGAACAAAACACATTAACAATCACACGAAACTAGTCGATTAGCTTTTATATATATCACGAATAGCAAATCAACCGAATACAATAATTTCCTCACAAATGGCTTGAAAACTCTCTAGGTTCGTCAACCCTAGAACTGAACCCGTAATGATCTATTTATAGCCAAAACCTAACTGACCTGCGACACAAGCGTTGTGTCGCCAAACCGACCTATGCGACACAAGCCTTGTGTCGCTATTGCGACACAAGCTCTGTGTCGCCTAAACAGTGACATTAATTTTGATTTCCAAAACAAATAACGTTTATATCATAATCAAAATATTACAAATGACTTAGACCTAGACCAACTGACAGACATACAAAACATGTATCAACAAACTCCCCCGTGTCTTCAGCTTGGTCTTCGAAATTTCTTCGTTCAATCTCGGTCTTCTAACACTTCCAACTGGCAGGAAAGTTTCCCCCAGCATGTACTCCTTGAGCTATACAGACATTGACAACCTTTTGAAAACGCATCGCCTCAGTCTTGAACTCTTGAAAATAATCAATCTTCTTAGCATGAAGAGCTTCAAGGTCTTTCTTGGTAAGGTTAATCAAGCTCAAAGGATCATACACTCTAATTCTCGAGAGTTTGGCTTTCCATAGGTCTTCAGGCTCTGTATCTTCAATATAGATAATTTCAGCTTCGCCTGTATATCCATCATATGTCCACAGTTGTAACCTTCTCAAGAAATCAACTGGGAGCTTCTCCAGAGGAATAGACTTTAGAGTCTTTGGAGATTTATATACAATCTTAACCCAGGGCTTGTTGGTAAATGGATGTATCTTGTTACGGTAAATATACCTCATCCCCAGATTTGGTCTCAAAAGATAGAACACTTTGGTGTTGACCTCTTTTCTTAAGATTCTCTGTAGTTGATTCGCTAACTCGCTATTGGTGGGATTTATGATATTCAATTGCGCCAAATGCAGTATCTCACAATATGGTAAGGTACTTAATACTTTGAAGTTCATGGTGAAATACTGCATCCCATCTTTTCGCTTGATAACAATCACTTTATTTGCTTCATCATACATCCAACTAATAATTTGACCTTTGTAGCGCTTGCTGCTAATTTTATAGAACTTGCAGGTCTTTGACAGAATAGGTTCAGCAGTAGTGGAAGTAGATGGTTCAGTTGTAGCCGGAGCACGAGTGGAATTTGCAGGTTGTTCCTCCTCAATGATCTCCTCAGTATCAGAAATTTCCATCTCCTCTCCCAAATTTACTTCGTCAGCATTTACGAAGTCTTCGTGAACATTTTCTTTTTCAATATCAACCCCTTCATCATTATCAAACACAAATTCTTCATTATCATTTTCTGTACTTTGCCCTTCCTCATTTATCAGACTCTGTAGATACTCTAGGTTTGCTTCGGAGTAATCTACATTTAAAGGAATTGGTTGTCCTGAAATTGGTGCAGAGTACGCAAAGTAATCCAAATTAATATTTTCATTTATAGCTTCTTCGGTTACATCGTTAGTATTTACAATTTGAGTTGAACCAGGGGCCATTGATGTTGTTTCATCTAAGCCTAACTCCCCCGGAACAACGCTAAGGCCTCTAGTTCTAACAGGCGACTCTCCAGCTGAGGAACCCTAGCCGCTGTTGCTTCTAACTCCGTGATTCTAGAAGCTTGCTCAACCAACTACTTGTTCATTCTGTCTAGAAGAGCCATTATCTGATTTAGCGTTTGTGGTTGTGGCTGAGACTCAGCAGAAGTAGAGACCGGATGAGGTTGAGTTCGAGGACGAGGACGGGGTGCGAAAGTATCATCATCTGAGTTCTGTGCGTCCCGGGGCCGTTTCCCCCCGTTAGACGGCACATGCATCCGTCCTGCCCTAATGCGGCATTGAACCCGCTCATATCGATGAGTATTATGGATTCGGAGGCTTTCAATGGTTTTTGGTGAAGGAACATCACCGTCCGAATCCGTTGGGGTGTCGTTTGGATCCATAGAGACAGTATCATCCGAGGCCGCATCAGCAGCAGTCTCGTCAGCTGTCCCAAAATTCTCGATGACTACTAACACATTGTGCAGTGACTCGGTCGCACCTTCCTCAAAAATGGGAACATTTACGAATGCCGCAGCATCGGCAGTTGACGGTGGAGGAGCAACTGGATCCTCAAAATCATCATTTGCTGGAGGGACATAGCCCTCATTCACAATATGGCCAAACAGTGGCACATCTGGCGGAGCTGCCACTCCTTTACCGTAAGAGCTGCAGATAGCAAAAATCCCCAGATTCATTGGCGTTTGACGGAAGGTTGCATCAGGATTGACCGGAAGATCCGGTAACAGATGATTAAGCAGCAACTGGACAAACCTTGGGTACATGACCCATTTGTCATTTTCAGCTTTGGCATTGTCCACCATTTCACGGAACAGATATCCGGAAAAATTATACGGCTTATTGTAGACCAGGGCCAACATGGCAGAGACTGTACGGTGACTGGCCCCGTCAAAACCTGCTTTCCTCGCCGATAGACAAACTATTAGACAAACTATTGGAACCCTTGCTGCCGGATCTAAATCAGATCGTTGACCTCGAATGTAAGCGCGGAATACAAACAAACGAGTATTGAACGTTTAATCGAATCACACAATTATCTATAACGTTTTCTTTGTATAAACAATTGAAGTATAAACGTTTACAATCACTTTCACTCTCTGCCTCTCTCTCTGACTCGTCTGATCAGCTCCAACTCCACCAATCCCTTTTACGAAACCCTAACTAAATATATATATACTAACCATAATGGACCCTGCGACACAAGCCCAATGTCGCAGGCCCAGCCCATTGCGACACAACCTTTGTGTCGCTATAGCGACAAAGGCTCTGTGTCGCAAGACCAGTATATTGTGTATTTTCAATAATTACATTTCGTTTACAGACTCGAAACTACAAACTTAATACTTCACACACTCAGACTAATTAACTTTAACAGAACAAACGTTGACCAACTGACTGACACACATTTATGCACCAACAAACTCCCCCATGTCAGCAGCTTGGTCAAATAATCTTCAATTAGTCTTCACCAACAAACTCCCCCATTGAGATAGCTTGGTCTTCAAAAGTCTTGATATTCAGTCTGATATGACTGATATCCAATTAGATCTTCAACTTCAGTGACCATCATCTCTTTCATCAATAGCTTTTCCAATAGTATTTATCTTCAAAGTCTTTGGAGAACTCTCATCAATTCTTGTCTTTTGAATATGAGCATGATATGTAACTTGAATAAAATAACTCAGAAATAAAATATTTTTGTAATTTTCTTTATAAGACAGAATTAAAATACTGAAAGCAATAAATAAAAAATCTTTTTGGGGACGGAATTGTTTTGGTCTGGTTAGGGATCATATCAGGATAACATGCAATTATTAGGAAATAGTAAGTGTTATTTCGATTATCATTATATTTGTCCACTTTAAATTTACTTAGCATATTTAAATCATCTGTTATAAAGATTAGTTCAAGACGATTATTGATATTTTATCCATCTAAACATTTGTACTTAAGTCTATGATTTCAACTCATAATGAGATGAACCACTTGTGTTATTATTAGCATGCATATTATATTATATAACTCACATTAAAATATACATTTGAAATCAAAACATGTTAGTATTTTCTTTATAGAAGGTGAGGGTATGAGCGTATCTTTAGATTTAAGTTAGCGGTGACAGGTTTGTACTTTCGTACAACAGAGTCACATAGTCAATAGTTCGGGTTGAACAAACACCAGTCTGAACAATTAAACTAGAGGGTACAGGTCTGTACTTTCGTACAACAGAGTACTATAGTTTAACACAAACCAGTACGAGGCAAACTTTTTATAACTTTTCTGCACTTTTGTACATTTTATTTTGAGAATTTGAGGAATGCCACGGGTACGTAATAGTTGTCTATAGGTTAACATAGACTACGCACCTAAGTTCTTTTGAAGAATATATTAGATGAAATCAGGTCTGTATTGACATACAACAGAGGAGACAACTAATATATTCCCCCAGATAACACCATACAAAGACCCTATATTTTAGATCATAACATGTTTATCATCCAAATATTAAGACGAAGCGTCAAAATATTTCAGACATTTTTGCCCTTATTTCAACTTAATGTCATACATATTAATATGTCTTTATATAAAATAATATGCATATTTGAAAGTTAAGCTTCTTAGTAACTTTAGAACAAATGCCTATCAATACATCATTTGATGAATCTAATATTTATAAAAGATATTTCAAGTATGCTAGATAAATCTACTGACACATCAAACATAAACCTTAAAATTCCATTTTATGCATGTCTCCTGATGTACTATCATTTCCCAAATTGTTTACAGACACAATTCAACGTCTATTTTTAACAATGTTGCAACTATTGCATTTCTTTAATACTAACAAGTATAAAGAGTGGCAGTTGCTTTTTTTTTTTTTTTTTTTTTTTAAGAATTTGCCTGTTCATATTTTTCAAACTTTTTAAATCGGAATTTTAAAATTACTCCCCCCGAACAGCAAATTCTTTACTCAAAAACAAACAAATAAATAATCATGAAAGAAACAAAAATTTCAAGTCACATATCAAGTCAAACTCAAATACTTTTAGTACTTTTTAACCACCTCGTATCACTTCAGAATTTCATCCATTCACTCAAACATAAGCACCACACATAAGCACCTTGAAATCAACCTTTTTCATATCCTTGCAGTCACTAAAAGTATTAGCGATCAAAAACCTGACTGCATCACCACAAACAAACATTAGTACTTATGAGACACCCAAGCCTTGATAGACTTGGGTTGTCCACTATCGTCCATAACCATCACATCAATGAGTTTATGATATTTTAAAAACTCAGTTGATTTCATTGATGTGTTGTTTGTGAATTTAGGTTTCCAAACCCGTTTAGGTTCAGATGATTTGTTTTCAACAATGTTGGGCTTTTGAACAGCAGGTCTACTAGGCACAACTTTGTTTACTCTAGCCATAGGTTTTGGAGAGTTGGATGCACAACTAAATACGGGCGAAAACAATCCACGCCTTGAAAATGATTTTTGAAAAGAATTTCTAAAAAATGAAGTTCTTTGCATCCCTCTACCAAACCTATCTAGGGATAATAACCGACAATCCCTAATGATGTGACCCTGTTGACCACACCGATAACACGACCGCCTTTCCACATACGGCCTTTTCCAATGACTACCCTCAAATTGTTTCGACGGAGGATTTATTGAGGGAAGCTTAGCAGATGAGGCATTTACAGAACATGAACACTTATGCGTACATGTTGATGTAGAGGCCTCTAAAGTTGAACCATTAGATGTTGAAAGTTGGTCATTCTTAGACTTTTCATTGGAATCCTTCTTTTGAGTTTTCATCTTTTTGGATTCATTGTCAACCTTGTTTTTACCCTTATTATTAAAAACCTTTTCAGATTCATTTGTAATTATATGATTTTCGGGTTTAACATTAACCTTTTCAACTTTGACCTCAGACTCTTCAGTTAAGTCTTCCATTTCAACAATTTCCTCAACACACACAGGAGATACACCTTTAGCCTTAACAAACTCAGGCCTTTTGACAGTCGATGCTGTATCAAACACTGACTCAGTAACAGATTGTGTATCTACCTTTGAAAAGGTAGGTACAAAGTCTTTGGCTGCATCCTTTAAAGGCATTGGCAGATAGTCAGAAGGAGGTGGTACAAAGTGATAACCAAGACCAGCCTTACTTTTCGTATCTGTCCTTTGCGATTGGAGGATCTCGTCAAAGACCAGTGTTGATGTTGAAAAATTTGAAAGTTTTCTCTTAAGGTTAATTATTTCTGACTGTGAGTCAGCAAGTTCCTTTCTAAGATCAGCTAGTAATTTAAGATAACTATCAATTGCATCTTGTTGACTATAAATTTTAGCTTTTCGTTCCTTCCGGTCAGAAAACGCAGCATCTAGTTTCTTATCAAAAGCCTTTTCATTATCTTTCAAAATTTTATTTGCCTGAGTAAGTTTTTCTAAATCAGAATTCAGGCGTTCAGTATCCTCACTGAATCTGTTAACTTTGTTAGTCAATTTGATACAAGACACACAAGATAATGGCTCTTCAATGGGTACCTCAGGTTTACTCGTGATATGAGACATGAGAGCTTTATTAGTACTACCAATCTCGTTACTATGTTTCAATAGCTGAGTAAAGCTTCGGAGAGACATTGTGATGCCTGCAAATTTTGTAAATCACAACTACCCTGATGTTGAATGGTGAGTTGTCAAATTTAACCTTTTTCGACTTTACCCTCCAAAATTTTATTCGAAAATATCGAAAACTGCCCGAATAAAATGAAACTTTTTCAAAACCAAAATTAAGAACTTTTAAGCTTAAAAACAAAATTTGGTAATGCGAAAAATTTCCCGCCAAAAGACTTTTTTTTTTTTTTGTTTCTAAGCGACACTAAGTTAGTGTCGCAAACGCTTGTGTCGCAAAGGCTTGTGTCGCACACTAGTGTCGCAGGCTGTGTCGCACATTAGTGTCGCAGGCTGTGTCGCAGAAGCTTGTGTCGCAGTTCAAATTCAAAACAGAAACCCTAGTATCGACCCAAAAGTTAGTGTCGCTGCTAGTGTCGCAATGTCGCGGCCATCAGCTCCAAAAACCCTAAAAATCGAAAATTTTCGAAACCCTAACGAATTTCGAAAGGTAATCGACGAACAAACCCAAAAATACACTTCTAGAAACACAATATGCAATCTAATAGACCTGGAAATCACGATCAATCACCAAATACCTTCACAACGCATACCAAACACGTACAAAAACGACCTAATACCACACAATCCGAAGATTATGGCTCTGATACCACTTGTTGGACCCGTGTTGCTGGATCTAAATCGAACCAATTTAACAATTGAAATATAAACGTTTACAATCACTTTCACTCTTTGCCTCTCTCTCTGACTCGTCTGATCAGCTCCAACTCCACCAATCCCTTTTACGAAACCCTAACTAAATATATATATACTAACCATACTGGACCCTGCGACACAAGCCCAATGTCCTGCCCAGCCCATTGCGACACAACCTTTGTGTCGCTATAGCGACACAGGCTCTGTGTCGCAAGACCAGTATATTGTGTATTTTCTATAATTACATTTCGTTTACAGACTCGAAACTACAAACTTAATACTTCACACACTCAGACTAATTAACTTTAACAGAACAAACGTTGACCAACTGACTGACACACAAAACATGTATCAACATTTTGGGATGCGTACTAAAAAATTTTCCTGTGGTATGCCCATATTAGTCTGTATTTAATTTAGTTTTTATTAATAATATTTTTCTGGGTACCCTCCCTTTACCAAAAAAAGACCTCTCTTAGTTTTATAGATACTAATAACATTGCAACAAAGTTGAATTAGAAGCAATGTCTTGAACATGTCCTTGAGCTCTAAATCAGGCAATAATATGACAAATTAGAGATGAATAATGTTACAAATCATAAATCTTACCAATGTACTTTTATGGGCTTTTGAGATAGTTGACATAAAGAAAGGATCACCATCATCACCATCAATATGAACACCATCATCATCAACATCATCACCGTCATCATCTTCACTATCATCAACATCTTCATCTTCTTTCTCATCTTCAAAATCTTCTTCTTCTTTTTCACCACCATCATCATCATCATCATCATCATCATCATCATCAACATTACAAACGCCATCATTAACAGCACTAGCACTATCAACATCCTGTTCAACCTTAATTTTTGGGGGTAAAACTTTTTGACAACCTTTTGGACTGTAAATCAACAATTCAAAAATGGATTTATCAACAAGTCTAAATAACAGTATATCCCCAAAACCCAATTCAATTTCTTTAACAACATTACTCCATCCATGGGTAAAACAATAATTATCACCAATTTTTATAATCTTTAATTTCCATAAATAGTCTCCATTTAAAGTTCTGATTATTGGGTCTTTAGGAATTTTGTTGCCCAAATGCTTGCTCACAAAATCAGTTGGCAATGGCTGCAAAATTCAATAGTTTTTATGAACAAATATTCTTCTTCTTTTTTTGCATAAAAAAAAACCCAGAGAAATTAGAAATGTATGTGAAGAAGATGAGTACCAAATGAGGGTCAGATGGAAGTAGTAAAGCTTTGAAGAATGAAGGAGGAGGGCGAGAAGCCATTTGCAGTAAAATTGGGAAACAGTGAATTACTCTCATACTCTCATACATATATATGCCCTAAAATATTACTGTACTGTATAATGATTTTAAAATTTTAATTATTTTTAATATATATCTTATGGTTGTAAGTTTAAACAAAATATAATTATTGGTCTAACTAATTAAATACTGTATTAGTTATGTCAAAGTTTTTTTTTTTTCTTTTTTGCTTTTCTAAAAAAAAAAGTTATGTCAAAGTTTTGGAGTAGATAAAAATGTATATTTCAAAGTCAAAATTATGAATAAATTCAAGTTCAACAAAAATCTTAAATAAGTGCAAGTTCCTAGTCAAATGTTAGTAGTACTAAATTTAATAAGCAATTCGATTTCAAGGCTGATTGTGTAAATCTTCACTCATGTTTCCAGTGGCATTATAAAATTATCTTCTTTTACGTAATATCAAAAAGTTGTTTCCGACAGGCAACCCTAACTCGAGATTTCTTTTAATCCAATGCGATCCTTCTCCGAGAATCGCACCTCAGTAAATGTTCGGTTGTTTCATGTGAAATCGCGGGGAGATGGGATTGAACCCATGACTTGTTTCTCAAAAGCCTTTACTTTCACGACTCAGGGGGACGTTTGTACCAGGGGAATGATCCCACTATAATCTAGTTTATAATTTATGTTTGACGTTATTTTATGAAGATTTGTCACCATCAGTTTATGCGTTTAGAAGAGTGAATAGACAAGTAAAAACATTTATGTATGATATAAATTAATAAATCAACTAACTGTTTTTTGCTCCTTTGCTAAATGCAATTAAAAGTTTATATACAAAGTTGGGCATACTTAATTTTTAGATGCACAATCACAAGACAGCTTGAAAACTGAAACCTTTTAAAATCAAACACGCAAAAACCATGTGTTTAATTCAGCAATTAACTGAAGGTGATGATTCGTACATTATCAAAAACTGTCTGTAGATCACTAATCGCATTTTACAGTGTGTAATGTACGAATCACTAGTCTAAAATTAATATATATATATATATATATATATATATATATATATATATATATATATATTACTGTCGGGTAGTATAACGGTCTTACGTTGACTTTCAATCTTAACCATCGGATCGAGAAGAATCATAGTCGTCTTTCATTAATAATTTCGGTTATTGGGAGGTTTCTTGCATCGGTATGTGTCCACAACTATCAAGTGAATTGGCCTTTGCATAGTATGTGTCCACTTCAGCTATCAAATTTGCATGTTCTGGAACTTTGAATAAATAAACACTATGGAATGCTTACATTGTTTACTCTAATTAATACACACGTTAAATATGCAAAAATAAGACCTAATTTCAACTAATTTAAACTTAAATTATAGAATATGAAAGGTAGATCTATTTACTGTTAGTGAATTAATTTGAAAAGCAGTGGTCTTTTTATTTGACGGAAAAAAAGTGAAAGGAAGATAGGAAAGTTGACCTTGTACTAGATATTCGTTAGGAGAAATACTTTACTCACGTAATTTTTACAAAAAGTTTCCACAAAATTAGTTGTACCAATCATGTGATAAAAACAAGTATGAAAGAGAAAATATAATTCATTTTGATTGGTTCACATCTAACACATTATTTTGTGAATTTTTGTTGTAAAATTTTTGTGAATATAATGTGGTTTTTCTTTTTATTTTTGTTATATTATTTTCACCCTATTATTATTTTATATTTTTAAACAAAAATCAGTTTGAAGTGTAACTAAATGTATCTAGATATAACAACAACTATTTATCAAGATCTTATCTATTTTGAATGTAGGAAAAAATTGGTAACAAACTATATATATCTTCTCGAAATTTTTGATCATACAAATTACCAACTATGTTATGTATTGTTTATTTATTTTTTTTCGCTTAACAAATATTTATTTTATCCTTTTATGTAACAAATACTGTTTTTGTTTGACGTTTTCAAATATAGTTTGCACGCATCTGTTTTTATCTGATTTTATGTTGTTTGCTTTATTTTTCAACAATGTTTATATATGGTTGCCGGCAGACTTGAACAACGTCCTGGTATTATACTAGTTACGATGCGATGGGGGTGGAATGATAGTCTCGGAAGGAGGATGGGAAAAAGTATGACATGATTTTTTATTTTTTTTGAACAGAAGTACGACATGATTTTGACCAATAAGAAAAAACAAACAAATTAAAAGGCGAAAAAGTAAAAGCGTTAATTAACTGAATGTAATTATAAAAAGAATACAAAAATTGTAAACAAGACATTACACGGTTATAAAAAGAATACAAAAATTGTAAACAAGACATTACACGGTCTGTCGTGTAGTTTACCATATATTAGAGTCATGTAATGAAATGAGATTATCATTTTTTATTCATGTGCAAGGCACATAATCAGAGTTAACGGAAAATTTTAACGATCATTAGTATAAAAGATTAACAGTGTAACAAGTTTAAAAATAAACGACTAACTTTGCAAGAAAATCAGTTAAAGGGTTGCGAATGATTTTCAAAAAACCCACATAAACGATATCCATGTATTTCTTTCTTTTGTTGCAAAGTTTTAACAGATTGCGAGTGAAATTTCGGGTATGTTAGGACTGTTTCACCGTGGTGTGATGCCAATGTGGCGGTGAATGGGAACTACTTGATCTAACAGGACTTGTTGATAT
This sequence comes from Gnaphalium uliginosum, assembly GCA_963930675.1. Classification (NCBI taxonomy): domain Eukaryota; kingdom Viridiplantae; phylum Streptophyta; class Magnoliopsida; order Asterales; family Asteraceae; genus Gnaphalium; species Gnaphalium uliginosum. Next base: position 45,002,217 of record OZ005682.1, read on the forward strand.
GGGTTTGATGAGAGGATGGAGGTCTCGACCGTTTATGGTATAAAATGATTTGGGTTACCAAAAGGTGGAGGTCTTTTTCTTCTTTCCTTGAGCTGAGAATCGAATCTAAAAGAGAAAGGAATTAACTTTTTTGAAACAAAGCTCGAGTTTAGAATGCGCAACTTTTCGACTTTTTCTAGTAGCATGCAATAAGTGGAGGGTTACTTAGGTTAAATAACGACATATCGAGCATTGTTTTAGCTGAGGTGGCAAAATAGGCAGTTGAGCTGGGTATGGTAAAAGGTCATATGGGTCATAGTAAATGGTCAAAGTTACCACTTTTAGTTTGCTAGGACGTCACAACTGTAATCTTTCGTCGTTGCACTATTGATGGTATCTCCTAGTTATTCAAACTTGAGACCTACATAACAATTTTAATACTGTCAAGTGTCAACTGAATTTCTTGCAAGTATGACCGTCACCCATTATAGGGTAAGTTATGCAAGAGCTGCAGTGCCCAAAAAGAGCTTTTTAGCGTTTCGGATGACGTGATTTTCTATCAAACATCATAATCAGTAATGAAACAGAACCTACAAATCCACCTAAAGAATGCGTACAGTTCATGAGCATAGTATGAGCTAAAGTCAGCTGGTGATACGTGGTAGTAAATTATTCCATATGAGATGAGATTGGTGATATCTAAGATAGTGAGATCAACAAAAATGGCATCATTCAAGCCAATGTTTTTCCCAAATAAATCAAAAGAAAAAGCAGATACATAATATGAGATTAGTGATAAACGTGTAAGGCAGATACATAAATTTCACCCAAACACGTTTCCTGCTACTTTACTTCAAGCATACACAAATGTCACATAGAGAAATATATCAATAATGTTTCCTTAAAGTTATGTATCTTTATCTTAATCAAAATACCTGATCCCGATGTTATGGTTCAAAATAAAAGCAATATTGTTTCTAGTTTTCTACCTCTAGGCAGATTCTCTAATAGATGCATCAAGAGTTCTAATCGGATATTCTTATATCCATGTCTATATGCTTTTGTGTTGAGGTGGCAACTGGCAATTTCAACCCATTTGCAAATGAATTCATCTATCTGGGTTGTGTTTCTTCTCAAACGTGTCAAGTTGTAAATACTTATATTCAATTGTGTGGACTATTATCGTGATTATATTTAATACACTAACTATTTATGAATACAATGTTTCTATATAGACAAAAAAAAAAATGTATGTGGGTCAACTAAACTCAGCCCAGCACGTATCGACGCCTAGAAACATGACCTGTTTCAACCCCAGAACAGTTTGGCACCTGTTCCTGATCATATACGTATTAGGATTGTATTGCGACTTTGTATGCATGTACAAGTTACAAACAGATAAGGTACGGATATTAGTAATCAGATAATTGTGTGCGTAGTATTATTGAATTTCAAACTTGTAACTGTTTAGCTTTCCATAATATAACTTGTCTTTGACAAATGATTGAATACAAAATCTCATAAATTGGCTACAACAACCTGCATATTAACACATCATATGGAAAGAAAAAGATAACTTTGCACATCAGCAGTTTTCACTATGATAATCCTCTAAATTATATCATGCTACAAACAGTGAGTAACAATAGACAAAGGTTATCAAGCACATCAGCAATAGAGCAGATTTCAAATAACATTAATCTTGAAGTTAAGAAAGTTTGAATATACCATCTTCTTGAAAGACTAATCTCTGTGATGATGATCTTGTTTAGCATATTTCACTGGAATATCATCAAAGTGTTCAGAAAACCCGTGTGCCTCCGCCAAGCTTTTCAAAGATTGATAAACATTGTACATTGTCAGCCGTTCTTTAGGCCTAGAAATCACACAACTACACGCAATTCTTAAAAACTGCAAAATTTCATCATCATGCCCTTTTCCTCTTATAGATTTGTCAATGACATCTGTACTTCTTCCTGAACCCATGAGCCGGTTAACCCACTCCACTAAATGACCTTTATACCCTCCTTCCTCTCCGTTATTTACTTCAAGTGGCTTCTGACCTGTTACTAGTTCCAAAAGGACAACCCCAAAACCGTAAACATCCCCTTGCATTGAAGCAACCATGGTGCTCGAATACTCCGGAGCCACATAACCAAACTCACCCAAATCACCGTTTTCAAACGAGCTATTGTTAGAATCACGAGCACCCACAAGTCTAGCAAGCCCAAAATCAATAATCCTAGCCTCAAAATCATCATCCACAAGAACCACATTCGAGCTAATGTTTTGGTGTAGGTAAGGCGGTTCACAAACATGATGCAACCAAGCTAACCCACTAGCTGCACCTACACCAATCTTGATCCTCAAAGGCCAGTCCAATTCAACGTTATTACTATTATTATACAGTAGTGAATTCAAACTCCCGTTTGGCATATGCTTATACACCAAAAACTTCTCATCTTCAACAACACAAAAACCTAACAAAGGAACCAAATTAGGATGCCTAAGTTGCCCTAACCTATTCATATCAGACCTAAATTGTTTCTCATTAATCTTACAAGCACTCAATCTTTTAATAGCCAACACCGATCCATCCTGCAACATCGCTCTATAACATACCCCTGTTCTCGTTGTAATCTCAATATTACTCTGATTAAAATTATTAGTAGCAACCAATATATCATTTAATTTAATCTTAACAATCGGTTTCTGAAACAACGAAACTTGAACAAGCCTATAACCTCTCAACCTATCAATCCAATTACCCCGACCCTCACCAACACCAACATCCCCACCCTTACTTTTTCTCCCATCACCTTTAACAAAAAACCACCACCAAATCGCAAACCCTAAAAACAACGAAGCAGCAGCACCTAACACACCTGCAGCTATAATAATCGCTAAACTTTTATTGTTCAACTTTCCGCATTTCGAACTAATTGGCGGGCCGCATAATCCGTTGTTTCCGGTGAACGAATCGGATCCAAACCGCGATAAATCGTCTGGAATCGTACCAGATAACTCATTATTAGTAACCTCTAACTTTTTAAGCCTCTCTAATTGTCCGATCTGGTACGGAATATTACCTTCAAAGTTATTATCTGATAAAATTAGGTTATTCAAAAACTTACAGTTTTGAATCTCAACCGGAATATTACCAGATAACGAGTTACCGGATAGATCTAACGTCACTAAATACGGCAACCACGTGCAAATCTGAGCCGGAATCGAACCGGATAACGAGTTTTTCGATAGATCAAGTGATTGCAACGACCGACAATACTGTAACGAATCAGGTAACTTACCGGCGAGTGCAAATTCCGGCAACTGAAGCGAAATCAGACGGTTTTCTTTCTCATTCCAGCATGAAACACCGGCGAATTTGCAAAGTGAAGTGCCGTTAGTGAACTGCCACGTGACGAGCTTGTTTTGTGTGTCTGTGAGTGACGTTTTGAGACCTTGAAGACACCGTACGTCGTCTTCCATTGCAGTGATTGTAATGATGAATGTGAATGTTGATATGATGAATGTGTGGAAATGAGATTTCATGGTGAGTGATTTGAGAGTTTTTTTAGGGTTCGTGAATTTAGGGGAAATAAATGTGTTTGTTTGAAAGTGTAAAAAATGGATGAATGGTAATTTGATGTGATGTTGGGAAGATGAATAACAGGGATGAGCTGTGTGTGTGTTTTTAGTGTTTGACTAGTTACGTCGTTGTTTGACTGAATTCTTTTTTAAGTCAAAGATTTTTCACTTTTTAATGATTCTTATACTTTTTCATAATTCGAGCATATTCATTAACAGCTTTTGTGAAGTATATAAAGAAAAAATAAAAATATTTTCAAAAGGGAACGGAGAACCGTAACAAATTATCTACGACCACTACAAATAAAAATATTTGAAAATGATAAAAATGATCGATTGAATTGGATTGAACAATATTGGTTTAAATTTTGTATACTCGCGACTAAATAGAAAGTGTTCAAAAAGGTGTATGTGCAATTACACACACACACACACATATATATATATATATATATATATATATATTAAAAGGATCTAGTGAGAACTAATAAAATGTGAGAACCGTGAGAACAATTGATAGAACTTTATTTTAACGTGAAAATAAATGGGATTAATTTATCTTTTTCATTCACAAAGCCCACATATGTCTTTCGCTTATATGCTCGGTCGGCACCTACTTCAATAGCTAAATCTATGATTGTTGGCCAGTCACCTCTCACTTGAATCTACAATTTCTGGCGATCTCCGATGGATCTGCGCTGCCCTCCGTCGATCCCCACCAATCTACCGTATCACATGAACTGTTTCCAGAAATAAATAGAAGCAAAATAATGGGGGTTCATCTCTATTATTACGAGGAGCAAAAGAATAGCAACATAAATTAGTAAACGTGATTCATTGATTGCACAGGAAGTCGAAGAAATCAGATTGCTTCCACTTTTTTTTTAATTCAATAATATTATATGTAAATATCTTATACGTTCTAATGATTCATCATCGTAAATCATATTTTTTTAATTGAAATAATTAATCTTTGATTCCTTGTGGCAAAGATACAGCGGTTCATTTCTCAAAAGAAATTCTAATTTTTTTCAGTTCATATTTGCATCTTGCATCTGCAATTTGGATCTGAGAATTTGCATATGGTTTGTGTGTTTGTGAAGAAGAAGAACATTTAATAACTTAGTTTTGCACCTACCTTCGTTCTGCATCTACTTGCGTTCTGCACCTAACTTCGTTCTGCACCTACTAGCAACTACGTTCTGCACCTATAACGTTATGCACCTACCTGCAATTGCGTTCTGCACCTACCTGCAACTGCGTTCTGCACCTATATGTGTTCTACACCTACCTGCAACTGCGTTATGCACCTAATTTATAAACGGAAAATTAAAAATTTGATTTGCAAAATGATTGTATATGCGTATGATTATGTTCAATTATTTTCATATTAATCTAATTTTAAATTAAAAGAGTAGTAGGTATTTGAGGAAAAAGAAGCACTCAGATTAGGAGAAGAAGAAGAAGAGCAGCGTACATGGCTCTCACGGTTCTCATCAATTTGGAGTTCTCACGAGATCCTCACCCTATATATATATATATATATATATATATATATATATATATATATATATATATATATATATATATATAGGGAAAGGTTAAAATGAGAACCACTATAAAGTTGAGAACTTTGATAACCACAAAGAATACGTAAAGTTCATATCTGATTAACTTTATACACATGTGAACATTAATATTTGTTCAAATGAGAAATAAAAAAAGTCAAAAAATGTAAATATGTGTATAAAAAAACGTAAAAGCACATATGTTCACAACTAAACAGTTCACATGTGAACAAATTGGTTAAAATTAGTTAAAATAAGTTTTAACGCGTTATTTTTTAATTTTCAAGGTCTTATTGATTCTTATTAACATTTTTATAAATATTTTGACATTATCACATGTGAACAATCACATATTCGAGTGGTTCTCACAAGTTCTCAATTTCTTAGTGGTTCTCATTTGAACCCTCCACTATATGTATGTATGTATGTATGTGTGTGTGTGTATGTGTGTGTGTGTGTATGTGTGTATGTATGTATGTATGTATGTATGTATGTATGTATGTATGTTGTATGTATGTATGTATGTATGTATGTATGTATGTTGAAAGGATCCACTAATAACTAACAAAATATGAGAACCGTGAGAACCAATGGACTAACAAAAACTTATTTAAATTATTGTCATTTACACATCTAACATATCCTCCCTCCCAGTCCCCCACATCTCTAATAGTCGGCTCGTCCCATGAATTGAGTTTGCCATCTCCGATCAATAGCAGTGGTGAACAACGGATTCCGATCAACATTGATTATCGACAATCTTCCGATTAACGGTTTTTACGTGCGGGTTATTTTCTAATCAACAGGAATGTTGAGTCATTTTACTAGATTAGCATCCATTTACAAGCTTTTTTACGATTAGCAACCGATCCTGCTATTGACTATAGTACAAATCTTATACCGATCAGAAAAAATTGAGCGACAACTTGATAGATGCAAAATTGGGGTTTACTTATACGACAAACTAGGGGTTGTACAACTGAGTGCACAGGTGATTCTTATGCGGTGGTTTTGTTTTTTCTTATTTAGTTTATGTGTTTCTGTACCTAGTTGCGTTTCTGCATTCTACACCTGGTTGTGTTTCTGACTGTGCATCTAGTTGTGTTTATGCATTTTGTACCTAATTGTGTATTTACACCTAGTTGTATTTCTTCACCTAGTTGTGTTTTGCATCTAATTGTTTCTCTATACTTTGTTAATACATATATAAAGCTATAATGAGATGCAATCATGTATTATTGCATTTACATATCTTAAATAAACTCAGTTTATCATTTTATAGTAAATTGCATCGCGTTCTTCATCTTCTTCTCTGTTTTAACTTTTAATTTAATAGGAGATATAAATTTTGTATCTAAGTTCTTTGAATAAGATAAAAACATGATGTTGCAGCAATATAAAGAGTATAAACAAGTGAATATAATGACATAATTTGTTTGATCAGAGTATTATTCATCTTAAAATAATTTTGAATTAAATATCATGTGCGTTTACATTTTAGAAAAAGGGAGCGATCAGGAGAATCAAGAGGCGCGCAGGAGTGGTTCTCACAGTTCTCACCAATTTTTGATTCACCGGATCCTCTCCCTAATATATACATATATATATACATATATATATATACATATATATATATACATATATATGTATATATATACTAGTTTTTATACCCGTCTGATGGACGGCTAAATATTTTTATAAATGTAAAACGATTATTTTTATATATTTCGGATTGATGTTCAATGACATTAAGAATACATAAGAAATCAAAACCTGTTAAACTTTGAGAAAAAACGATGATTGTACCATAGCATTTTTTTCAATAACTAATCTTTACAACCTTCTCATTCTCATTTTACATAAACCACAAAATAAATAGTTAACTATTGATAAATTATTTTGAACCAAACTCACAAAATAAATATTTAACTATTGATAAATTATTTTGGACCAATGAATAGGAGGGTGTGAAGTAAAAATATATTTGATATAGAATTTGTAATGTATGTAGTAACGAATTTATGATTGATAGTCAATAATTTTGAAATTGAAAATTTTATTAGCTAAAAACTTGGTGGATTTAAACCTTTTTTCAAGCTAGAGTTATGACACTTAGAATTTTTTCTTTGAACTTTTATTTAGTTGTCAAAAGAATAAAGGTGTCAAAAAGAATAAATAATCGTGTTTTAGATATGCAGACAATAAGGTTGAAAGTGTTGATACATACTTCAGAACTAGTTCACTCAACATCATAATGAAATAGACTAAGAGTACAAATGGCTCAATGCTGATGAGTAAAGATCAAGTTTTAGCAAAACTTAAACTACTTGAAATATGTTTATCATTACAAACATAAATAATATACTTGGACACTAATCCAATTTTATTGCTATTAATCATCATTTTATACAGATTATTTACCAATAAGTATACAAACCTGAAATCAGATCTCTGAGTTTTCAGAACACAAACCCTACCCGAAATAAACATGTTAGGTTTACGTTTAAAAAGGTTACAGCAAAAAAAAGGCCAGATACTTCTATAAAAGAGAGAAAAAAGACATTCCACTTTCTCATGCAAACCACAAAAACCATTCAAAAGGTAAAGAAAGAATCCGACCTTTTTTCCCTTTTCAACTGAAGTATGAGAAGAAAGGGAGCACAACATACCATGTTATTACTGCCTGCATTCTCCTTTCAAGAACAACATATACAAAGTACCAAAACATTAAAAGGAAAATTGAAATTTAAAAAGACTTAGTACCCTTACATCACTTGCGTTACAAGGAAGAACAAGTGATGAGAATTACAAATTTTGATGATGCAGCAATCTGATTATATTTATAAAAAATAATCTGGAGTCTTGCGGGTGGTGTCTGGCTCAATCTGCTTTGGGGCTGGATCAAATTGAAGAAAGTTCTGCTCCATGTTCTCTCCAATTTCCAGAATTGCAGCCATGTTTCCACATCGATAGCAGTAGTTTGGAGCGCTAAACACCGTCACGACGTTCTTTTCCTGAGAAAGTCAATAAATATCATAGGATCGAAACTTTATCAAGTTACCTACAAAGAATAGTCTCGTAATGCTAGGGTCCAAAAAATGGGCGAGTGGGTAAACAAGTCAGAATGAATAACATTTTGTACTGGCTGAAACGGGTCGGGTTTACCACAAAAAACTTTTTATCCAAAAAAAAAACTAGTTCTGAGAACCATTAATGTGTCAAATGTAAGAGAGGAAGTTTCTTATGTCAACAATGATCTAATTTTGACTACAAAGTTTAAAAGGATTTATGCATTATAAAGCACATTTGGGGTGAATTTCAACCCCTTTGTCTTGTTTCATGTTGACTGTTGAGCACTTGAGCTGATCTTATTTATTTTGCCCGTTGGTAATAAAACATACCCCGTATTAATCAACTTATAAGTGAATGGGTTGAAATCACCAATGTAATGTGTATGAATAAAAAACGGATTGTAATCAAGAAATTTCATTTGTGTGCAACAATTTCTTCTGTTGTTCTATATTCTTCTTTTTCTGTTGAGTGGGTTCCATCTTTATTTCTTTTTATATCACGAAAATAGGACATAAATCACCGCCTTTATCCTACTCACATTATACAAATGGCCCCACAAATTGGATGGGCTTAGATGAATAAGGACTAATAATAATTCATCAACAATATATAAATGGCATATAGATAGACCATACAATATTAAAAAAATCAAACTTACGAAGAGACATAAAAGGTGTGTCTTTTTATAATTATAGAGGCTCACAAACCTGGGCCCAATTGTAACCCTCCATGACAAGCTGGTGAGCTCTTGAGATGAGGGTGAGTCCATTAGTATGGTTAAACTGACTCGCGATATCTTGTCCAAATGTATAGCCAGCTCCACGAGGAGAGATTCCCCACCCGCACCTGTCATCTGGGTCGGACCATAAGAGGTCGCACATTGGTCCTTCATGTGGGACCTAAATAAGATAGCCATTAAGCAACTTTTATACATAAAAAATAGCATCAACTTCAACACAAAGCAAATCACTTGGGAAGAAACACTAGACTCGAGTTGGTAATTTCAACCCATTCACTTATCTTAAATCTTATCTTATCTTAAATATAATATAAGAAACACCTTTATGATGTCATCAATTATCTAATTTTTAATAAATCAATTTAGTCCTTCAATTTCACTTAATTTAAAAATAAAACCCCTAAAATATCTCAAATTTGATGATAGAATATAAATAACAATAACTATACTATGGGTCATTTGCAAAAAAATTAGGACTTTTTGTTACCTATTTGTGTGCAAAGGATTCTTACACTAAACAACCCCTAACTCTTTTTTTTTAGAAAAAAAAAAACCTCCATTACGTGTTTATTATAGTTAGGCAAGGATTGTATTTAGTCCCCTACATTGTTATGAAGAGCTATCAAATTAGGTAGCTAGATGATGAATAAACACACTACTATAAATAATTTATTTTCAAACTTCATGCTTATTATTCGACTCATATAAAACGTTAGAACTTCATCATATACATCATTCGAATACTTAAAAAAAATCAAATACACATTCAGCGGCCCGGTGTGTATACACGGGTTTTGAGACCTAGTGATCTATAAACTGGTGGAATTAGGTTATGTTTTACCTCAAATGGTAAATTATAACAAAAATGTTGAACAAGCCAAACTCACCCATCGTACATTTTAATGCATGTTCGTTTTTATCACTTTTGAACGAAATGCACATTATTGAAGTATAAATATAGTTTTGTTATCATATCTAGCACATAAATTTCTAATAAGCTTTTCAAAGAAATGGACAAAAAGGGTTTGCAAGTCAACAATGCCCGTTCTGACCCATGATAAAACATTGCCCATTTTGACTTGTTATCCAACCTGCCATTACAGGCTCACCAAATGAAACCCAACTTATTATATTTAGAAGAAACAGTAACACAATACAAGTAATGCATGCCAAAATATCTCTAATACAAAAGGAAAAGATATTTCTTTGGCCCCTGTACTATCAAGTAATACTATATTAGGGCAGTAGTAACATATATTTGTTTCGCCAACTGGTCTTTCTCTGACCGAAGATTGACAACTTCGTAATATTTACCATTAATAAGCATTAACATAACTTAATTTTATAAGAGTAAACTGATAAAAGGGTAAACAAAGGAGGTTTTCCCTGTCCAGGTTACCAGGGGAGGGCGAGTCTTTTTACTCGGATGTACTGTTTAAAAAGATGCCAAAAATTAAAACATGTGTTTCAATATTTGGTGATGGACTGATGGTCTTAATTTTAAAATGATGTAAATTAGACAGGGAACAAAACCATATATCCGTCTTCCCAATAGAATTAATCTAAAAATGTTTAACCTATCTCCTTTAGTAGCATCATGCTGTTGAGTGTTGACCAATCACCTAGACTAACCTACAGGCGCTAAACCTATTAGCCTACTAGCGCCTACGCACGCATTAGGTACACGTTTTTAAACCAAGGTAGCACGTACTAATAAAATGTGTCCGATACTGCTTCATTTTGTTACAGAAGGCCATCAATGAACTACTATAGTGTTATAGTTATTTCAAAGCATGAAAGATCACGTACCTCTTGAATACGGTCCAAGGATCGAATATTGTCTAGTGTGTCCAACGATGGGGAAAGTCCTCCATGCAAGCAAAAGATCTATGACATATCAAGTAATCAACTAAAATTGATTGTAATATAATAATATGCATGACATTAATTAACATAAATACATGGTTCTAACCTGACTCTCAATAAGTGCAGTAAGAGGAAGGTAATCAAAAAGGTCAGTGAAATACTTCCAAACATTTGCATTCCCATACTTTCTCAAACATTCATCATAGAAACCATACCTGAGTTGAAGAATAAGGGTTATCAATAAAAAGGGAATAGAAAAGTAAAAACTACAATAAAATTGGAAATCCTCAAGAAAACGATAAAATAATTATTACACTTAGAGGTAGCAATTTCAAAAGATAAATCATTTATATAAAAAGGGTCAATACGGGTTGTATTTAATGAATAACGGGTAAAATGGGTTGAATATCTAAACACATCAAGAGTTGCGTCACATGTACTTACTGTTCTACATCAGCTTTAATCATTTTATGTTAAAAATAAAATTAAAAAATTAATGTAAGTTATAGTTCTGTAACCATAAGTAATAAATAATACAGTAATTATTTACAGAAAAAGAAAAAAGAAAAAAGAAAAAAAAAAAAACCAAAATGAGTTGGCAGGTCAGTAGACCCGCTTTGCCATACAATAAAGTTACTCGGTTTGACTAGCACATAAATGTCATCCGTTATGACCAGAACCAATTTTTCCCATTTACGAACCTGCCCGACCCCTTCATTTTACCACCTCTAGTTTAAGTTAATGTGTGGATACATGCAATGATATGCACAAACATAAAACAAACTTCATGTTATCTACGTACATAGCATTCATGTTTTTTATGATGTTTACGTTGAACATACAGGAATATTAAAAGAGATGATGTTATCCAACCACGTAATCATGCAGACTCTATTCTCAGGTCAACATTGGTTTTAGGATTAATTAGGTAAAAATGCGTAAAAATGATAAACACGCCTAAAATAGGAGCATATATGCTATTTAATTCATAAATCAACTAAAAACGACAATCGTAATTAATATTCGTATATATGTAAGCTATCATTTTTATAGATTGGATACATATCTTTTCAAGCATCTGGACTTCATTTTCCATTTTTCATACTTTTGTTAGTTTCATCACTACAATATAAAAAGTTCCATGTTTAAATGTGAAAACTACCCCCCCCCCCCCCCCCCCCTCCAAAAAGTCTTTGAAGGTTTTGGCAAATTGGTCTAAAGCAATTATCGCAATCATTCCATATTGTTATGTATTTATGTTCTATATTTACGTTTGAAAGTTATGCAACGCATAAACTTTCTTTACAAAAACTAAATTACGATAGCGGTATTTTCAATATAAAAATATTATTATTGGATTGTTCCTAGAATAGTTACATGAATTGATTGTTGCACAAACTCTACTTGTAATACCTCAATTATAATTAAATGCTATTTATAGTACTATTTTTTTTTCTTAGAGGACAAGAAAACAAAAAAATAATAAAAAATAAAATAAGATATTGTGTTTTTCTCGAGTCTTATTCATTTATACATTCATTGATCATCATCTTGACCTCAAAGTCGAAGAGTCCTCTCGTTGTACATACACGTTAGAATCTTCATAATGAATACATGATGAAGATGATCTCTATGGCGTCTGTATATTTCATACGACGTGCATACGTCACAGTAGAACTAAAAGGTAAGAATTACTGAATTACTAATACTCAATTGGCTGAACTGGATCCTAAGAGTAGCCCTATTAACTAGAAACCTTGTACACCCTAACTTTAATTGGGTGGTAAAACACTCGTAACCTATTTTTTAGAAAAAAGGGTACACCCTTGAATAAGAGTATGTATGAATTTATTCCATCAGCTAAAAGAGGATGTTTGTGATTAATGCATCAAACGATATACTAGAATCACATTATCCTCTAAAAATAACTATCCAAGAGCCTATTCTTATAAAGGGTTACAACTGTTGGGGTCGCTTCAAGTACAACAGGTTTAACCTCATCAGGATTGATGTTGGGCCGTTGGGAGTTAGCGCAGTGGCATTCACCTGTCTTCTGATAACCGTTAATTTGTGTCTTCAAATAATTTGTAGCACAGATGGCACAACGTAAGCAATGGCGGCAGTGTGCTATTATGGTACTTACTCATTTTTATATATATGCTATCACTTTTGTAGATAAGGTACGTGTCTTTTCAGGTATCTGGAACTTATTTTCCATTGTTCTTGCTTTTTTAATCCGATCACCACCAGTCACCACTACTCTTTAAAAAGTTCCATGTTTGACTATTAAAAACAAAACTTGCCCTTTCATTCCAAAATGTTGGTCTTTTAAGGGGTTTTGGCAAATTGGTAAAGCAATTATGGCAGAGATATCTTAAATAAAATGTTATGCAACCTTTGAAAATTCCTTTACAAAAAAGATAGATAAGCGATGTCTAGGAAACTATCTGTATCGGTCTGTATAATAGATATTATGTATGCAAAAGTATAGACGAACACAAAAAAATCACATACACCACAAATACCTTCAAACGGTATCCCTGGTAATTACAAAACTAGTGAAAACCTAAAGTTTCTTGGGTGGAAAATGTTCAAAACCTATAGACAAGAAAGATTCATATGATCATTAGACCTTGATCTCACAACTCTTGACTTGCCTTAGTTTCATGCTACATTTGCATATTCACATCATTATCAAAATTCAAAAGAACCTTCAAAACTAGAGCTTAGCATTAATGATACGTGGGTGTAATCCATGTGTGAGACCAAGAAGAAATCATGCTCTACTAGCAATATTTAACTTAATACATATACCTTTACTAAAAAATTCACAAACACAAAATCTTGTTATAACAATCACAATTCACATCATATTAACTTCGATATACTAAACAAAATAAAATAAAGGTCTTACACTTGAGTAATTTGCCGGCTCTCATGATTCCCTCTAAGAATCGTAAGTCTGTCTCGATAACGAACTTTAAGCGCCACTAAAAGTGACACAGTCTCCACTGAATAATACCCACGATCTGTAGTACCAATATTATCAAAAACAATGTTAAAAAAACTACTCAATCATTCACACAATACACAAGAGCAAATATAGAACAACCAATTCAATACGTTCATGATTCATCAACACAGGAAAATACACACCGGTTAACAAAAATAACCAAAAATTAAATATGCAAGCAGCTAATATGGCAATCATTTAACATATTAGCAACCTCCTTTACCATTACAGACCTCACTATAAGTTCTATTTCCATTTAGGCCTTCAAAATCTCATTAATAACCACAATTTTCAAATAAACAATCAGTATAATTCTATATATATCTGTACTAAAACAACACATCTCAAAGCTTAAATGCACAATTAAAAAATTCCTAAATTTAGAGAGCACAAAAAAGGGGGAAAATTAATAATTAACTCACCAACATAATCTCCCATGAATAAATAATTAGTATCAGGAGTACTTCCACCTATTCGAAAGAGCTCAATAAGATCATAAAATTGACCATGAATATCACCACAAACAGTCACCGGACACTTAACCGGTTGAACATTATATTCTTCTACAAGTATAGCCCTAGCTTGATCACAAAGAATTTTGACCTCAGATTCCGTCAACGCCTTACACTCCATCAACTGTTCAATCTGTCTATCTATATCCGCGTGCGACGGCATTTTTCCGATCAACCTCGTTTCCCGATCAAAAATTCACCGATCGAAGATCCGATTACAATATTATTGAAAATTGAAAATAAATAACCTAATTGATGAAAACAAAACCTAATTGATGAAATCAAGATCGATGAGGCTCCGATTCGAGTTTTGATAAACGAGCTAGGGTTTGATTTTGATGTAGATTCGTCTCCATTAAAAACAACCTAAATTTAGAAAGGATTAGGTTTGTTTGTGTATGTATAGATACATATATTTGTATGTATATGCAGCTGTGATGGAAAAAGGAAAAAAAAAATCAGACGCGGAGTGAAAAATGATAAAATCCGAATGAAACTGAAAACTTTTGATTGATTGATTACAAGTCACCGATAATTTTCAGTCAAAATTATATTTGGAGATGGTCTCCACGTGTCGGTCTTGTTAATCAAACATGCTAACGTGCACTGATGAGGCGTAGGATAATGATGCAAATTGTGTTTCATAATAATCGTCATTTATCATTTGGGTATGAAAGCCCTGTAACGTCCACAAATTAGTTATATTTTAACTGTATCTGTGGGCTCAAATAAAATTTTAGGAGTCAAAGAATTTATCATGTTACGTGTATAAATATTAAAGCATGTTAAATTTTTATTGACATCTTTTAAAGCGATCGATATTATTTTCCCATTTAATATCATCATCCTAAGCTTTATTTTATTTAATTTAATTTAACTAATTAATACTCATAGTTGCTACTGCTACTATCATTTTGAAAGGATTAAGAAACACCGAAGTAATGTCTAAACCCAATGATTTAAAAGAACTCTTTATCTTCTTCTCATCGTGAGCGGTAGACGATGACAGTGAAAATAAAACTTCTTTTCTAATGTTAAAAAGCTCTTACGAAAATATGTTATGTGATTCTCTTTTTTTATTTTTATACAGTCATGATTCACCACTAATTGTAGTAAAAAATATAATGCTAAATACTACTAATCATCATTTATTTACGGGTATCATACTAATCATGTGTACGAGGGTTAATGAGGAAAAAAATCAGGTGAATTAAACATTTGAAAAATGCTAAGTATGACTACTTATATACACCTAAATGTTGATCTAATAACAAGAACATGACATATGTAAAGTTCAACTAATAAGATAAATAGAGAGAAAATATACAACCAATAAGTGAATTAGGTTAATATGTAGATATATGTAATTAGTCTCATTTAGCATTACTCTGGATTGTAAGATATACATATAGCTACAACTTGAGTCTGACTTAATGTTAGGTCTATTTTTCTCCCGCGACAAAAGGGTATCGTCCGTAAAACTGATAAGAACTAAACCTATTAGAGCACGAGAAGTGGTGATACTGTGTTTACGGTGTTCTCATAAGAACAATAATGCTTAAAAAGTGAAGGGGTGGAAGATATTGAGTTTATAGTGTTCTCAAAATTTATTTTTTATTTATCAAATCAATTTTTAACCTTTGAAAACAAAAACAAAAAAAACCAATTTTGCAGCGTCTCATTCAGAACACCATTTGAGAACATTGTCATAAACTTTGTCGAGAACACTGTGAGGGAGTGAAAGAACGTTGTTCACAGTGTTCTGGAGCAAGAATTTTATTGAGAACGTTGTATTTTACATGTCACTCTGTATGCTCTTAGAGTTGTGTGGATTTTTTTTCGCTACATGAGAATTGGAGGTTATGAATGTGATGGGGCAATATAGTTGGGTGAGAGAGGTATATAAGATCGCTCCCAACCGTGACACAAACTGATGCATTAGTTTCTGTCAAATCAGCGCCACGTGAGCATTTTTCAAAACTGACACAGCACAGACGACAGTAGCACATCGCTCAATTTTTTTGGGCCTCACATTTAACAATATATCTTTATTTATATACACAAAAAATAAATAAAAAACATTTTATTAATCAAGAGGGACCACACCACCACTTCAGTTCTACGTCGGTTAACCGATGCTCCAAAAAGTGACGTCAAACTGAAGTGTTAGTGCCAATGTTGTCAAAAAACTGATGCTAAGTGACACAAAGAACCTAGTTTAAGTAATGTTACATATTGTTTTAAAAAAAGATTACAGTTACTCGGCTTAGATTATCGTATACAGAGTACAAATACAAGGTTTAGAGGATAAAAAAAAAGTTAGAAATTTTATGCACATGACTCATTATTTACCGTCATTCCTAAGGCTTCTAACAATAAATGTCATTGAAGTGTATATACGATAAACTTCGGTTATTTAAACAAATACAACTTCACACGAAAATATTGTTCTAACAATATTTTGTATTAATTCTTAGATAAAGAATGTTTTGTGATTGTAATGCTTTGGACTTATGATAGCTTAATTGAATAAGTTAATGATACATACTTAATGATTCTAACCTAACCTCTTTGAATATTAAAGATGATGTAGATATTATAGAGTGAGTGACACCTTGGTATATAAATGATAAAAATGGGTTATTTTCAAAAAATGCATTCAACTTGTATCTTATATCTATTGTGTGTATTCAATTTAGATTTGCTATTTTTAATGCATCTAACTTTCAAAAATGTGTGTTTTAATGTATTTTGATGATATGTCATCTGTTTATGACGCCACATAATATCCGTAGAGATTGACACATCATCAAAAGTACTACATAATACATTAAAATACACGTGTTTGAAAGTTGGATTTATTAAAATAGCAAATCTAAGTTAGGTACATGCAATATACATTGAGTACTAGTATAGTTGGATGCATTTTCAGATACTAAATTCACGATAAAATCATTGAATGTTGATGTTTAATGCAAAAGATCATGTTACTTCAGAAGTCATAAGATACATATGTTTCCTTTTGAATGACCATACATGCATAGGAAAAAATTTCTTCCAAGTTCTAACCCAAACACAAGTCAAAAAAGACTTTGACGAGGAATATATGTGATATTGGAACCTACAATTATATATTCATGTGATAATTTTGTAAGAAAAAAAACTCTTTAATGCAGTTAATATTATTAATTAATTTATATAATTAATAATTAATATATATGTGCTTGTATCCAAATTTTTTGTATTAGTGTGGTAAAAAATCAAGATGAAAGATATTTTTTTTAACCATGGTGATGGTGACGCTGATCTGACTAAATCTCCAGAAGAAATGTCAAATAATATCCTGACACAAAGTGTCAATGATATATTAATCATCTTGCAAACAGTAGATACTATTTAACTGTTATTTTGAGACCATAAAGATCAAATGGGAACATTAGTAACTTTGTGTAGATGATATAAAATCTTCTATAATGGTTTGTGACTTGTCTCAATGGCGAACATTTGTGTTTATAGTTTCTAATGATCAACGAGTATGGGAACAAGAATCACTAGGGCTCTATCGATTTATATATCGCAAACAAAATTAAGCGCTGAAATTGTGGAAACCTATAAGCTAAAACTACCCAAAAACCGCCATTGATTTCTTTCCATGTATCTCAGTCTATGTGTAAATGGTTTTAATCGGTTTCGTGTTTAAGCTCCTACTATTCACTGTGTACAGGTTTCTTTTCTTTTGGTTTCATACTAGCTCTTCGAACGACGTCCCAAGACTTTTGAGGTGCAGCCACTCCTTGTTGTGAAGCGAAAAACGACTCATACCCTGGTGAGTCAAAGGCAAAACCCGTGTGTGTTGACTTCTCTTTTGGGAGCATAGCAAAGGCATAACTTCTTTCATCTTCAAGGCTCAATTGGTTACCTATATCCAGCAACCCGACACCCACAGGATCTGACTCGTTCCTGTGGATTTCCTGAACTATCTGATAATCGTATGGGAATACCCATCTCTGAAACCTGAAGTCAAACGGAAAAATTAAGCACTCGGATGTAAGAACGCTTACAGATATAGTGGATGTGGCAATTGTAAGCCATTTATATGAAAATGGTCAGTTTTGGTTGAACTTTATTGATGACCGATCATGTGGGTAACATACTACAAAAATTTCTGTAAAGGAAGCATGTCAAACGGGTTGTGCGCGTCAAAGGTCACCAAATATGTTCTATTCTTAGATAGTAAATGTTTTGGCCTAAGCATTATAGTTAAAGACATTGGTTATTTATAAAACTAAAAAAAAGATGGATAAACAAGTGTTGCGCGATCAACCCAACCTGACCCGTTTGACCCATCTGTAAAATTACCGATCTTGATCTGTTACCCATCCTACCCGACCCACCCGTTTTGCCAAATTTAGAATATAGAATGTCTCTGAGAAGTTCTGATATAGAGTTCAAAGATCACCCTTGGTAAATGAAGTCGCCTAAAAGAGCAGCCATGGGAACAAGAATGAGCATCAGATAGAAGTAGATGGTACTCATTAGCACATATATGGTGAAAAAGGTTCCCTGAAAATGAAATACAGACAAAATTAGGCAAATATAATGTAAGCACTTCGTACGATTAAAAAAAAGTGTTTGGTCATGAAGTAGTATCAATCTACTTGTGTACATGGATAATTGGGTAAGAAGCTGATTGTCCAAAATCGATTATTTTGCTAAATAATCAGAAAACCGTAAAATCAGTGTATCCAAGCATTAATAACTGAGTATTGTGACTTAAAATTGCAATAATCAGACATATCGGATATTAAGAGTAAATAAACGAAGGGCGGGTTTTACTTTTAAATATCCAACAGGGGAGATCTAGAATAGTAGCAATAAGAGTCAATAAACAAAGAACAATGGAACATAACATCCAGATACTTAAAAAAAAAATACTTACCTTATCTACAAAAACGATAGCGTATATAAAAATGAATATGAACCATAATAGCACGCTTCCTCCAATGCTTATGTTATGCCACCTAGTAACTGTACTACACATCATAAGAAGACGCAAATTGACGGTAATCACAAGACATGTGAACGCTAATGTGCTAACATCCCAGTGGCCCAACATCAATCCAGATGAGGTTAAACCTGACGTGCTAGAAATGACCGCGAAGTTGTATACTATTATCGATTGATAAACCGAAAAGAAAGCCAAAGTACCAACAACTTTCCAATTGAAGAAGGCATTATTTACTCCCTCTTTGTACAGTTGAGGGTATTTCTTTGAAAGCCCTACACTAACATCCTGCAAAAGATATACAGAATTAGAGTCCCTAGGTCCAACGATACACTTTGACAATTTGGGTCAAACCTATGAGTAGTCAAGTTACACAGATGATATCTACATTTTAGAAAATTTGATACCAAATCAATCTATTATGGTGTCATTTTAAGGTTTCACATAGGTTTCATGTACTGGCTGGGTTCAAATAGGATCGGGCCGGGTTGACCCAAAACACTTTTTGTCCAAACTTTTTAGTTTTTTTTTTTATGGATAATTAGTGTGTCAAATATGACTACATAATCAATAGTAAAATACACATTTGATTAATTTCTTATGTTTCTTTTTTAGCTAGAATGTTTAGTCCCCATTCATAAGTAAGTGGGTCTATATTGCATCAACCATGAAAGGAAAGATATAGATACCTTGTCAAGTAATCCAACGATGACAACAGGCAGAGCAGTAAATATGACATTGTACAGAGACTGACACCAGTCATCATAGAATCTTTGACCGGAGAACCCCGTTTGGAAAGTATACCAAAATTGAGTCAACGTGAATGTAAGATTCTTGTAAAAGAAATAGGAAACAACCTACATGAAAAGATTTTTTAAGCAACATAAAAAGCAGAGATAATTTATTTTTAAGGCCAGAACGTTGAATAGTAGAACCTTGCATAATCTAAGATAAGACCATCGTCCATGTACAAGAAGGAGATCTGTTAGAAAACGGAATTGAGCAATAGCAAAATCACTGGCCATCACTGCCTGCATCCCTTCCAGACCACTTATCCCGACACCAATGTTTGCTGCTTGAATCATCCCAACATCATTCGCACCATCACCAATACTTAGTGTTATCTTATGTGCCACTTTTCTCACCAGTCTTGTCACCTGCACAATTTTTTTTATGAAAAACAAAAGGCTATAAATTAAATTAAATAACCAGAACACTAGAATAGTATTACCTGTGCTTTTTGTAAAGGAGAAACACGACAACAGACAACTGAACTACAATTCAAGCTCAAATTAAGCAACGTCGATCTCAAACTCGGGTCTAACGCATACATCAAGCACTTCCCGTCTATAAGAAGGGCCAACTTTTGGCCAGATGAGCCACTAAGGATCCTTTGTGCTTCTTTTTGGTACTTTTGTAATTCATTCTTAACCTTCTCTTTTATAAACTGAGCAATCTCCACTTGGTCACCCTAGATGAAAAGTATGACTTGAGTTTGACGAAAAGTATAGATATTCAGATATTAGGAAACGGATTGCTTACTCTGTTTTCAACCTCTCTGATATCATCAGTTTCTGAGCTGATTATGAACTGTTTCATCTCATTGTTAATCAACTTGCACGCTGGGACAATTTGAAATTACATACACATATAAGATGTCCATACTGATGACATCCATTAACTCAGAATATGTATAAATCATTACATACCATAAGCTATATTTATTGCCGTTTCCAGTTTGTCCCCCGTAAGCACCCAAATTTTTAATCCAGCTTTAGAAAGAGTTTCTATGCAGGCTGGCACCCCTTCTTGAAGCTTGTCTTCTATAGCAGTGCATCCAATCAAATTAAGATCCGTCTCTATCAGTTCTGCCACCTGTGTTCAGTCTCACGTGTTTTCAAACATTGATAAGATTAAGATGTGCCAAAATGGGCAGCAGGGGAGGGTTGGGTAACTGGTCAAAACAGGCTGGGCTGGGTTGGGTTCACCGTTAACACTTACACTTATTTGTTGTGAATAATGAGTGAGTTACTTAAGACAACAAAATCAATATTACATTAGTTATGATCTAAATCTTTGAATAAAAACGATATAGGAGGTTATATGAGTTGTATCTCCTAAAAACAGACTTTGGGTGACTTTCACCCACTAGACAGCTAGACCCACTTGACCTGTTGCCCTTTTACCTTTTTTTCTTTTTAATTGACACATTCATAAGTAAATGGATCGAAATTGCCACCTCCAATATGATTATAAGCATAACTCGATCATTTATTAAGTCTACTTACTTCTTCTAATTTCTTCTCACGATCTCGTAAACAAGACTTTGCCTGGATGAATTTCTCATTCCAACTTTCATACATATCAAGACTTAAATCTCTATATGCCAAGCAAAGAGTTCTCAATCCAGCTTCTCCATATTGTTCCATATGTACCCTTGTAATTTTTTTTATTTCATCATTCCTATCATTCAATCTCTCATAAACTACAGAATCAGCCCCCTGTTATTAACAAATGATCTGACTAGTATCAATTTACATCTTAGATAAGAAGTTTAAGTTTAAAGGGAGGCTTACTAGGTTCTTACTTTGCAGTATAATACAAGCCTTCCATCTTTATATCGACATACAACAGACTGCCGCTTTCTGGTACTAAAAACCAAAACAACTATGGTTAAACTTCAGAGCATGTACCATCAGATAAGAAGGTTAATGAAACAATGTTATACCTGTTAAACTCGAGCACGTTGAGGATTTCATAGGAAACATCTTGAACATTCCCCATTTTTTCAACATGTGCTTCACGCACATATACCGTTGTAGGTGTACGCCTGAAAAAAGTTGAAATGCATTTATATATAACTAATTGAGGATAGCATCTTTCCTACTTGGACGTCCTATCTATTTGACAAATAAGCAAAAATTCAATGTGTCTTCACTATAGCGTCTTAAAAAATCCTACATGGCATAGCTTATTATAAATATCCCTTACTAAAATATAGCCATAATAAAATAAATTTTTACATGTTTGCTTCATTTCACGAATTAATAATTTTTTACAGATTTAAGAAGTGTAATTAAGTATGAGTTGAACTATGGCTTTTGGTTCATATTGCAATAATGACTCCAACTAACGTGTTCACTTACATTATAGTGAATATCATTCACATCCTCGTGTATTAATTAACCAGTTTTTGTCCAAGCTAATTAATAAAATTCAAGGTTCAAAACTAAGCAAATCGAATTGTTTTCACACTCTTTATGTGTACGAGTTGACACAATAGATGATTCTTCAGTTGAGAGAGTCTAAATCTTTTGGGCCAAAGGTTGGCCGATACAGACCTTGTGTCTGCAATTAGAAGTTTAAAATATATATTCATGTTAATATGATCTTCGACTATCACGTTAGTCGTCATGATTGAGACGATTAGCCCCTTCTGATTTTGGCGTTTACAATATGACTTTCTAACACCATGTTTGTCTTCAAGTTCATCGCTCAAGCCTTTGGGATATTCTCTATTGGAATCATAGTTTTCAGATAAAAAATAAATAACTTAACTCGACGTACTTTAATTTTACGTTTCTCTTTCAAAAATCTCACATTTTACCTAGGAGGAAAAACTTCAATAAAAATTATACGTGCATTACATTAAAAGGTTGAGACCTATAACTATATTTTGGGATCGGAATAAACAATTTTCATAGATGTATTTCATCATCATATCAACATTTAAGATTTCCTTAATTGTCATGTTAACCTTTTGATTCATATACTAAAAATATCGTTACTTTACTCGTAAGAGATTAGGTGTCATATTTAGGCATCTTCGACAACCACATACTATGTATTGCTTCATGCATCATCGTATTCAACTGTTTCTAAACGACTTTTACATCAAATTTATGTAATATAATATAACCGTGCATCGCACGGGTTTAAAAACTAGTTATATGATAATATAGGACAACATAACTATACTCCATAATCACATATACTTTCAGTCAAATTGTACTTGGTGTTTGTAATAACTTTTTATAAGAAAACCAAGTGTTTGTAATATTGAGTGTACTAGTGTAGTAAGAAATACCTATAGAAAAAGAAGCCAAAGTTCTTTGCCGCAGTGACTAAAGCAGCCTCATCGGGAGATGCAGCTTGATATCGAAGTTTGTCAGGGGTCTCTTCACCTTCAGGGAGTACAGTATGACATATAGCAAGGCATCTGAAAAATTCCTAAACAAGCAACGAAATGGTCTTACTAAATGGAAACACAAGCATTTACCTTAGCAGTCTTTGAACTGTAAGATCAAAAAGTCCCATTATTTACACCAAATCTGCAACAAGTTGCAGTGCTGTACTGTATACAACATATCACAATGTATATCGTTTTCTAGGATAGTGAAAACTTTACAAGATAAATGCTGTCCAATAAGTTTATAATTACAGAAAAATCAATGGCTACATTTCGCATTATATATAATTTAATATACGTTAGCACTGTTCATGTTCAACATTGTTATGGAGGTAAATTACCTTGCACATATCAGGATTTGGTTCATTCCTCCAGGCACCCAACATAAGCCTAGGATCGTCAAAATTGAAACCTTTATCACGTGTTTTGATTGATGGTTTCTGTACCTGTGAAGTTATGACAACAAAACTTTCGTTCTTTATGCATCAAATTACATCAAATTATGTGTTGGTTGATGGTTTCCATACCTCCTCCATGTTTGCTACTCCCACTTCTATTTCAGTAACACCGGTGCCATATGTCTCTCCACCAATAGAACACTTGAAAAACTCCATTAAGTTTCTCGTTAGAGTTCCAGTTTTATCAGAAAATATGTACTCTACCTGCCCAAGTTCTTCATTTAGATTGGATGTTCGTGCCAATGCAGGGGTATTGGTTTCCGGATGGTACATACGCAAGTCATTATTAATGAACTGAGTTGACTGAATAAACTTGATCATCTGACAAAACAAGAATGAGGTCACTGAAAAATGCAAGACTCTGAAATAATTACTCTATGCGTCCCAAAATAACGGTTCACATTTCATTTTGGGATATCCCAAAATAAATGTCCATTTTCAAAAGTAGAATGTCAAATTTTGACTGTTAAAAGGTGGAATAATTGTACTTTCCTAAAATTGTGTGTCACTTGTCTTGTGGACACTTATTTTGGGACGTAGGGAGTATACATCGAGTGACATTCATAAATCTACCTCAATAGAAACATAAAGAGATATGGGAATAATCGGTGAATACAGAGTGATCAGCGTAAAGATGCTTAGAATAAAGACCAAAAGTCTGTTTCCAGGATTAAATTGTTGAGATTCTTCATTAACCCCAAGCTGTAAGTAGTAATACCTCACATTTACAAATGTGGCACTGCAAAATTTCAGAGAATGGATTATTGTAACAGCAAGACGAAAAGGTAATTTAGTAATTATGAGCATGATAATCAATCACCTGCCTACAGCCCCAATGAGACACATGGAAAGAAGAACACCAAAAAGTGTAGCTATTACTTTGTCAAGTTTTTTTTCGAGTGTACTCCTTTTCGAAGGGACATTCATGGCGTTCATCATTACCTGTATTCAATAATAATGCACATTTGATGGAAAGAAAAACTTAGAAATAATATATAAAAAAAGAAACCGTTCAAGAACCTTAGTCTCGTGTCCAGTAAATACTATAGCCCCAACGATATACTCTGTATTACGAAGACTGCATCCCTGAAAATCATGAACAGAAATATGAGTGATCAGTTCCTCTTCAAAACATAAAACTATATATGTCAGTATTTCAATAATAACACAAATAATATAAATATGATTTGATAGTTCTTACTCGCAACAGAATCTGATTTGGGCCAAGGGGTAAAGTTTGGTTTTGAAGTACCAAGTTCCCAGTGAAGGTATAGAGTGAATTATTTGGTTGCTCACACTGTATTTCACCTGCAAATGGTACATCATCATCAATGTAAAAGTAAATTCAACTCACCAAACAACTTTGAGTAACAGAGGGATTTTTATCCTTGAATACTGTTCTGTAAATAATTATTCATAATCATTAAGATCTAACCTTTAAACTCTGAGGCTCTCTCAGGGTTTACATAATCCCACGTTTTCTCCAAAGCTTTCCTGATTTTGAGATTTGTTTCACCATCCAGGTTTGCAGTCTATGAAACGTGAAGCAGAACAAGGAAATTGTATAAATGATACGAGTCAAATAACATATCTGATTTCGTTTGCTAAAGAAGCATGAAAGTAGAAAGTGGTACAGATGTAAAAGGTACACAGAAAGATGCAAAAGACACTAGATCCGCTGGAACAGACCTCAGTATAGCAAACACCATCAGGATTTGTAGTTGCAAGAAATACTAGATCTGCTGGAAAGAACCCATCTTGCTTTACCTGCAACCAAATTAGCATTAAAATCTAATAAAAACCATGATGCTATAAATAGCAGCTATTTCAGTAGTTATCTAGCGAGTCATATCATTTGATGATTTGTAAATGGAGTAAGATCCTATTAATATATATGTAAGTGAATAATATTCCACCTCATTGTTTGTAAGTGCAAATAAAATATGGCTTCTCAATCAGTAACTACCATAGAATTTACTCTAGTGGTCTGAGATAATCAGTAAAGGGTGAAAGAGATTTGCAGCATACTTACTCTAATAATATCCCCAACCTGCAGCGTTTTCCAGGATACAGATTCCCACTTTTGGTCTTGTAGCAAGTCAACTGGAGAACTATTTATTGTCATATCATTTTGAAGCCGCTTCTGTTATCATAGTCAATTTGTGAGAAAGAAAGAAACTAAAAGAAAAGAAATAAAAATGTTGAAAATAAACGTCACCCAATCTTCAAATGCCTCCTTGACAAGAGAAACAAAAAGCACAATACTGAGTGGGATTACATTTGTAATTGGGCTAACAGGACTGCACAGGAAAATACCTATGTTAGAGGTCAATGCTAACATCATTAGAACAAAATATAAGGGATTTTTTATTTATAAACATTTATCACAAAGAGAAAGTAGCCATCACACAAAAACAAATTCAAAACACGTAAGTCCTTCTACTAGAGTTATAATAGTTGTTTTGCCTCACTTAACTACAAAATCTAACCTCCAGATAGAGGGCTAATATGATTGCCCTACAGCTCGTGTCAATCTATGAAGTACCGATACTGAAAATAATATTGATATGACTAGAAACACCACTGAAGTAGCACAATTTGTGATAAGAATGGTACATTAAGTGGAACATTAATGCTTTATATGTTAAATACACACACACACTCATAAAGTATATGAGTGAGAGGTCAATACGACAGTTTTTCTTATGATGGTAAGAAAAGGTTTTGTGATCTCATTTTGGGTTGTTACTCTAGATATTAACGGCATCGCTCCGTTCTTCAAGAATTTGTAAGCATTGTCATAAGGAAACAATTAATGTAAATGACGTCTTGTGGTCTTATCTGGTAGCTCACAATCTATGGGATTCAAGCTATACATTCATCTTGATTCTCGCTTATGTAGGTGGCATACTGGTGCAAGAATCATAATCAAAATTATATTCACTAATGTTGAATGAATTTCCCGTGTTTATGGAGTAAATTCTAAGAAAACTTTTTGCAGCTTGAGGTATTCCTGGTTACTTCATCAACCATTAGATATATTACACATGTCATCAGTCCCATACTGAGTTCCATATCACTGACACTATGCATGCACCAAATATTTCCTAAAGAAAGTTCAATGGATGAGGTACAAAGAATTAAAAAAGTATAACTTAACAACATAATTGAATTCGTGTTCTCTTAACTAGCACATTAACTATTCATCAGTATTAGACAACACAGATCAGCACCAATTTGACCCAAAATAAAAAAAAATTAGTTGTACCATTGTTCCAGGAAAGTAGAATTAAGCATGTAAAGATGGGTAACCACATCAACAACGTAATGAACTTAATGAGAAAGCATACCTGACAGGTGTAAATGATAAGCATGAGATAGTAAGAAAGTATAGGTTAGCCACCCGCCTGAACTGTCAGTCGTAAAGAAGGATACCAAGTCAATACATAGGATAAAGGTTCAGATAATCAGTTAGCTTAGATGATGTCAGAATAACATAATGGCAAAACGTAAACGCTAGCCGAAGTTAAAGCTATGTTTTAAAGACATAAAATGAGATTGAAACATAGAACATCAAAAGAACTAAGCATGGGAACAGACCATTTGTATTGCTT
Source organism: Gnaphalium uliginosum (assembly GCA_963930675.1). NCBI lineage: Eukaryota > Viridiplantae > Streptophyta > Magnoliopsida > Asterales > Asteraceae > Gnaphalium > Gnaphalium uliginosum. Next base: position 45,029,820 of record OZ005682.1, read on the forward strand.
CCATGTGTGTATTTTGTTCACTATGGAATAGTAAGTTAGTGGTATTAAAAACTATTATGAACCCAATTACTTTCATCTTCATGACACAAAGAAACATACCCACAGGAACTCCATAGTTGTGTTCCCTTTCGACAACATAGTTACCCTTCCATTCTAATGCTTTAAAAATAAACACAATAGCCCTTATTCGGTGAACAGAATATTTACCATTCGTCATCTAAAACATGTGGTAAATTGTTATACGTAGATGTAAATGACGTGAATATAGGTATGACAAATATTAAGAGTTCTGAAAACAGTTTGTCATGTTCTATGACCACTTCAAACTTTTTTGTTGGATATTCAATATGATTTACCTGTTCGTACAGCCCCTTAGGCAAAAAAGTAAAGAGGTTGTACTTTGTTGTTGATACTTCATTTCCCTGATCATGCCAAATAATATATCCATTAGCGCTACAGCTTACAGAAATACCAAGTGCGTTGGAGAGAAACAATGAACTTCCATAAAATTGTGCCAAATAATATATCCATTAGTGCTACACCATGACTTTCAAATAATCCACCATATTGTGAAAAGAGAATACCATAACATATCTCAACATAGCTAAGCCACCTCTTGTAGCCAAATTCTACCTCAAAAGCTATTGATCTTAAACAACCATCTATCACACATCTAGTGTTCTATACTTCTATGCATACAATTCCACTAGAATTGAGATTAAACACCATGAAATGCTAATTATTACTACAATACATCGTATCTCCCTAATAAATCTGTCACAGTCAGTAATATTAAAACAAAAACTCCAAGACCCAAAACATATCATATCCTAAGGACTGCAGTGACAATAAATAGTATAGATATATATATACATATAGTAATATATAGGTAAAGTTATTTACCAGCTTTCTAACACATTTTGATCAACTTCATGTAAGAAAATGTAATATATAAATTGAAACGAATAAAGTTAACAGCTAGTAAGGTACACACATAATAGATAGATCATGTTCACATTTTAAGCACCAATCTAACAGAAGTTCACAGCAGAAAGTGTATCAAAACAGTAACTTCAAAGATATTACATATACATATTATATATATATACAAATAATGTAAACACGCCAGATATTTAGCGAGATAGTTTGATTCATAATTTAAGCGCCAATTCTAATATAATATAACAAAAAAAGTAAATTCATTTTGTTGTATATATAAACATATAATGTAAACACACCAGGTATTTAGCGAGATAGTTTGATTCACGATCGTTACAGAAAACGGTGCGATGACCTGGCGATTGTGGTTGAACGCGACCTACTTGTACGGAACCTGATGAAGAAATACTATCGACAACCATATTTGAACCACCGGCGGCAACTACTCCGCCGATTCTTGACCTAGATGTCGTTTTCCGTTCCGACATCACTTTTTGCCGATCGTAACCGGCGTGTAATCAACCAAAAACCTTGATGAAAAACTGATTTTGTATAATATTGTGTATTAACTACGAGGATACGATTAATTGATACGATTTTGAGGATTATAGAAGAAATGTAGTTGAATTGTTGTGGAAACGGAATGATTTTTGACGATGAGTTATGAATTCACCCCCTTTTTACGTCTTCATTGTTTTTGAGGCTTTCTAACGGAAAAACTAAAATTCGAGCCGCGCGTTTGTAATATAATATTTTATTGTTATTGTTATTGTTAATGTATACATGTTAACGCTACCGGGAAATAATGGACTGACCATGAAAGTTTTACATATGGAAGGGTGAAAAAGTGTAATTTTATATGAATTTAAGAGTTACGTATTTATTATAAAAAAAAAAAAAATTATATATTTGTGTTAAGGGTTTACAAAAATTAAATATATTGCTGTTACATGTCATCTTAAATTTTGAGTTCACCACTTCACGTAATTTCAAAAATTGTTAGTAATACATCGTTAACGTGTTCATACCTTTCACATAAGCATAAGACTCCTCCCAACCGTAGATTGAAACTGACAGAAACCGACGGGCAACATCAGCGCCATGTCAGATTTTTCATAAAACTGACATGCTCTGTCATCAGTGTTTCGTCAGTTTTTTTCAGGGACCCACAACTAATAAATTAAATATTTAAAATACAATAATTAAAATAAAACACATTTCATTAAAATAAAAGACACTACAATTAAATAAAAAAAAAACATTACAATAATTAAATAAAAAAAACATTACAGTAATTAAAATAAAGTAGTCTAATCCGAACTCGATTCGTCAGCTTCGTTCGTGTCTTCGGCCTCGTCTTCGTCTTCGTCCGAGTCTTGTCCTCCATATATGTTTTGATATTGTTCCACCACTTCTTTCGAGCCATTTTGATTATTTTGAGTTCCTTTTTTGAGGCAAACTTTGGAACTATTTTGACAAAAAAAGTTCAACGCCTTGTAAGCCGCTTTTTTCATGTTGTTCTCGGTAATTGTTGTTATTGTTTTTTGACATTAAGGCGGTATTCTTAACCGCATAAAGGGTTTCAAGTTTTTCAGAATGTATACTACTTCTTGAAGAGGAACCGGCGTCCGATGAAGCAGAACTTTTGGCCGACTTTCGCCTCGGTGGACGGCGTATTGGGTCGTCTCGGAACCACATTCTCATATTTTCTTCAAGAGACGAAGACATCGGGAAGTCGTTCGCGTGAAGATCGGTGGCTTCGGGTTCGGATTGGAATGGACGTTTGTTGCCCATTACACCCGGTTCGGCAAAGAATTTTGGGTAATGTTTTAGTACATCCCAACATGACTCGTAAATGAATTTACGGTTGTCTATTTATTGCTTAAAACCTTTTCGGGCCACATTTAAAACGTCTTCGTCTCCGGCACCGCTTTGAGGGCAAATCTCGGCAAATTTTTTGTATATGCTTGGAATACTTTTGTCTCGTGGGAAATTTTATTCCATTGGCCCGTGAGTGAATTAAGGTTATGTTTAACCCTTGTAACGGAATTGTAACCCGAGTGGACTTTATTCCAAAAACTCTCATTTGATTGAGAGTTTCCTTGAACGCCATTTTCGGAACAATTTTAACCCGAGTGAATTGTATTATGAATAAAGGGTAAAAGATAGTGTTTATTTATAGTGAAAAAGTAGTATTTAAAAAATAATAATAAAAGAATAAAGACAAACTAGCCGTTTAAGTTTTAAATTTTAATTTTTTTTTATTCCTCAACGGCTACACCTGCGGACCTCGGACCCACGAAATCAAACCGATCGAACGTCGGTTATCTGACGGACCGAACTGATGAGCCGGTGCTATCGGTGTCGCTTCCCGCCGGTTGGAAGCGACGGGAACGTCGGGAGAGGCCTAATAAACTACATCCGTTTGTTTTTCAATTAATATGATTTATATAAAACATTAATTACACATTTTTGTTGATGATTTTGATAGACGAGTTTAACCATTTTACAAAATGCTCTAAAAATATTAGACTTCAAGGTTAAGAATTTTTATTCATAATACCTTTTTTCGATATTATGTTACATTTTTTTTGCATCTATAGCAAGTCATTTTGTATCACTGGTATTATTAAGATTACCTTTGGATGCAACTTTTCGTACCAACAATTTTAGCATAGAGAGTAAAAATCCGATACAAAAATAAATACTAGCTATGCATTTTTCCAAATAAAAAAAAATCAAAACAAAATTAAATGTATAATAAGGGTTATGTTAATACCATTAAAATATTCAGGCATTTATAATAATTATTATACATTAACCAATAATTTTGGTGGACACAAAATTTGTTATGGTAAAAATGCAAATGTTTATGTATATCGACAACTTAACAAAACATTTTTTTTTTATCACACATGACAATCCTAATCAACTCCTCGGACAATAAAGCTTGTTTGAATATTTTTGTTGGGGAATTAAAGGTGTGATGATAATTCTAAATATTCTTTAAATTGTTTAATCAATTATTCGATGAAGTACTTTGATTCTTTATTGCATGGGTTCACGAAATCTTAGTGATAAGATAAAAGAAAAACATTTAAAATTTTGATAAAGAAACTAAGCAAATTCAGAGAGAATTGTTGTGTTTTCATATGTGAAAAATGAGATCACAACATTATATTATGTCCAGAATTAGTTTGTATGTTAAAGGCAGTTGGCGGGAACAAATGCAACGTTTCACAAACGTCTATTCGTCTTTTACGAGAAAAACGGGTAACAGTCCCTTATACCCTCTTATGGACCCCAACTAGGGGGATCGGCCCCCTAGGCCACCGCAAGGGGTGATGCCCCTTGACCCCCACTATTTAGTGGCGATCCAAGCTAGTTTGACCTAGGGGTAGCAATTTGGGTTGGGTTGAGTTGACCCGTTCGGGTTATCGAGTTGGTGGGTCAGAACTAGTCGCCAAACCCGACCTGATTTTATAATCGGGTTGAGTATTTCAACCCAACCCAACCCGACCCAAATTACCCATTTATCTAGTGAGATCAACATGTTTTCGAATCATTTTCTATTAACGTATTAATTTCGGATCAGATAGGTCACATGGGTCGACCTCTAAAATTATAATTCATCATTAATAAGCATAAAAATATTAATAAAAATAAAAAAAAAATCATATCACCTAGTATGTTGATCAAAAGTTAATACTAAAACACCATTAAACATGTTAGATTATTATATTAAAATAAATTTTCTAAATTTTTAACCACATTTAAATTTATTCGAGTTGTCGGGTCAACCCAAAAACTCATTAGGTGACCCAAACCCGACCCAAAAAATAGTCAGGTTGGGGGGTTTCGAGTTGACGGGTTCGCGGGTCAAAAAACTTCGACCCAACCTTAATATTTTCGAGTTAGGTTCGTGTCGAGTTTCGGGCCGAGTCGTAAATTGCCAGCCCTAGTTTGAACGACTGTGTACCCCGCACTTATCGACTCGTTCTATAACTTAACTTGGATTTCCCTTTGGTCCTAGCAAAACTTGATGTGTGTATACCATGTTATAAATAAATCAAGAAATATCAAAGAACTGGACTACTACACAATAGGCAAGTGCAACTAATCGAATAGTAATGTAACTTTGGTTAATCTGAGTTTCTTTCCCACAAGGACAATGTATGTGTACTTTGAGAATTAAAATGAGATAATAATTAAACTTTAATTGAAAACAAGTAAAAGGATTGATAGTTGTGTCTTTTAACGACAGACAGTCAAAGTTATTTCAAACAAAGCAAGTAAAGATAGTAATGATCCAAATTGCTAAGAACAATGTCTATTGACGCCTAATTCCCTTTGACTCGGATGTATAAATTAAGTATGAACTCAACTAATCATATGCAATTAACAAAATCAATCACTTTGTTGTTACAAAACCAATTGAGCAATTAACATTTGTTACAGTAAGATGTCTCTAAACACCAATAGTTGCGAATCACTTATTGTCGGTTCAAGTAATTCGATAATTTGATAGCTAACATTACCATCTAAAACCACACAAGGTGTCCACAAATGTGATACGCAAACGATCAAAGTATCCAATATCAATTCAAAATCTTTTATTCGATGGAATACAAAGACACAATTATCAGTTTCTCAATAGATTGTAAACAAGTAAATGATAAACACAAGTTTTCACTTAATGCAACAAAAAATTATCAATTGAATTGAAATCAAAACCCTAACTGATATGACTCGTTTTATTCATATTATCTATAGCCATATCGGTTCTTATTTGTTGCTTATTTAGTTAAATTTATGAACTTTCGATACTTAATAGATTAAAATGTGTATTCAGGTTCAAGAAGGAGACTTGCTAAGGAAATAGAGTGATTTGAAGCTAAAAGTGAGTAGAAAAGTGATGAGAATCTAGAACAGTCACAATCGCGTCGCAATTGTCATCAATCGTGCCGCCACCTTTACACAATCGCGCTGTAATCTAGTCAAATAGAGTTGTGATTTCCTGTACAAAATAGAGTTACGTTATACTGAAGATCGCGTCGCGATCCTTCATGGTCGCGTCGCGAAGTGAGGTCAGCCAGAGGAGTATATAAACGAATTTTAAACACATTTATTAGGTTACTTCTTTTTTCAGCCAGATTGAGAGCAGAGGAGACGAATTTTAGAGATATATTGAGTCCGATTCAACCACTTTCAACCGTTAGAAGCGAGAAGATTAATTCCATACGTCGTTAACATTGGTTTGTTTATTTATTACTCGATTATGAACATGTTTTTGTCATTGATTTATTGTTTGACTTCACCCATCATTATGGGTTAAGTCTTGAATGTTTGTTTAGGCTTAATTATCATCTACTAGATGTCGGATAATCCTTCGTGATTGGATTTATATACTTTGATTTCACGTTAATGATCGAATTACTGATACTTATGATTGATTATTTAATTCAAGTAGTAAAATTTATTGTTTTGCAATTAATGATAACTTTTGCGTGATATTGTTGCTTTATCAATTGAATCTTTGATTGTGAATTCTAGTTAGACGTAATTAGAAGACTTGAAATGATTAGTTGATCGTGAATATTGGTGAACCATAATTTAGAGACATCTTGTATGTGTTAGGACCCGTTTATCATCCAAACAAAAGAATTAAAAATAATAATCATAATAATGAAGAACACGAAGAAGATATTCTAAGTCATATGATATATTTGATTAAGCACAACTTAGAGATACATGGGAAGACGATCTCAAGTTATGAGATCGTGGGTTTATTCTAGGTAAAGACACCTCTAAATCTTTAGGGTTCTCTTTATTTATAGAGAGCTTCACCATTTACATTAGGAATTCGATTCCTATTAGGAAACTAATATCTCTACTATTCAAAGTCGATCTTCAATGTCTTTAACTTTATCTCCAAGTCTTCTAGAAGCTGACTTTGCTTGTTTCCTTGAGCTGCAATCTTATTGATCAGACTATTTGGCTTGAGTATTGCAGCTTCATACTTAGACTATTTATGCACACTAAACGAGTCTAATTTCAGTTACACTTTGTCTCATCCAATTTATAATGTGGGTAAATTATTTGCACATTAATTTTCTCAACAGTCTCCTCCTATTTGATCCTATTTGATGATGAAAAAACAATTAAAAAACTGATTACAAGAAAAATACAAGAAGTAAAATATAGATTAAAAGCAATTATAATCTCTATCATAATAGCTCCGAATATCTTGTATAATTCTTCAGACTCTGTCATCCGCCTTAACATGTTGATCTATCTCGTACCAAGTGCATCCGGACATTGTCGGAAAAATATAAAGTAATCTGGAATAGGTTCAATAGAGTATTCAGTAATATCTTGTACGATTCGATTAAACATCCCGGCGTTGTGAAAACGTCTTTTAAAATGATTTGGAAGATACCTTGGTTCGTCCGAAAAGTAATTGATGCGGATCGATAAACAATGGCCAAACAATAACAATAATCAAGCAAGAACTAACTGAAATTCTCAAGGAGAGAAAATATCTTATTTAATCGATAATCAAATTCTGTCAAAAACGTAATGAAGAAAACAAACGCTAAAACATATTTAAGGATCTTAAGGAATCCCCACACAAATCTAATTACGAAATAAAAGGAAACAAAATTTAAATGTTCAAAATAAACCCTGAAAAATAGTAAATTGACGTTTTCGGCCCCTTAACGATCCCGGAATGTCGAAAACTGACAGGGCTCGAGCCAAAGTCACGAGCCTTGCTCGTTGGGCCGTTTTCGAGTGACCATGCGAATTTCAGCCCAATCCGCCACCGAAATCTACTTCGGTAAAATATGCTCCAAGTGTATTTGTCACGTTGACTTTTCCGTTGACTGCCACGTTGACTGAAATATTGACCATATCTGCACCAGTAATCCTCCACAAAAGTTGTGCGACACCTTCACGACCTCAATTAATACAGATTCGAGAGTGTGGTTGTGATGAACTTTCTCCGACTTCACGTTCTTTTGCTTCTTTTCATTTTTTAAAAACTTCTATAATAAGTTCATCTTCCGAAGAAAATTCGAGAATGTAGTTGATTGTCCATTTTGTAAAATTTTTATGAATGTGAATGTTTGTGTGAATATTTATATAATTGTTGTACTGTGGGTGTGAATTGCATAGAAAATATAGTGTGTATTTATAGTTGAAAAAGAGGGGAATTTTTCTTTTTTTAGTATAGACGTTAAAATATAGCCGTTATCTTTCTTTTATTTTTTATTTTTTCTTCAAACTAGTAAAAAGGTTTTTTTTTCTTCAAACTAGTAAAAAGGTTTTTTTTTCTTCAAAAACCTTTATTTTTGTTTTATTCGAAAAAGAATATGAAAAAGGCATAAATATGACGGTGGGTCCAACTTTACCCCATTCTGTCCCGTAAATTCCACACGATGTTAGTGGAGAACGCCTCATGTTGTTGGCGTCGTTAGGGCAGAATGCCGCCCCGAGTGGTCTAAAATAGTTTCAAAGTATACATGGGTGGAGGGGCATCATCGTCACTTCACAAATTATAGATCAAAACCCCCAGATCACCATTTCGTCACGTCTTCATCAAAATCATTCTGTCAAATGTCTTCCTCTCCAATTTCTTTACTCACATTCTTCTTTTAAAATCTTCATTCATTCACCTATCTTTTAAACGATTCAATCGCAAATTCATCATCATAGCACCAATCCGATTTAACAAAACACTATCAAAACTCGTTCCCAAAATTCAATCAAAAACCTCCAGCCCTCCTAACCACCAGCGATGCTAATCGCGGTTTCGATCATTAAATTGGAATACATACGTGCACATCGATCATCATTGAATGTCGCCGGAGAATGGGATTGACGGCCACGAAAAAGACAATGATGTTAATGTCTGAAACCCGTATCTCAAACAGTGGGTGGGCTAGTCGCCAGTTTAAAAATGAAGCGTCGATTTCGAATTACTATGAGTTCAATCAATTTATGTTAATTTTGACATTTTGACGTTATATGGTTTGTTTGGTAATTAAATTGAACTTGTGAATATATGCGTCATTGATTTACTTTGATATTTAACATTCTGCAATTGACTATGCTTCTTGTTTCTATAATTCCAAATTAACTATCGAACAACAAAAAATACAACTTTCATTACTCTATTGAAATATTGTGTAGACATAAACAACTTCCCAACAATTTTTGTGTGAAGTTACATCACGTATGATTTCTATTATTATTATTATCACATGTGATATTTAATTCTTATCACATGTAATAGTTTTTGATATCACATATGATAGTTGTTGTCACGCGTGATAGTTATTATAGCATGTGATATTTAGTTGTTATCACATGTTATATTAGTTGTTATCCCATGTGATATTATATTATGTAGTTTTCAATACCCACTAAAAAAATGAAAAAAAAACGTTCATCAAAAATATATCATTTGAGATGTCTAATCTGTGATAAAAATGTTGATTTTTATAGTGCAATTTTTATAATTCTTTTACTAGTCGTTTTTGAGATATTTAATTTTAAAGAATGTAAAGGAAATGGAGAGTTATGTTAAAGTTATTTTTGTACTCTTATAAATGAAGTTTTTTATTGATTCTTTCATTCTTTCTTAATTTTCTTTACTCATTTGAACTCTGATTTTGTATAATAATGTGGAAGTATCGTACAATTACAAATAACATTAACATAACGGTTTATTCATAAAGCCCGATAGTGAAGAAGGCTTATTTTGAAGTATCATGGGCTGAAGAAATGGGCCGAGACTTACTAATATTTGGGCACTAATGCACTATGCATTTAGTGGAAAGAAGAGGCCCTAAGAATTTTTGGTAACGTGCAAGTGCAATTGCTCAGCTTGCACAAGTCCAAATTCTATGGTGAGTGAAACGCCTTCAAAATCGAAAACCGAAAACAATGGACTACTTAGGTATTCTTTAAGTTCAACTAAAAATTATTGTGGAAGAATACTAGTAGCTAACTACTTTAGACTTCTAAGACTTCTAAGAGACTCAAATTTTTTATCTCATATTATGAGACGGGTTGTTACAAACTCTCACACTTAAACTCATGAAGTCCTTGTTGGGCCTACACAATCAATAATCATAATCCATACTCCAGGAGATGAACGAGCCGCGTACTTTGTAGTGAGAATCATGACAAAATTGAATGTTACTTTCTATTATTATTACTTTTGAAAGTTCCTTTCTAAAATTTGAAATCGGTCAATACTGCATCTCTATTTTAGATGATTTTCGCTTGATTATCAGTTAAAAGTAATAAACAAATATCGCATAAAATGTATGTTCTTTCAAAATAGTAACAAACAATGATATGATAATGATAATGTTAATAAAGTTCAAAAGAGTAGCATCATTATATTATTCAACGTTACCTTGTACAACAGATCGAATTGGCCCCAATATCACGTGCAATCTTAGTATAACCATAGGTTACATTATACCATAGCCTATAACAAGAATAGGTGACAAAGTTGACCAATATATTAGTCTTTTTCTTTTTTGTACCACTTAAAAATAAAATAAAACTAGTACAAGTATAATGAGAGTATAACTTCGTGACGACCATGGGCATTTTTCGAATAAAATATAGTTTTACATGTGATTATACGAATTAACGAAAATCGGACATCAATTTCCTACCTTTGCACTTCAATTCAAAAGGTTCACTTTTATATTATAAATAGTCTCTCCATCATTTAAAATAACCAAAATACTCGTAATATATCCTTAAATTATCTTGTGTCGATATAAATTGCTTTGTACTAATAAAATCTTGAAAATTAATTCCATCAAAATTAGGATAGTAGGTCCAATGGACCAATGATATTGATAGGTTGCTAATTTGGTACTATTTGGGTGGCCATATATATGAACAATTATTGTGTTTTGCACCAAATAAATGTAAGTACTGTTTCACATGATGAATATTGAATAATAATATAAATCATTCAAATCCATGCTATTTTTGTCACTATTTATCCATGGATATTTCATTTGTTCGTTGATTTTATTTTCCAATTACATTTCTTTATCAACATAAATCAAAATTACAATATAATCGGGAACTAATTTGTGTGTTAAGTCTTAAGTGGTACAAGTTTTTTAAAATCATCATCTCTAAATTCTACATTTACCATTTTATGCGCTTAAGTTTAACTAAATTTTATAGTATGTATTAAACTTAGTTTTGATCTATTGTGTATTTGTGTGTATTCAACTTTTAGATGTCGCTATCATATGTATAATGTAGTACTTTCAATGATGTGACAGTTCATATGAATGTCATGTGAAACCTTATACAGGTAATACATGTACCATTGAATACATAAAATAGTGATATTTAAAAATTGTATACACACAGTTAATCAAAATGAAATTTGGTATACATTATAGAGTTTGAGTTAAAGTCAAGTGCATCCCCACGCACTAGCCTCTCATAAATAAAAAGTGTTCACTTTCAGTTTGCACACAATTTAAGAAAAGTTGTGACAATCATACTCTGCACCAAAGTATTTCATCTTTATCTTAGAAAAATATTTTAATTGATTAAAAGTCTAAGATGAACACTTATTTTGAGACAAATTATAATAGAAAGCATTTAATTTGCGAAAGATGTACTATTATTTACTCTGGGTCTAACCTTCACAAATGTCATTCACTGATCTATCTTTATATCTTTTATAGTAAATTACATTGTTAGTCCTTGTGGTTATTCGCATATTACACTGTCATTCTTTCTAGTCGGGTATCGTGCGGATACAGTCCCTTGATCTGAATTTTTGTTTCACCGTCAGCTCCAAACCCTAACAAGTGTTAATATTGCCGAGACATGGATTGTCATTGATAGATGAACAACCACAAGTACTGGCAATGTAATTTACTCCATCATTTTTAATTTAATAACATTTCATTATTTTATTTACACTTGTCTTAATCTCTTTTACTTTGATGACACTTTGATCTCATTTATTTTATTTCAATAAACCTATGATCTCATGGTTTTCAGTTTCACAATTCTTCTTAGAAAGATTTTATAGTATCTTCATTTAATATCACCATTCATTACCATAATATTTTATTAACCTGACATGCATTATATTATGTACACATGCGCCACATACATCGAATTTGCAAGATATTTTCAAAGCAACCATACGTCCATACATCAACCTAACTTATACGTTTATTTTAAAATTTTAATAAGAAGATAAAGAAGATTATTATATGAAAAAAGACATTAAGTTGTATGTTTAACTTATAAAAAGTAGAAACTGTGTTGTGTCGCTAATTGAAAATCAGAGACAAAAATACTTAATTTAAACATGATAAATAAACGGGCTATGACGTCTCACAAATGTATCATCGATCCAAGTATCAATCTCCTATTCAACATATATGATTGAGATAACGCAAATATAAATTTATAAAAAATGTCTTTTAAACTTTTTTCATTTTCAGTCCACTAAGATTGCATTTTGCTCTATAATCACTTATCGACTTAAAATGACTAAAATACCCTTCAATGGTACATGTGTTTACATTTAGAAAAAGGGTATTTTCATCATTTTAGGTGGACGAATGATTATTTTTGAGCAAAATGTCAACTTGTTATATTGAAAACGTAAAAAAAACTAGAAAAAAGAGAGCTTAAGACCTTACCAACGAGCCGACAGCTATGGATGTTTTCGTAAATGTGATAAATCACAGAGGAACATTTATTAAAGAGAAAATTATTTATATGGTCGAATTTAGTCTCCAATATCTAGATATGGACAAAATATACAATAATATCCATTTTAGTCAATGGTCTCGCTCCATCACATCAACTTGGAGCGAAATGTAGTATACAAAAATTTCTTGTTAGTTCGCTCAAATTAAATGTCTAACAATTCACAATTATTAAAAATACGCATTAGTTCACTCAAATGACCAACAATTCGCATCGATTATTACAAAATACAACTAAATTTGTTTAAATGTCCAACAATTCACTTCGATTATTAAACATACACATGAATTCGGTCAAATGCCCAATAACTCGATCAAATTCCCCACAATTCGCTCAAATGCATAGGAATTCGCGAAAATGAATAGGAAATCGTTCAAATGCCTATAAATTCGCTTTATTTGAAAAAGAACATACTACATTTCGCTCTAATTTAAAAAAATACACTACAATTCACTCCAAGTTTAGTTGATAGAGCGAGATTCTTGACCAAAATATATATTTTTTATAATTTTTGTTCATATTTAAATACAGCGGCTAAAATATTACATGATCATACAGGTAATTTTATCTCTATTAAACTCGCTATAAGAAGTATGATTAAATACAATACATTGATTGACGTGTCTTTGCGGTAGCCTCCAACTATTAACGTACAAAAACAAACAATCATTATATTTTGTCGCGGATTAACTAATAATTAATACACTATTCTAAAAAGATATTTATTCAACACTGTGATTGTGATGATGGTGTGGACCAGATAATTACACGCCAAGCTCGTGCAAAATATAAGTTTTAAAATTAAACAAGATTAATATTAAATAGCATTCCTCTTGTGAAAATGATATATTTTAGCTTTTCAAATTGTAATTATGCGGTGTTGGATTAAAGAGCCAACTCCATTTTGAGAGGAATATGGGGCAGATGATAACAATCTCTGATAAATCTGTGAGCAACAACTCAAATTCAAAACACTGTATTTTACGTAAAATAATGTTATTAAAATAAAACGAATCTAAATTGTTGATCATACTATAATCTCCTCCCGTTAACGTTACCCTTACTAATTACGTAGGATCAATAGCACAAAAATACATGTTGACATACAACAACTATATAGATTTCGGTCCACATTCCGGAAACCCAAAAGAAACTAATTGATTTTATTACTCATGCTACTTTACGGATTATTTGAAGTATCAATGTATCGTGATCACTCTAAAGGTGTATGGATTAGGGTAAACTATACATTGGCTTTGACAACACATGAAGTACTTGATTTGAAAAGGTCAATAATGTGGCCATTTGTAGTCTGAATTTATTGCAAATCAATGCATCGTTTCACGTTAGTTTGAGAAGCTATTCATCACTTCTAACTCTAAGTACCTTTTTACTAGATTGACGACATAATATGAAGTGGTCACGTTTTTTGAATTTATGAGGCTAAATGATCTCTAATGATTACTTTATATCATGTTTATTTCAAAGTAAACATGTCAATACACGTTTAAAACATCGTAGTTAGTTGATCTAGTCGATTAGTCGAATATGATAGATGTTACTACTTTCACTTATCGGTTTTATCTAAACTTACCGAAAAACATTCATATTATCGGCAACACAGATGCTAGGTGATCTTGACTGATCATCTTGTTGTGTTACATTTATCAAACCTTATTAACCTCCATTAGACAAAATGAAGGCCTTTTAAAGCCTAAAATACGCAACTTACATAATCTTAACACTACTTATGATTATCACATGTGTGTTTTATTAGAAGCAAGATTTAGATACTTAATTATTAATCTTGCCTATGATGTTCTTAACAAATTTCAGTTATTTTATATATATATTTATATTATATCATATCACATTCTCAACAAGCGTAGATTATTTACAGCTTTCTTGTTTCACATTACTCTCACCAGTCAACAAAAAGTCCAAAACAAAATTCGGTAGTTAAATGGTTGTTTGGACTTTTGATTGTTATTAGTTTCCAAGACTTTTGTTTTGATTTACTCGTTTTCTCACCTAAAATAATTTGTTTATAAATCATTTCGTTAGCTTATTGTATCATCATTTGTCTAATGAAAAATGAGGTGATATGTATATTTGGTAAAACGAGTCAAAAGTTAGAAGTTGTAAATTTGTAGCTAGTCCTAATTATTGTTGTAGACGTTTGTCATTAGGGAGAGCACCCGCAAATCGTGGCCGCGGATCTACGTGATCCATGACCTGTGTCCGCAGATTTCTTCAACCGGTGAATCGTGGATCTTCATTGGCGGGTTTATTTTTAGACCCATACCCGCAACCCGCGAGTCACGGGTTTACCCGCGGATCTTATATAATCCAATAATTTTATTAAATAAAATGAGTTTTTATCATTAAAACATTCAATTCTAACAAATATTAAATAAACATTTTTAAAACTATAAATTCTAGAAATTGAGCTAACTTTTTAAACTTCAAACTTTGCAAACATATAACTGATTAGCATTATAGCTATCGTCGTACATTATTTTTATGTTAAACACATGAATGTTACTAGTTTTGTTACCTATATATGTATGTCTTTATGATTCATTAGCATATTACATGTAATAATTAACATATATTTGACAAATTAAGATATACACACGAGTCGGGTATTACCCATGACGGATAATGCATATTCGCGATCAGCCAGTGACCCGTCGACATATACGCTTTTGACCCATACCCATGTCCGCGGGTAAGATTTCATGGATTTATCCACCCATAACGGGGTGGATACTCGCGGGTCACAGATTTTTTCTCGCCCACTACTCAGAAAAAAATGTAAAAATAATAGAGAAGGATGTAAAAGCGAAAAAAAAACTCTTTCAATAGAAAGAAAAATTATGTAATTTTGATGACAACAATACTTTTTCATCTATCAAACAACGATTCTAACTCAAATTTTAGAAGATAAAAGTGTATATCATGGGGGTTTGATAACGGCTTCTACTTTTAGTAAACTCCAACTTATAAGCTTTGTTTGTTAATATAATATAAATGGGAATCGGTGTAGATTACGACTAAATGGGAATTGTTGTAGTAAGCTCCAACCCACAAGCTTGTTTTGTAACACAACCCATAAGCCGTGTTGACAAAAACTAGTTGTATATTATGGCTGAAACGAGAATCAGTGATAACCGAAACTTGTAGTTATAGCTGAAGAATCTCTTAAGTGATTCTTAAAGATACTTGGGATGTGTTCGGTAAAACTGGATGGAGATGGAGCTGGAGTTTGAGATGGATTTTTGGAACTGGAACTGAAGCTTTTCTTATAAGTGTTTGACAAACAAATTGAAGTTTGGAGCTTTTCTAATAAAGTTAGTCACAGAAGAAATAATTAGGAGATAATATTATTTGAAGAAGTTAGTTTGAGGAGATTGCTTTCAAGGAGTTTTTTAAGAAGCCTCGTATTTTGTTCTGTGTCAAACTTGAATCCTAAAATTTTAGGGGATTGATTTTATTAAAATTAAAATTTCAATCTAGTCAAATTTTCAAGAATACCTTATAATTTGGTTGCCAAACACATCCTTAAAGAAACTTTCATTTTAAGTGATTCTATTAGATTATTTTATAAAAAATATCCTTTATATTTTTATTACGAGTAATTAAATAATGCAAGGGAATTTAGTGTAAACAGGGTAAATTAATCGGATATACTCTCGAATTGTGTAAATGATTACTTTTCGAAATTGATATTTCGACCCTATTGATGTCTGAGTTCACGAAGTTCACTTTGGAATAGCACGAGAGTTTCAAATCTGTTTGGGCACACAATCAAATTCCTAGGAGTTTTGTGAGTGTGTTTCTATGTTTGAACAAGATGAATAAAATTGATATTTCAACCAATAAAAACGGATAGTTTTCGACAGTTAAATGTCTAAAACAATACTGCATATTCATTGAATATGGTCATTTGCAGATACATTGAACTTGGTTATGATCGCAGTCAGGGGCTCTGTCCTTTGGACCCCGATAGAGGCGTTGCCCTTAGGAGCCCTACTAGAGGCGTTGTCCCTGGATATACACGCATCATCTGTCTCGTATTAATTAATCCATCAATTCACTAGAATATACAACCGATGCTTCTTTCTTCACGATAATGAGCTTAAAGATGTCGATCCTAAAATTCCAAAAACACATTGTGCCAAACAACACCCTTAGGCCTTAGCCTAACACTAACTTTGTCCCACATCAAAAAGAAAACAAATATGTAAGTATAAAAGCACCGTGGGCCCCACCACACACTCACAAACACACGTTCACGCCTGGCTTAGATGATCATCAGCCAACGTGGCGTATCCACCGGATCTCATCTCGATTATAGTTAAAATTAAATTAAATTACATTTACATTTATAATTAAAAATGAAATGATTTACAAGTTTAAATACGAAAACTATGACACATATTATTTCTTAATTTTTTACAGCAAGAATATACTCCACCTTTATATAGTCCGCAATTACTTTTCTAGACGTGTTTGAAATTAATTGTCTATTTTTCAAAATAGAAAGATATAATTAAATAAAATTTATATATTATCCATACTTGTATACATTTCATAAAATTGTGAGTAAAAAGTAAAGGTAAAACTGTTATATTACACAATGGTACAATGTAAGAGGAGTAATTATGTTCTTTTAAACTGTGTATTTTTTATTCGTTGACAATAAATTTGAGACTTAAGAGTAATAAGTGATAAAATATAAATATTTATATTCCTATGAGATCATAAGATTAATAGAAAGATTAATAGAAACATCTGTAAGATTAATAGAAAGATTCTTTCAAGAATGTAATATTATATTTTATATTATTATTTAAATTAAATTAAAATAGCTATACAAATAGAATATCATATATAGAATGTAACATTATATTCATAGCTACACAAATAGAATTTTCATATTCAAAGTCATATACAATCAATCTAATATCAAACTATAATTTTTAGTTCATAACTTATCTTAAAGTATAACTTATCTTAAAGTAGGTAGTAAATGGACATAATCTTGAATAGATGTGACATCTAATATCAACCTATATACGATTTAATGTTTTACATTTGTATTGAATTGAATCTTGGGTTTATAATTTGAAATTCTATTGAACTTTACGCGTTTTAAAGAGTTTAAGTTATAAAAACGTCATTGTATGCTTTAACTTGTGATATTCTATTATCAATGATGGCTTTCAATAAATAGCAAAAACATATTTAGTCTAGTAAAAGTTGTTTTTTCTATACAAAATACTTTTTATTTAAAGAGATATTTTTTCAGGGTTTTTTTAATTAAATATTTAAATTTAAATATAAATTTAAGTTATATATTACAATTACATAGATTAAAATATATTTGTCATAATTGTAGTAGTATTAAACAGAAGATGCTTTCTTCTCTTTCTTATCAAAACCGCGAGAAAAGGCACTAAATTGAATCCTTTTAATTTAACTTACACAATTTCCCTCTACTTTTAATATTTCTCTGAATTTAATTTCCAAAAATTTCCCCAAAATCTACACGTACAAATCATACATGCATGTTGATTTACACCATTTCTTCAGTTCCTTTCTTCTCATCATCTTCTGATCATTAATTCACCGTTAATCACTCGCCGGAGATGGGAGCTTGCTTGTCGTCGCCGGATACTTGCATTAAATCGTCGTCAAAAAAGTTCAACAAACGGAAAAAAGTACCAAAACGACGTCGTTCGACACTTATTTCCGATCAACCGAAGTTCGCACCTTCTGGTAACAACTCTAATTCAACAATCACATAAACATATATTTGTATATGTATACGTATATCTGTATGTATGTCCGTACCAGACGGTATGTATATCTATGCTTATATGATTATATGTATTTGTATGTATGTATATGCATGTGGATGTTTTAGTGTATAATTAGTAAACCTAAAGTCCTGATCTAGAAATGTGTTGATCTGTAAGTGTTCGGATATTTGATTATTTGTGCTATTATTGCATTTTGTTGAATATTTTAGATGAAATTGCTTGAATAAATGATGATGTATATAGTTGTGAGATTATTTACAGAATATGAGCTGGAGGATCAATATTCTAGAGTTAATGTGTCTTGAAATTTTTATTTTATGAGGTATTTTAATTTACAGTGTCATGTTAGTTAAACCTAATTTATTTATTTATTTTTTTCAAGTGCAGAACTGATTTTGAATTTAATTTGTGTTTAATTTCAACATTTTATTACTTGTAGCAGTTGTAATAAAGTTTGAAGTTGTAATAAAGCATTTTTGAAAATAGCTATACAGTAAATGCATATAGTAGTTAAAGTTGAAAGGGGACAATTCCTAAGGTAGCTAGTTTTCTGGATACAGGGAGTCTGTACTCTGTATGCTTTTTCTAAAGAAGTTTAAACTTAGGAAACATGAGTACAAACATTAAATATGTAAGGTTGTGACTTGTGAGCTATGCTCTGTTACTCATTTCAGCTGGTGTAAATTCAGTTTTTTTACTAATGTTAAGCCATTAAGTACTTAGCAGAATGGCAGATAGATGCCATACAATATAAATATGAAAAAGCTCATATGTGTGTACATAATAAATCTGCTCATATACAAGTAAAGAGAGTTGAAACAATATTGTTTCAAATTTAGAGGACCTTAGGAAACTAGAAGCTAGCTATATGCCTATATCACATTTATGAATTAATGTTTGTGTCCATTATAGTACCGTTTAGTGTTAGGATCTTTATGAAGCTATGCCTAAATATTTTTTTTGTAATATTAAATGCACATGTTCCTGTACATCTGAAATAAGAAAAAAAATAGAGGTTTGTGTTCCATGAAATACTTGTTTAGTCAAGAATCAAGATGTAATCGATTAATCGAATCAGTGCATCAAGATGAGCACATCACATACTTTTGATTAAGCGAAATTCATACAGTTACTAACGAGGCCCTTTTGATATATTCCTGACCTTCGTAATGTGTATCTTGGATACAATTTATGCAATTTACATTTTACGTTATCATCCCCAGTATAAGTTTTTCTTTGCTTCCTTATGGTTATTTCATCTGAATATTGCCGTCGGGCTTTTCGCTTTAGCAGGGAGCACTGATGAAGCATGGTATGATTCTACTGCAGTTCTTGAATCTGACTGCAGCGATGAAGATTTCCATAGTGTTCTCGATGGTATCCACAGATTTATCTCTATTAATCTCTGTTTGTTTACTAGCCTAAGATCCAAGTTCAGTTTTCATATTAGCATCTGAGCTTGTCATCATCATGTGAGTCCATGTACTTGCAGATATGCTGTCACTAAACGGCTCTGAAGGGGCCTCTAGGCCAAGCATTGAGTTCCGCAGGAGTTCAGTGCATCCAGAAGACATTGACTTGCAGTCAAAATCTGATGGACCTAACGAAATAAAGCCTGTTTACCTTGATGAAGTATCATCCTCCAATTATGATAGTGCTGCAAGGGAGGATGGTTTGTTAGATTGTGGAATAATTCCTAGCAATTGTTTGCCTTGTCTTGCTAATACAGTTCCACCAGTTGAGAAGAGACAGTCATTAAGCTCTAGCCCACCGATTACAAGAAAAAAGATTGCACATAAACATTCCTTCAAATTAAAGGATGGACAACCTAGCACCTCTATTTGTGAGTATCTGGCAATTCTATTCATTTCCGTTTTTCAGTCAAGAGTTGTCGTTTGATAACACTTTTTCTTATGTTCTTCTAGTTTCTTCAAAGAATCATCTAGAAAGACCAATAGCTGGTTCACAAGTACCTTTCTGTCCAGCAGAGAAAAACGTTCTTGATTCCTGGTCTCATGTCGAACCAAGAATCTTCAGAGTACGAGGGAAGAATTATTTTAGGTAATCACACTACACTAGGGTTATGTACACACATCTTTATACAGATTGCCTCAAAATGTTGTTTGTTATTTTCATCTGCTACGTTTAATTTACAGGGATAAAAAGAAGGAGCATGCACCTAATTATGCAGCATATTATCCATTTGGTGTTGACATATTTTTGTCTCAAAGGAAAATTGATCACATTGCTCGCTTTGTAAAACTCCCTGTTGCTGGTCCTTCATCCGGAGAGCTTCCACCAATTCTTATTGTAAATATTCAGGTACTTCTAATCATTTCAGAATCTTGATTCTGTCTGTCAATCAATATCGTCATTACGTGTCCTTACATTCAATTACATTTCTTTGGAATGTCATTTTTCTTTAAACTAGGGGTGGCACATTCGACCCATTTACTCATGAATTAGTCAATTCAGTTATGTTTGATCTTTAACTGGTCAAATGGGTAAATTAAATGGATATTAGTTAGCCAAAAAGGAATTGGTTTGTAATTTGCAAAGAGTATGTTTTAGTTGCATAAAACATTCAAGATCATTTTATATAACTAATAAGTTAGTTATTGGAATAATATGATTCATGTAATTGTATTTGACACGCTAATCAGTTATATAAAGTCAGAAATTTTGGACTATAAGTTTTTGACTTGCATTCATTCTTTCTTATCTGTTGCAAAAACAATTTTTGGTATGGTTTAACAGATTCCATTATATCCTGCTGCCTTTTTCCAAGGTGACATAGACGGTGAAGGAATGAGTTATGTTTTATACTTCAAGCTTTCTGATACTTATGCGAAGGAACTTTCATCCCAATTTCAGGAAAACATGAGAGTAAGAAGCAGTATTATCTCATTGCACAAACATGGTTACTGCATACTTTAACTCATGTCAACTTATTTATCTATATGGTTTCACTCAGAGGATCTTAGATGATGAAATAGAAAAAGTCAAAGGTTTCCCTTTAGATACACTGGTACCATTACGAGAAAGGTTGAAGATATTAGGTCGTGTTGTAAATTCAGACGAACTTCAATTAAGTGCACCAGAAAGGAAGATTATGAATGCTTACAATGAGAAACCCGTGCTTTCACGACCACAACATGAATTCTACCAAGTAAGTTCTCAATGATGGTGAACATACAACATTTTCTCATGCATATAAACTAATGATTTATAAGAAAATTTAGATTCTAGACAAGATATTTCTGCTCAAACCGAACTGCTTCGGACCATACAATAACTACTCATATGACCCAAACCTCTCTAACTCAATATCCAACCCGCCCAATTTACCACCTCTAGGTTTCTGAATTCCGATATTTGTATATTGATTCATGTATTTATTAGTTATATTTGCACGTTAATGTTAATCCTTATCATTTTTGAAGATGAAATACACAACTATTTTACACTCATAAGCTAAGTCTTGGACTTGGAGCAGACCAAAAATATTAAGCAGGGTCTTGCACTATTATAAAAAAAAATGCCTTAAGTTCTGGACTTGGCCACCCCTAAGATATTTACCTAGGGAGGTTCGAACCATTTTTATATTTCTAGGCTATAAATGCATTAATTTATGCATGTGCGTACCTTAAACACCATTTGGACTGTTCTGGTAACAGAAGAGGCATTCTTTTATACTCACTAAGGCACTATTCTTGATGCAAGTGTTAACTGTGTTATAACTAAATTATATTTTCAGGGACAAAACTACTTTGAGATTGATTTAGATATGCACAGATTTAGTTACATTTCAAGAAAAGGATTTGAAGCCTTCCAGGATAGACTAAAGCACTGTATATTGGATTTTGGCCTCACGATTCAGGCAAGTACACCTTTTCTATTTATTTTTTATAACTGCATCTTTTTATTTCTGAAATCAAGCTACAGTGTTGTTGCCATTATACATGATATTTGATAAATTTGCAACAGAAAATCAAATATGATGGTTTAGAAAGCCATCAATCACTAACTAGTCCTAATCGTTTTATCTGGTTTTCAAGCTTGAAAGGTTAACTGGTAACTTGTTTATAACAGGGGAACAAACAAGAGGAGTTGCCAGAGCAGATCTTATGTTGTATAAGATTAAACGGTATCGATTACAAGAACTATCACATGTTAAGGTTAAATCAAGAGCCTTTGTGACAATGATAGGCTGGACAAATAGTGTAAAGCTTCCAAACTCATTACTTAATGAAAACAAATTTCTGAAAATGATTGATTAGGCCTTGTGAAGTGAAATATCTTGAAACATATTATATTGGTAGGGCAAAAACTAACAAGTGTCCAATGTCATTTTAATCAAAGTCTTTGTACATGACAACAATTAAAAAGTTGGGTGACCTACTCTTTTCTTCTTTTAATTTTGTAGGTAGCTTCAGATACCATCTTTCTTAACTGCACATATAATTGCTAGAGAACAATTTGAGGACCATTTTGGTTCTTTATTCATGTAGATATTTCAGATCAACTTGAATGATACTTTCTATAACTGAAAGAATTTGAACAAGGTCTTAAAAAGTAGTCCAAGCCCATATAGAGCATAATGAGCGGAGAAAAAAATAGCGTTCTCAACAAAATCTCAACAAAATCTTGACTTCAAATTCCAGCACTCACATACTCACAATGTCCTCCCACTCCCTATCAAAGTTCTCAACAGCGTTCTCAACAACGTCTCGCCCAAAACGCTACTTTCACCTTCTTTTTTTTTCCTATACATACATTGATTTTGAAAAATCAAAAATAAATTTTGAGTACACTAAAACTCAATATCCTCCACTTTGTGCACCTTTGTTCTCATGAGAGCACTATAAATACAGTGTCACCACTCCTTGTACTCTAACAATATACGGTATCACTCCTTGAGTGAGTTATGTTAGTTTCTATTAATAAAAATTGTTTACATATTTGGCCTATCAAAAATCAGATACAGGTTGTTACAATTATGTTCTCTTGGTTTTCTCATTTCATTAACTTTCATATGCTCCAAGCATGCAAACTGTAATGAAACAATTGGACAAAGCAACACGTAGATGATACTAAGTGGCTTATTCTCACTAACAATGACACAGTTTCAAAATCATGACTTTAAATAGGATAGAAACAGGTGACAGTCACCAAATGGTTCTATGGTGTAGTGGTTAGCACTCTGGACTTTGAATCCAGCGACCTGGGTTCGACTCCCGGTAGGACCTCTTTTTAATCCATTTTTCTTTTTTTTGCTTGTAATTTTCTAATCTCACTATGTGATATTTCAAGTAGGGTATGATTGAATGAAGATAGATTTAAATAATACTTGAAATCGGGTGGGATAACATATATTCGTTGTGCATATGTTATTCAATCCAGTTTTATACTCAGTATAATTTAATTGAGTCGAGATGTGTTAACAAGTGTCAAGTCCAGATGCATTCACAAGTATATAGTCCATATACGTTCACAAGTGTCAAGTTGACTTGTAATTAGCAAGTACGTTAATGAAAGCTCTAGATAATATTGTTATTACCATTTTGATGATGATAATCGAGTCGAATCTAGTTGGGCCAAGCTCAAAACGGTCTGAGAATCAATTGAGCTCAAGTTTAAAAATAGAGCCTCGATCAAGATCGAGTCAAGTTTTGAACTTTGACTTTTCATGTCAACTCGAGTTCAAACTTGATAATGTATCGACTCGAGTTCAAACTTGATAATGTATCGACTTGACTCAACACAATGACGCCATGACACTACTAATGAAAATCAAGATGTAAATAACTTGATAATGTATCGACTCGACTCAACACTGACGCCATGACACTACTAATGAAAATCAAGATGGTAAATAATGAGCACCAACTAGGAAACTACCTTTCCCATGACTTATGTTGATTTTTACTAGTTACCAATATTTTGATAACCGGTTTTCAAGAATAAAAAATTAATTGTTGTCTGACAACTTTATTGGAGTAGGTACTTGTAGAGCATCTTTTCTTTTTCTTTCTTCTTCTTCATCCCATAAAATTTTCTTTTCATTTCTTCATAAAATTTTATCACTTGTTCTTCAAATATGTTTTACTTATTTTTCATCCAATATTTTCCAGTAAACTTAAAGTTGATTCGCCACCATAGTCGCCGCTACTACTACGAACACAACCACAGTCGCCATTTCCTCCGGCGACGTGGCCGGAAAATGTATATCAAACCAAAATCGTTTTGTTCTCATTCTTTCTCTACCGAAGTTGCTTTGCGAGTTGAGGTTGTGAGCGAGTTAAGGTTTAGCCCTTTGTTTGTGCTGAGCAAAAGTGAAAGATTTGTTTTCTTCTCGGTTTCTAATATATATATCAACATACAAAAAAATATAAAAATAAAATAAAAACCGATTCACTCTCGGTTCCGGTTCAATCCGGTCCGATCGGTGAACCGGGCGATTCTCTTCACTCACAAATCTGACAGATAACCGGTTTACAACGAACCGTAAAACTTCATTTTTCCGATCCGACTGGTCTAACCGGGCCGGTCCAACCGGTTTTTAAAACATCGTTAGTTACCAACAAATTTAAGTAAAAAAAGTTGAAAAAACGGAGAGGGAAGATGGCAGTGAGGCTGTTATACTCCAACAAGCCAACAACTCAACAAGATAAAGTGGTTCAACAGTAGTTTTTAGATTTTACCTAGCTTAAAATTCAACTCCATAAAGCACAAGAACAAAATTTGTCAGAAACCTACCAAAAATAATAAAACTCCAACAACACAAGTGAAATTCAGAATATATATACATCATACCATAAAACTTGTACT
The DNA here is from genome assembly GCA_963930675.1 of Gnaphalium uliginosum. Classification (NCBI taxonomy): domain Eukaryota; kingdom Viridiplantae; phylum Streptophyta; class Magnoliopsida; order Asterales; family Asteraceae; genus Gnaphalium; species Gnaphalium uliginosum. Next base: position 45,055,202 of record OZ005682.1, read on the forward strand.
ACATCAAAATCCATATATTGTACATCTTGAAAACAAACTAAACTGGCCATAACAGTAAAAAAAAAATACCATAACATAAGTAAAATTACAATTTTTACAGAACAGTAAAAAAAAATATATCATCAATCCATCATAGGTTCAATTGATGCACCACTGCCACGTGTACGCCCTTTAATCCTCCTCAACTCCGCCACCACCTCCCTCGCATCCGGCCTATCATCCTTGTCCGCCGCCACACACCGAAACGATAGCTCCGCCATTGCCGCCACACCACCACCATCCACCGCTGCTAACCTCGGATCAATCACATCCACCAAACACCCCATTTGTATCCTAGCAACCGCCATATCTGCCAATGCCATTTCCCTTTTATCCCTCCGCCCATCCACTGCCCTCATTCCGGTCACTAATTCCAATAGCACAACTCCAAAACTATAAATGTCACTTTTTTCGGTTAATCGAAAAGACCTATAATATTCGGGATCTAAGTATCCAGGTGTCCCTTGCGGACCGGTCCAAACACAACCAGGATCCAATAACCTCGATAACCCGAAATCCCCAACCCGAACTACCATATCCTTGTCCACAAAAATATTATTACTAGTAATATCTCTATGCACAATTGGTGGTACAACCGAATAATGTAGGTATTCTATAGCCGTCGCAATTTGTAACGCGATATCAACTCTAAGTTGCCAACTTAAACACGTTTTCTTATTAACATGTAAGTGATTCGAGAGGGTTCCGTTAGGTATGTACTCGTACACTAACAGTAACCCTCTCGGGTCACTACAATACCCGTGAAGTTTTACTAAATTCGGGTGGTTTAAAGACGATAAAATCAAAATTTCATTACAAAATGATTTTGTTGAAAATGAGTTTGATGTAGGGTTTTGTTTGTGCAAATACTTGATAGCATAAGTTTTGTCTTCTTTGAGCTGACCCTTGTAAACCGACCCGAACCCGCCGTCTCCGATCTTTCGGGTCGGGTCGAAATTGTTTGTTGCGATTTCGAGCTCTTCGTAGGTGTACACCGGTGGGAGAAGGCTGGCGGAGCGGTGGCGGTGGAGGTAAACCACCGCCGGATCTTCTAAAAGTGAATGCGTTTTCCTTTTTTTTGAAATGTACATACTAATTAAAATAAAGATAAAAATACATAAAAATAGTATAGATAAAGACATCATTGCTATATGCAATTTGGGGTTTTTCTTTGAAGATTTTTCAGATTTTAACATATCAAAGCATAAAAATGGTTTCTTTGGATCAGTTTCATTAAACCCACAAACACCATTGTTGGATTTACAAGAAATACAATTTAAAAAGTAAGAATCTTTTTCATCCCATTCAACCTCAATCCCAAATTTCAAGAAACTATCAAGAAACCCTAAAATATCATCTTGACACCCCTCCTCTTTAGAGAGCTCTGGAGGGTGTATAGATTCACAAGAATGTATAATCTGAATTGGGTTTTTAGTAATCTTACATTCAAATGGACAATGTGAACAATTGGGTAAATTTTGTTGGTGACATGGGGTTAGATAAGAAAGTCTTGAGCAAAAAGAATCAGTGGGTTTAAATGGGGAGTTTGAGAAATTAATGGGTTTTGTAGGTATGGTGGTGCCGGTGGTTGTACTGCAGTTTCCGGTGGTGGAAGTGTTTCCGGTGGTGGTGAGGGAAAGTGAGAGGGAAGTGGTGGTGGAGTCATAGTGGATGAGAGAAAAGTGGTGGTTGTTGATGGTGATGGTGGCAGAAAGTGGTGGTGGTAAGCATTTGATTTGGAAAGAAGGGTGGCCGGAGCCAGGGGTGTTTGAGAATGGGAATGGTGGTTGTGTAGTGGTGAAGGGTGGACATAGGTGGGATGACACGGTGGTTGTTAAAAAGATTAGTAGTGTTACTAGGTGGATTAATGGTGGTGGGGGCATTGGGTTGTATAGATCTGGAAAAAAGGTTAAAGATTGAATCTTGGGTTAAATTGTTGTACCAGTATTATTATTCATAGTTAGTAAACCTAGATTCTTGGAGTAATGGGGGTTATAGAGATAGGTGTGTGTATGTATATGTGGGTTGAGGTTCACGTGAAAGAGGGGGAAGAATGAAGACAAAGACCCAAAAAAGGTGGTCAGTGAGGGCTGTGGAAAACTGGGAAAAAAGTAAAAGAGAATGGGGAATACATGGAGGGCTTTATTTTTAATTTTTTAAAGTATGGGTACAAGAGTGATCCAAAATATTGAAGATATTGTGAAAGATTCGGGGAGAATTGGATATATGTAATTGTTAAGTAACTAAATATTCGGGGAGAATTGGATATATGTAATTGTTAAGTAACTAAATATTAAATATGTCTGATTGAATTCTAAAATATCAAATATGTTATTTATAAACTTAAAAAATATCATACCAAAATATTTATTTTAATCATTAAAAGTTTTTTTTAACTTCATAATAAATTAAGAATGGACCATTAAAAAATATTATATATACCCATTGATAATTGAACACAAATTGCTCAGCATATCATGTGTTCAATTGTGTTCGAGTATGTATTTGATCAATTAATATGCTGAGCAATTTGTATTCAATTGTCAATGGGTATTTATGATATATGATAATTTAACAAGGACATATGTGAAATTAATGGAATAAGGGTATAATGGTTCATTCTTAATTTATTATGAAGTTAAAAAAAGTTTTTAATGATTAAAATAAATATTTGGTCATATATGATATTTTTTAAGTTTATGAATGTCATATTTGATATTTTGGAATTCAATTTGGCATATTTGATATTTAGAGATTTAACAATGACATATATGCAATTCTCCCAAAGATTTGAATGCAATCTTAGTTAATGATATTAAAAATGATAGCTTTAATGTTACGATATGTATGTTGTTGAACTCAAGAACTAGTGTAAGAAATTTTTTGGATCCGAATGAGTGATGAATTTGATTAAAAATAACTCTTAGATTTTGTAAATATATTTGATTGACATTCACATCTCAATTGGTGTAAATAATCAGCGTTTTTAAGAATGACATTTCACTCGGGTAGAGTGGAGTCGAAACTGAGGTTTAAGAAATGGAGTGTGAGACGTGTTATCTAAATGAGCTTAAACGACTATAAGTCTTTGCAGCTTAAACTGAGGTTTAAAAAATGAAGTGTGCGACGTGTTATTTTGATGCTAGTTAACACTCTAACTAGAAGAGGAAAATTTAAGTAAGAACATCTTTTATATAAAAACAGTAAAATGCATCAAATTCACCAATATACTTCTGAAAAAAAAAATCAATAGATTTACATTAATACATCTCATATCTCAAATGTATAAAGCGAATGTGAATTTATAGAAATGCATAAGATTGAAAAAAAGACATATACACAAATTTTAACTATTCATCTATATTTTGAATATATTATTTTTCAATTTTTATTTCTAAGAAGACACCTTCACAATTCAATACATTTTCTTTTTTACTTGTATAAATTTGAATCCACTTATTTTGTTGGCCATATATGGGAATATGGAACGTTGTTACCTTTTTTATTTTAAAGTGCTAAAAATTTTATATTTTTGTGTGTTTTCCATGTAGTGTTTTCCATAAAATAAATTGAAAACTTTCGTTTATTTGTCAATATATGTATTAATTACTAGAAGACACATAAATATAAGATTTTATTCTAGGTGTATAGTATTTCTTCTTTCCTATCGTTCCACTTTTATTGTCTATTTTACTATTTTTGTTTGTCTAAAAAAAATTGTCTATTTGTAAAAAATAATTATTAAAAATCATTAAACTCTCAAATCTACTCTCATTTATTACTCTCAATCATTTATTTCATAAAAAAATTCAACTAAACTTACTTTGAATACAGGAGAAAAATTGACATTCATCCGACCTATTAAATCCAATAAAATTTACAAAAGGACAATACTTAGAGTAGTCCTCTTACCATCAAGTCAACTACACTTGCAAGTCAACTACACTTGCCCTAATAAGTTTGAAAAGGTACAAAGTTAATTAAATACTTTATCGTAGCCTTATAACAATTATTATAGAATTATAGATAGATCTCAAGTTATTTGTTTTATGCATATTGAATCATTGTTTTAGTTGTAATGAGAAAAATGAGTGGGTCATTTCACATTAATAATTAATAATTAACAATTAATATTTTGTTTGGTTTCATATAGATTGATGCATTATTGCTTTGAAATGAGTAGTCCGTTCACATTGATTCTTTAGATTTAAAAATAATAATAAACTCATTAAAAATTTTACGTTAATCAAATAATATTTTTTGCACTTTCAAAGGATCTATTTTATGAATTTTACTTTAAAATTTTATTTATTTAATTTAATTATATATTCGTATATATATTCGTATATATATATAAAATAAAAATTTTTTCTTATTTTTATTTTTTAGCCATGCCACATCATCTTTTTACTTTTTTCTTAAACTCCTCTAATTATGTCATATCATCAAATTAACTTTTCCTTAAAAATCTTCATAAATCCTAATACTTTCTTAAAGTTTTCAAAATTTTGAATTTCTAACAAACTACTTACTTCCATTTTGTGAAGGTTTCTAATTCAATTTTATGAATAGCTTTTTAAATTTATGCAATTTAATAAATAATAATTTTTCCTACATAAAAAATAAATTCATGTTCTTACTGATATCTCATACATTGCAATGATCTAATATTATCATCATCGACTACCAAGTTTAAGGAAATTAGTTTTAATAAAATATATAAAATTGATTATTTTCTATAAATTTTAGTATACGTTACTGTTGAGTTTCAATAATAAATTTTCGACAACATTAATACAATTGAAAACTTAAAAAATATATGATTAATTTTATTTTTTTAATTACCGTGTATCGCAAAGGTTCAATTAATGTATCAAAACTTAACATAATTTTGCAATTAATGGTTGTTACTTTTGTCATTCACATGGTGACAAGATCGGTGTTACCGTAATAAATGGACAGAGACCCAAATTTCAGGAGACTACATCATACTTGATGTATCAACTGATGAAAAACAAATACAAGTTCATCCATTATAGTTTAATTTATGTTACTAATCATTTTTACAATGATAATTGTATATTTTAATTAACAACATTAAACTTACAAATTAATATAATTGTATTTCATAAATGGCCGTGCATCGCACGGGTTCAAGGCTGTGTATATATATATATATATATATATATATATATATATATATATATATATATATATATATATATTAAAGACCTATATGTTATTATTTCACTATAACAATAGAACTTGTTCAAGACTGGACTTTATGGGTGGGGTTCAGAGTAGCAGACCCTTTATGAATGGCAGAAAAGGCAGGTTTTTGGCCAACCAAAAAGTGACACGTGTCACCCGCGGTCCCCCATCTTCCTGCCATCAGGGACTATTTTGCAATTTTGAAAAAATTAAGGACCTGTCCGAAATTTTTTCTAAAATGTAGTTCCAAAAAATAAAATGCAGTTGATTAATCGTAAAATGCAGTTGATTATTTATAGATCTACTTTTATATCTAAAATGCAGTAACTTATACGTAAAATGCAGTTGATTATTTTCCAATTCTACTTTCAGATCTAAAATGCGGTAGCTTGTATGTAAAATGCAATGACGTTTTTCAGATCTAGATCTGAAAAGTAGATCTACATCTATATTTTCAGATCTAGACGATGAAGGTGGTGGTGGATGGTGACGATGAAGATGGTGGTGGACGATGACGGTGAATGTGGTGGTGTACGGTGACGGTGAAGGTGGCGGTGGACGGTGAAAGTGGTGGTGAAAGTGGACGGTGAAGGTGAACGGTCACGGTGAAGGTGGCGTTGAAAGTGGACGGTGAAAGTGAACGGTGAAGGTGAACGGTAACGGTGAAGGTGGCGGTGAAAGTGGACGGTGAAAGTGAACGGTGAAGGTGGTTGTGGTGATGACGGTGAAGGTGGTGGTGGTGGCGGCGGCGGTGAAAAGTGGTGGTGGTGACGGCAATGAAAGGTGGTGGTGGTGGCGGCGATTAATGGTGGTGGTGATGATGATCGGTTTGTGTGTGTGTGTAAATGTAGTGTAAAGAGAATGTTTGGGTGTTGTGTGTATTTGTTGTGAATGAAGAATCTGACCATGGTTTGCCCAAGTTTTACCCCCCACCTCAATTCAAGAAAATTGCATGTAGGTTTCTCCTCCCAAATGACTTTGCAAAATAAACTCCTAAGTGACATGTGATGATATGGACCATTGGATCATATAATGGATGGTGAAGATGGAGGTGTCCTCCCTGCCTCTTCAAAACCTACTGCCCCTTTGATCCCTTCACAGACTTTATTGTAATTATCATATAATACTATTTTTTTAACATTTTTCACCAACTAATATATATATATATATATATATATATATATACATATATATATATAACTTGTTCAAGCTTGGACTTTATTGTAATTGTAATTATCATATAATATTATTCTTCTAACATTTTTTACCAACTAATATATATATATATATATATATATATATATATATATATATATATATATATATATATGGCAAATAATCAGTGTTGTTAACTGCACAATTTATTTGTGCTGTTGACCAATTAATTTACATGCAATTCATTAATAATTTATATAATTTACCCTTTGACTTTTCAGAATATACATGTTTAGTCCTTCTTTTTAAGTCAACTTCACCCAACAACACAAAACCTAATAGCACAAATTATTTATCACTTAAAACAAAAATATCCTCGACAGTCGGTCCTACTAAAAATGTCTTTGTGATTTGTCAGGCAAACTACAGATCAAAATAAATATACTTTTCTCTAAGGGCACTCCCAACTAGTCCCATTTCAAGTGTTCTCCTTTCTATTTTTAATTGTCCCATTATAAGTGTTCATTTCTTATTTCAATCACTCAAAAAAGATTTTTGTGAGTAGATATGATATTTGATTTGGTGAAGATTGTAGTTAATGGAGAATCTTAAAACTTTGTGGGACACTTTGATTGGAACGAATATAGTATAACCAATGAAAAGACGGGTCCTATGAGTAAAAAGAATTTTGAATAAAAATTAACGTTGAATTTGGTTTGATCAACCAACCATTAACTGCCATGTGTCATCGCGGGTCAACATCGCTATTGGAGAGTGGCATTGTTCGGCTCCAAGTGGCGAGAAGAGGAAACATGTCAATCAATATATGGCTAGTTAGATGATTTTAAACGTTACTTTTGGGCAAATGCTCCTTTTGTTTCTTTTTGATTCGTATAACATGTGATGTTTTTATTAGTTATGTATTTTAGGTTAATCCATTAGCGTCATTAACTTCAACAATGGCGATGGTCAGATGGAGTATAATGTGTTTTTGGAGTCTTTTTGTATTTTTTTCGCTTTTAAATATTAAAAATTATTGATATTGAATGGCATTTCACACTCTCTCCCTCTCTTAATCTTTACTTTTTGATACGTATTCTAAAACTTAAAATTTTGAATATGAATAGTTAATTAATGGCTTTTCAGACTTTCTCATTCTGAATCCTTACATTTTGTTATGTATTTACTTTGCAGCCAATGTATACATATGCTTTCTAAGGATCTTAAATAACCACAAAACTTGGAAACCTTCTCAACATGGTAAAACACAATCACATCATCATAAAGGCCAGGATAACTAACTTGGAAACCTTTATTTATTTTTTATTTTTTAATTTTTTAATTCTGGCTTCTAGTTGGCAGAAAAGGTAACTAACTGAAACTGAAAGTGATTTCAGGTCCTTGATTCTGCTAGTATGCGAATCAAATGAAAGTATTCACTAAAATTATAACATTACCATAACAGAACTAAACCTTGCAATAAATACGACGAAGTATCCAAAATATGATAAACACATTTCTCACAGTGTATCAACACATTACCATAACAGAACATAATATAAAAAATAAAATAAGCACATTTCACACACAGTATCATAAGGCAATAGAAATTACTACTGAATACAAATACTAATAATAAAAGAAGAAGTGACGCGCCTACAACGTTAGAAGCTTTTAAGCCAGGCTCAACGGACTCGAACAAAAAACTTGGTACATCACGATCATCTTCTTTGACTAAACAACTGTAAGCTAGAACTGGAGTCAAATGATCAGATAATATTGACCTGTATAACGGAATCAAATTCCCGTGCTTCACAGCTTCCTTAAACCTCAACAAAAGCCTTTAAGCCAGACTCAACGGACTCGAACCAAAAACTTGGTGCATCTTCTTTGACTAAACACCTGTAAGATAGAACTGGAGTCAAATGATCAGAAAATATTGACCTATGTAATGGAATCAAATTCCCCTGCTTCGCAGCTTCCTTATACTTCAACAAATAGTTGACTGTCAATACAATAACAATCATTTATCACTCCGATATCAATTCAACAATAACAACAATGCTTTCATGAAATTTTTTTCTTAAATTAGAAAACGGTAATTAAAGGTTTAAAATTGAGTAAATGAAATCGTTAAATTAAGTTGGAGATTGAGCGGCGGAGCATGAGAGGTGGTGGAGAGAGAGAAATAAGGAGTGGAGGCTTTTACGTTATGTAAGCAATAATAATTGAAACCGAGCATGATGACTCAACAACAAACAACTCACAAAAACAAACTTTAAGCACGATAATCACAGCATATTGAATAAGATCATATTAATTGATAAAAAGTACAAACAATAAACTAGTCCAGCATTGATCATCCAAAAATGTACAATGACCCACATGAATCCGGTTTGCAATTTAGTTATTCATTGATCAATTTACTCATAACCATAACTTTCTGAAAAAAGAAAAGACATACTCCGTATATAACTTCAATCAATGTTCAAATTGATTCGAACTACATTGCAATTTGTATAACACTACAGTTTATGTAACAAGAAATTTTAAAAATTAATGTCAACAGTGGGAGCTTTTATGTGGCTGTAGTCCTTGCACCATTGACGAACAGTTTGAAACCTTTGTGGTCAAGCACAAGACGGCCATAATCTGTAACAAGAGGATATTATCGGCTTTTTAGTTGCATAACATTGCAAGATTATAAGATGTAAGATGGTTTAGAAGCACTGCTGCCTTACCTATATATTCAACTTGAAGGTGGTTCATCGACATGACACAGCCGTCATTATAGATAGAAGAAAACATGTCCATCAATGCTCAAAATTTACTGAAGACAGTTACGAAAGAACCTGATGCCCTGAGACAGTATAAATAAGTGATTATTATACTAGAAGTATATGAAATACTCATACATATACCCCATATTAGATAACAAACAAGAACATCAGACGACATGGAAGTGGTTAGAGGTGGGCATATGACCGGGTTAGGTGACAGGTGGAAAGGATTATGACAAGTACTTCTTCAAGTGTGTCAAAACAAGCTGGGCAGACCCATAAACACCTTTTGGTAGTTTTCATTTTTAGATTGTATGCCAATTAATGTGTTAAAAACAGTGCAAAAAGTTTATTATCATAGTAACAATCAAGATTTTCTTTACAAAGACTCAAAAGGTTTTAAGCATTTTGATACAATTCGGTCGACTCTCAACTTGTTCGACCACTTCACAGCCACGTTGACACTTTCCCATAGCTAATTATCTTAATTACCCATTTGACCCATTAGAGATAGTGTTTAAATGGGTCAAATTTGCCAGCTGTCGTAATGGACTGGAGTGAGCGCACATCAGAAAAATAAAAACAAGCACATTTAGAAAGCATAAAGTTGTTTTTTGTACCTGCAATGCAAAATTGATGTCTGCTTCATCTACCTGCAAGGTCACTCTCCTTAATTTATCATCACGGGATTGACCAACCTTGAGAATTCCCTGCAAAATGATGGCAATGTATAACTGTTCCAACTGAAAGGAACTGTTGCATTTGATAGATAAGAATTCAACGGATAGGAGCTGGGATTTACCTGATCACCAAGCACTCTACACATGCATGAAAGTTCCATTATACCAACAGGCGGTATTAATGTTGATTTGCAGATATCAATATAAGATTTGTTCAACTGTATCAATAGAAAGTTTTAGTTATCAAGTAAGGTCGGTTATATAATTATACAATGTCATCTTTTATGGTGAAAGATAGTATTGTGAATTCGATATGATACAGAGGGAAAGGATTGAAATTTTCGTATGTTTTTATTTTCAATATGGGATGGTTACATTTATACAAGTATAATGCTAATCTATATCTAAAAATAACTCCTTGACTTTAGGTACAAGATATTTGATAATTATTCTTATCAATCCTTTCCTAACTAACGAATCCGGAAAATACGCTCTCTCCAACACTCCCCTTCAAGGTGGAGAATGTATGTCTAACATTCCCAGCTTGTCGAGAGAGCCTTGTAATACTCTTCCACATACAGCTTTCGTTAACATATCAGCAAGTTGACTACTTGTATGAACATATGGAAGTTCCACCGTCTTCTTTTCGAGATGATCTTTGATAAAATGCCTGTTAATTTCGACGTGTTTCGTTCTGTCATGTTGAACCGGATTATTAGCAATCTTGATGGCCGCTTGATTGTCACAATACAACATCATGGGAGACATTAGAGTTATACTCAAATCTCTTAAAATTCGCTTTATCCAAATTAATTCCCACACCCCTTGTACCATTCCTCTAAACTCCGCTTCAGCGCTCGATCTAGAGATAACCTTTTGTTTCTTACTTCTCCAAGTTACTAAATTACCGCAAACAAAGGTAAAGTAACCCAAGGTGGATTTTCCATCAGTCTTGTCTCCTCCCCAATCCGCATCGACATATCCACACACATTTCGCTCTGGATGTTTCCCGAAGAACAATCCCTTGCCAGGGGATGATTTAAGATACTTCAATATTCGATATACTGCCTCCATGTGCTCTTCGCTTGGAGCATGCATAAATCTACTAACAACACTCACAACATACGCAATATCGGGCCGAGTGTGGGATAGATATATGAGTTTTCCAACTAACCTTTGATACCTTTCCCTATTCGTTGGCACTTGATCATTTTTGATAGATAACTTGTGATTAACTTCAATTTGGGTTTTGACTCGGCTTGCAATCTAACATTCCAGTTTCGGGTAATAAATCAAAAATGTATTTGCGTTGGCACATAGATATTCCCGAAGATGATCTTGCTACTTCAATCCCTAAAAAATACTTCAAGTGTCCGAGATCTTTTAGTTCGAATTCATTTGCCAGAATCGCTTGAAGGTTTTTCATACCTTCCACGTCACTTCCTGTTACAACCATATCGTCCACATATACAATAAGTGCTATGATTTTCGCCCCATTATGTTTTATAAATAACGTATGATCTGCATCACTTTGTTTATACCCAATTTCCTTCATGAATTTCGAAAATCTTCCAAACCATGCGCGGGGAGATTGCTTTAATCCATATAACGCCTTCTTTAATCTACACACTTTTCCGTTGTTGTTAATTCCCGGAGGGGGTTCCATATACACTTCTTCTTCCAAAAAACCATTCAAGAATGCATTTTTTACGTCAAATTGCTTTAATGGCCAATCTTGATTCGCTGCAATGGAAATCAAGACTCGAATAGTATTCATTTTTGCCACCGGAGCGAAAGTATCACCATAATCAATCCCATACTTTTGAGTGTACCCCTTTGCCACAAGCCGTGCTTTGTATCGATCTATATTTCCATTTGCATCTAGCTTAACCGTATACAACCATCTACATCCAACGGTTTTCTTTCCTTGAGGGAGACTTACAAGTTCCCAAGTTTCGTTTTTTTGTAGTGCCTCCATTTCTTCGTTCATAGCTTTCTTCCATCTTCCATCTTTGATTGCTTCGTGTACATTTGTTGGTATAACAACGTTCGATAATTTTCCAACCATATTAGCATGTGAGCTTGCCAATCTGTGGAGTGACACATAATTACCGATTGGGTATTTGGCTTTAGATTTGAGTTCAGGTACATATTGTTTCTTCGGGACCCCTCTATTTTGTCTTGTTGGATATCTCGATGGTGGCGTGTTGCATGTTTCCTGGAATTCAACTTCATGTGGAATATTAGGAGGGATAGAGTTATTTGATATACCATAATTTTGATCAGGACTGTCCATGGCTTCTTCATCAGGACTGTCCATGGCTTCTTCATGCACATCATACTCGTTAGGCTCCTGTACTTCTTCTGTTTCGATGGTGGTCTCCTGTTAGTTCAGTTCTGATCCATCATTCACAACAAACTCGGGTATTTGTGGTTCGGTTGAAACTTCACCGTTTGGTGTTCTAGGTGGTTCTGTTGGGGCTCCAATTCCGAAATCGTGTATCTCCATATTGTGAGGCATGTTCGTTTCATATTGACTCTCCCCCTGAAACGGACTTGCGTTTCCAAAGTATCGACTAGTTTCGTGGAACGATACATCCCTTGTTACATGCATATTTTCCATGACCGGATCAAAGCATCGATACCCCTTTTTGTGGTTAGCATATCCCCAAAAAATACACTTAATAGCTCGTGGTTCTAATTTTCCTATGTTCTGATGAACATATGCGGTACATCCGAATATTCTGGGTTCAAGACCATCATTTAACGGCACATTCAAAAGTGTCTCTAGTTTCTGCAATGGAGTGTGGAAATCAATTACCCGTGATGGTGTCCTATTCATGATGTAGGCTGCGGATCGAACGGCTTCACCCCAAAACTTCCGAGGAACATTCATATCAAATAGAGATGCCCGAACAATTTCAAGGATTTGTTGATTTCTTCTCTCCGCGAGACCGTTTTGTTGTGGCGTTTTTGCACAGGAAGTTTGTTGCCTGATTGAATTTTGTTCACAGAAGAGTTTCATATTATGATTAATATATTCCCCACCATTATCCGATTGTAATATTTGAATTTCTTTTCGATACTCTGTTTTAATGATGTGGTGTAGTTCCTTGAAAGCATAATAGACTTCATTATTTGATTTAAGCAGCGAAATCCAAATCATACGTGTGCATTCATCAATAAACGTCACAAAATATCGAGCACCACTTGGAGTGGGAATTCGAGCCGGACCCCGTACATCGGAGTGTATAGTCATAAACGGAATTAAAGTTTTATTCAAGCAAGGGACATATGAAATTCGTTTGTTCTTTGCTAGTTCACACGTACCACATTTAAAATCCTTTTCTACTACATTCAAAAACAAATTCGGTTTAAGTTTCCTAAGATAATGAAAAGAAACATGTCCAAGACGGCGATGCCATAACCATGCCAAGGACTTATTGGTTTGACTTATTTCCGCAAGATTAGCTTCCCTTTTTCGTCTTCAAAATAATATAAGCGTCCCCTCCTAGTACCATAACCAAGAATCCGATGTGTTCTCATATCTTGAAACACACAATTGTTTGGCCAAAAAATAACATAACAGTTAAGTGCTTCAGTAATTTGACTAACAGAAAGTAAACTTGATGATAACGATGGGACTACAAGTGCTGAATCAAGATTCATGGATTCCGAAAGTTTCACGGAACCCTCCCCTATCACACTTGCGGTGTTTCCCTTAGCAGTACTTATGCTTGTTTGTTTTGCCGAAAAAGTATTCATAACTTCTGAGTTATTCGTCATATGATCCGTAGCTCCTGTATCAATTATCCAACCATAAAGTGAAGTATGGTTTGCGTGAGACATACCTTGATCCGAGGATGTATGAGCCGCCATTGGATTATTTTCTTCTTCAGGTTGTGCATCTTGAACATTCTGAACTATTACTTGTGAAGATTTCGAGGATTCCGTCATCGTAGTGTTTCACTGAATTTCGAATGGTTTTGAAGTTTATACGATCCGCTCTAATACCATGTGAATTCGATATGATACAGAGGGAAAGGATTGAAATTTTCGTATGTTTTTATTTTCAATATGGGATGGTTACATTTATACAAGTATAATGCTAATCTATATCTAAAAATAACTCCTTGACTTTAGGTACAAGATATTTGATAATTATTCTTATCAATCCTTTCCTAACTAACGAATCCGGAAAATACGCTCTCTCCAACAAGTATAATTATACCTCTACTATTGTTGTATCTTTCTTTCCCCTTCGTAAAAGTTTCACAGGAGAACAGAGTACAATCTAAACCAAAAGAGTGGCTACAAAATCAGTTTACTTTAAATAAAAGGGTGTAATAGGTTTTTACAAGTATATATGATTATATAACTAGTGGTGAGGACAATCAATTACAGTTGGCAATTTCAACCCATCTACGTGCGAAAGGGAGTCAATTTTAAAACCATATCGCCAGCAGGAAAACAGGTTAAAAGTTGGAAGACATCTATTTTAATGCATGCCAGAAATTTAGTTTGTTACTGTAACAATAATGGACACATTAAATTTTATACGATTATGTAAAATTGTTAAGTGTTCACAGGTCAAACTTACCCGACCCAGACCATTTCAACCTGTGCTAAGAATGATTCCTAAACCAATTTTGACCTATTACCCAACCACCTGACCTGTCACCTCTAGTTTCAAAGGTTGAACTGTACCTGTTGATGCTGGGGAAGTGACTTTATAGTCTCAACTACTGGTGATTTGTAAGCCCTTGACAAAGCAATAGCCATATGATCAACCCTCACCTGCAACAGATTCATGTAAATAGAGGCAATAAGATAATGACTAACTTCAAATAGGTTATCAACATCATCAGGATAAACACGAATTCAAATGTGGAATATATTTAAAGATCCATGGTCTCTTAATCAGTCGAAAACACATAAGAAGCTATCAAGTGAGAAAAGTTCACCATTGGTGTCAGATTTGAAGTGCAGATGGAATCTCTAAGCTCAGATTCTAGCATCTCAATTGCACCCCTAAAGACCAAGAAATTAGTTCATCATTAATCACTGCATCCTTCCGGTATTTCCAATTTTCCATTATGTACGGGTACTACCATTTCATTCGCTAACAGAGCTACTCATTAGATAGACCATCGTTGAGTTATACGATAATAAATTTTTTGTAAATTCACAAAGTAACCAGTAATTAGTAATTACCATGTTTTATTATCGAACTTTAGAAACAGAGACATTAAGACTTTGTAGGCAGTAAAAAAGTTGATTCAAAAAAAAAAAAAACATGCTAACCTGCAGATACCAAGAGCTTTCCTCATATCTCCAGATGCTGCAGCTACTTTCTGCAAAAGTTTATATATAGTGTTTTAAAGGTGAGATAAACTTCATTTTGCTATTATATTAAAATGCAAATATCAAACATGTAGCACCAAAGTGAAAGATAAGTAGATAACAATATGGTATACTCACTCGTGCACAGAGTTCCAATGCTTGTGGCTGGAAAACAGTGTAAGGAAGTGCCTGACGGAACAAAACAGCCATAACATAAATAGTTCGCAGAAAACGTGCAAGCCTAAACAAAAGATACAGTAAGACCCTGAAATCTCCATTCACAACCCATACTTTTTTATATATTTATATGTGTTTACATCTCTTCAACATTGATAAATAGGAGATGGGGGCACATTTATTGAAATTTCTCTATATGCTAAAGAGAAAGATAACTAATACCATCAAGCGTTGTTTCAGAATGACAATGATCTGATTCATGGAGTAAGCTCGAAAAGACACAACCATAGGCTTACCTAGAACACGAGAAAGACCGAAACTAGACATCAGTATAGTGCCAAAAAAAGAACATATTTATAGATTGCTTTAGTGACAGGATCGACTTGATCGAGATCAAGATTAAATTTAACTGTGCTTGAACTTCTTAACAAGAAATTTGCGAAATAATACTTATTAAGTTTGGAAGTTATATGCTTGTCTTGTATAAGTGTTTGTATTTAGTAAACAGCAGAACACACAAATTGTATAACAAAAGCTCCAATATTATTTATGAAAATAATACGAATACACTTGATTGTATTAGGGTTACAATAACCTTGAAGCTAACTGATCTATGTATACTCTCTGTCTAAGCTTACTCACTTGTATAAGCTTACTCTCTTGTATATTTTCTAAAATTACAAAGATGGTATTTATACACCAGGGCATACATACACGCATGCTATTAAGGAATGGAACTCTACTTATAAATTGTAGAGTTCCAATTTACACGTTATAGTAATTAATGCATAGAAGTCAAACTATCTAAGCATGTCTTGTAGCCGTAAAGCAACCCATGCTTTGTTGTGCACGCTTTGTCAAGATTAGGTAACTGCAGACCCATGTGCGCCGCATATCCTCTGGACAAGGTCAGCAGTAGAAACAATGGAAACTGGTCTAGCAGTACTAACTCCAGAAATCATACCAGCAGTATTAATCTTGGAATCCTACTAGCAGTACTAACTCTGAGATCCTTTAGGCAGTACTAATCTTGTTCTTCTTCCAGCAGTAGAAACTATGAAATGAATCGGCAGTAGAAACTTTGGATATCAGTACTAACTTCTATTAAGCTTGGTAGTACTAATCTTTATATCGCTACAATCTCCCCCTAAACTTATGCTTTCTACCCAACAGCACTAAGTTTCTCCAGATTTTGATCTTTGACAATATTGGGGATCACTTCTTCTGCTTATTCATTCTCTTTAGATATTTCTTTAAATCTCTTATCAAAACTGATGCTGCCTCAAGATTTGTGCATTTGACCTTTTGCTTCAGCATGCTCTCTACCATAGCAGGTTTCCATGGATAATCTTTTCCAATCAGAAAATATCCTACATCTCCATCTAACTGGCTATACATATGCACTCCACAGCTATCAAAGCAATACCAGTAGTTGACAGGTGAGTATTCCTTCATGAACATCCTCATCTCTGCTTCAGGCATATACATTTGCTTCAAATATTCAAACAACTGGTGATCATCATTGTATCCTCTCACTTCTCCAAATCTCTTCAACCCAGGTTCATACATTTCATCTACATCTTTTCTCCTAAAAACTCTCAGCATAGAAGAAAAGTTTCTGTAAGTCTCAACTGTACCCCTGCCCTTATCACCTTATATTGCCTCCTGTTTGACTCATCAAGTATCCGATACCAATCTATAATTGGATAATCTACCTTCAAAGGCTCACAGTCAACTGAATCAATAAGCACCATTCTTCCTTCAACATCTTCATCTTCCTCATTTCTATCTTCAGCAGTAGATGGCACATCAGTATGCACATCTTTTTCAACATTCTGCTTCTTTAGCACTTTCTCAAAGTATCCTTCACTTTGTGTGCTCTGGGTAGTATCTTTCTTTCTCTTGAAAGTCTTGATACCCTCTTGTACAGGCATATCATTCATCCCTTTTAACTTTCTTTCCTTCTCCATCCTTATCTCTTCTTTTCCCATTATCATCCTATCAAGCTCCCTTTTATACATCCTCTTTAAATCTTCAAACTGGATAGTTGCTAAGATTTTTACATAAAATCCAGCTCCCTTGAGGAATGTAATATACTCCTTTTTCAACTGAGCCTTAGTCTTTGGCTTTGCCTTCTGTTTCTTATACCTAGCCTCTGACTCTCTCCTCTTCTTCTCATTCAATAGCCTTTCTAGCTCTGCTTCTCTTTCCTCTTCTGTATACCTCTGTCTTTCTTCTTCTT
Source organism: Gnaphalium uliginosum (assembly GCA_963930675.1). Lineage (NCBI taxonomy): Eukaryota > Viridiplantae > Streptophyta > Magnoliopsida > Asterales > Asteraceae > Gnaphalium > Gnaphalium uliginosum. The sequence continues at coordinate 45,072,829 of OZ005682.1, forward strand.
GTAACCTTCTAGCCAATTCTTCATATGCCTCTATTTGATGTTTCCTTTTCAGAGGTCTTTCTTCTTCAATTAGAATGCCTTTTCCCTTATTCTTGGCATCTAATTTCTTTGGCATAGCAGCAGGTGCATGTTCAGATGGTTCTCTTATGCTTACACCCTTTTCTTTTACTCTTTCTTTCTCCTTAGGGCTTTCAGATACCCTTATTAATACCTCTGCTGCAGCAATCTCCTCATTAGCCCCAGCAGTACTAACTGGCTCATTTAGCCCAGCAGTATTAACATCTTCTTCCTCAGTCTCTGCAGTACTAACTCCAATGCTAGCAGTAGCAACTGGAGTAGTGTTAATTTTTTCAAGTAGCAGCGTTACCAACCCCTTTAATTCCTTGATCTCATCACCTTGACATGCTAGCATTTCCTTCTGCCTAGCCACCTCCTCTGTCAGTTTGGTACATAAAGCCGTCAATTCATTTGGTGATAAGCTATCCTCACCACTGCCAGAAGTGTTAACCTCTATTAGTGGATCATTGGAAGATTTAGCTAATGTATCAGACCTAGTCTGAGCATCATTAGCCCCCCTTGTGGTTTCTTGGCACCGGGGACCACTGGATGCATTGATATCCACTGGATCTTCTGCAATAGGAGAATCCAATGGAATCTCTGCCTCCTGTGTTGCCATGGATTGGGTCCTAGTTCCAATACCACTGTCATGTTCTCCCAATGGGGCAGAATCAGTAGTGGCAGCCCTTTCCATATGGTCATCCCCTTCATTGACCACCTCATTTAAATCAAAGGACTGATGCATCTGAGAAAGAGGAATCTCAGATACATGTTTCTTAGCCTTTGTGGCTTTTCTGGAGGTTGGCTTGGGGTTCCTTGTTTTCTTGGTTTTAACAGCAGGTGTGGGTTGAGAAGTAGAAGGTGTGGCTACTTCTTCACCTGCTGTGGAGGGTGCACTTAGCATATGTGCAGTAAGATTAGTGACCCTCCCAGAAAATGTAGTGCCTTTTACTAACCCTGTTCTCCTCATATTTGAAAATAGTTTTTGTGTATGTGAGAGGAGAACAATTTTACCACCGACTATTGGTAGGTTAGTTAATTCATTGTCAAAAATGTGTTGTAGAAACCTTGGATACATCAAAAATTTTGAGTCAGCATGTTCCAGGTTGTACAACATTCCAGTAAAGATCAATTTTGAAAAATTGAACTTGATGTTATTAGCTAAGCAGATCAAAGCCGAAGCAATGTTACTGCAAAACTGATCCCATGTAGTTCTTTTTTGAGATATGCATTGTTGCAGGGTATGAATTAAAAATTTCCACTGAGGAGAAAACATAGATTTCCAAAAAGTAAGTTTATTCAACTCCCCCTCATACCCTAGCAACAATAAGTTTTCATAAATTTGAGGTACAGATAAGCATTCGACACCTTCTTCATCATGAAGTTGAAGATGAGCACGAATAGATGCCTCTGTAACTCTGACGGTTTGCTCTGCAACTTGGCCAACAATGGTAGCCACCCCATCGACTTCTGTCTTTTCAGCAGAAGTCCAAAAATCGTTTATATGTGAAATAAAAATGATGAGGTTGACAGAAAGTGCTACCTTTAAGTTGCTATTTTTAAGAAAATTTACAATTTCATAAAAATCTTCTGCTCCTTTGGGTTTTAGCAGATAAGCAAGCAGATTGTGCTTATCTGCAGTTGGTAAAACATCGTTAGAAGATGGAGAAGAAGTCATTTTAGATGTGAAAATTGAAAAATTTTCTTGTGAAAAGGTGAATTTTGATTGCTTTTGGATGTTTAAGGTTAACAGTAGGTTAAAAGTGAACAGTGAAAAAAGTTTGTTATTTATACTATTTGAAAAGGGACAACATTAAATGCCCTAATTTTGAAATAGAATAAATTGTGATTGCAGTACTAAATTGGGAATTTTGTACTGGCAGTATTAAAAACATGCCCAGTACTAAAATTATGCTAGCAGCAGAAACCGTTTATCACAACGAGCAGTACTAATATAACTAACAGTACTAACGGGGGAAAGCAGTACTATTATATATTAGTTACAGACAGCAGTATTAACAATGACTAACAGTAGTAATGTAAACTACATTAGCAGTATTAATAATGCTAAGCATTAATATCGGAACTAAACAAAAGTAGTAGTATTAAAAATATCTACAATATTAACACTAGCAGTACTAAAAGCAACACGTATAACAGTATTAACATTGACAGTATTAAAGATACTGATATTCTTATTTAGTAAACCAGTATTAATAGCAGTACTAATTTTAACAGCAGTATTAAGATACTTAACAATATTAACACCAGCAGTACTAAAAGTGACTAGCAGTATTAATATTTGACAATATTAAAGAATACTAACAACATAAATTAGTAGATCAGTATTAACCCATGAATAAGCACAGAGTTTTACAAAGAGCAGTATTAACTAAAGATTTATTAAGAATTTATCATTCCAATGCTTGTAACCAGGAATGTAAATCTACCCACATCAAATGTTTTTGTGAATAGATCTGCAAACTGATTATCAGTATGAACTTTAAAAATCTGAATTAATCTTTTCTCATTACAATCTCTTATAAAATGATATCTGATTTCAATGTGCTTAGTTTTAGAATGTTTTACAGGGTTATTTATAATACTGATAGCAGAGTTGTTATCAATAAAAATGGGAGTATTTAGAAAGGTCAAACCATAGTCCAACATCTGATTCTGAATCCAAAGCACTTGAGCACAGCAACTTGATGCTGCAACATATTCTGCTTCTGCTGTAGATGTGGAAACAGTAGTTTGCTTCTTGCACGGCCAAGACACAAGTCTTCCTCCCAAAAATTGACAACCTCCTGATGTAGATTTTCTATCCATATTGGCTCCTCCATAATCACTGTCAGTGTATGCAATCAAGTCAAAGGAAGAATTTTTAGGATACCAAAGGCCCAGTTTTGGTTGACCTTTGAGATATCTAAAAAATCTCTTGACTGCATGAACATGTGACATTTTAGGATCTGCCTGGAATCTAGCACAGAAACAAATAGCAAACATAATATCTGGTCTGCTTGAGGTCAGATACATGAGGGATCCAATCATAGATCTGTAGAGGTGTTCATCAACATCCTCTCCCTCAAGATCTGCATGCAATGGTTTTTGTGTCTCCATTGGAGTGCTAGCAATCTTTACATCTTTGTATCCAAATTTCTCCAGAATGTTATTAACATATTTCCCTTGACTTATTAAGATCCCTTCTTTCTGCTGTTTAACTTGTAATCCTAGGAAGAAAGTCAACTCTCCCATAGAGCTCATCTTGAATTTTTGATGCATAAGAGCTTCAAACTCTTTACAAAGACTATCCCTTGTTGAACCAAAAATAATATCATCTACATAGACTTGAACTAGGAGGATATCATTTCTAATTCGTTTGATAAACAAGGTTTTGTCAATTGCACCTCTCTTGAAACCATTCTCCAACAGATAAACAGATAAAGTATCATACCATGCTCTAGGAGCCTGATGCAATTCATAAAGTGCCTTATCCAATCTGTACACTTTATTTGGATGCTTGGGATCTTCAAATCCTGGTGGTTGGCATACATAAACCTCTTCTTCAATAGTGCCATATAGAAATGCACTCTTCACATCCATCTGGTATACCTTGAAGTCCTTGAATGATGCATACGCCAAGAACAACCTAATTGCTTCTATTCTAGCTACAGGAGCAAATACTTCATCATAGTCAATGCCCTCTTCTTGAGAATATCCCTGAGCAACCAGCCTTGCTTTGTTCTTGATCACAATGCCTCTCTCATCTTTCTTGTTTCTGTATACCCATCTTGTTCCAATTGCCCTTTTTCCTTTTAGGAGATCCACCAATGTCCAAACATCTTGAATCTTAAACTGAAGCAGCTCTTCTTGCATTGCTTCAACCCAACTTGGATCTTTCAAGGCTTCATTTGCCTTCTTGGGCTCTATATGAGATAGAAAACAGATAAATAAAGAAGTATTGATGTCTTCTTCATTTAGTCTGGCAGATCTTCTGGTTTGCATGGCAGAGTCAATATCACCTATTACATTCTCCAATGGATGATAGGCTTTGTATTGTTGATACTGACCAGTAGATGACAGAGGAATCCCAGACTCCAAGTTTGTATCATTCTGTTCTATTAGAATGCTAGTCTCAGTCAAGGATAGATTAGTTGGATCTTGATTCTCATCTACATTTTCTTCTGCAGTTACATCAGCAAAACGATCTGCTTCTAAATCTGCATTTCTTTCTGCATTCTCAGATGTATTTACACCATTTGCTTCTTCTTCTGGAAGCATTTCAGGATCTGAGGATGTATGGCCATCATCATAAGCACCATACTGTTCCTGACTTGATGTGATTGGTTCTGAACTCTGAGCTTGTTGTTGTGGAGGTGGTTGAAAAACTTCAGGTGGATCAGGTGACCAGATGGGTAGAGTAATGTACTCTAATGGAGTATCTTTCTTCTTATTTGCAGCACTTAATTCACCTGTACTTGTACCTGTATTTGATGACTCATACACATTTCTGAAAGATTGAGTTAGAGCATCAATATCAAATAACCAATCTGGACCTTTTCCCACTACACTAGGTGTGTGTTCATTAAAAGTCACATTCATGGTTTCCTCCATTATTCTAGTCCTATGATTGAATACTCTATATGCTTTACTTTGGGTAGAGTATCCAACAAAGACTCCCTCATCAACTTTGCTCTCAAACTTGCCTAGATGATCTTTGGAATTTAAGATAGTAACAGGACATCCAAATGGTTTTAAAAAGCCAATCAAAGGTTTTCTTTTGAAAAACAATTCATATGGTGTCTTGTTATGAGGCTTCACTACTAGTGCCCTGTTCTGAACATAACAAGCAGTACTAACTGCTTCTGTCCAGAAAGTCATTGGTAGTTTAGCATCTGCTAACATTGTTCTAGCAACCTCAATTTGTGTCCTATTTTTTCTTTCTGCTACTCCATTTTGTTGTGGAGTTCTAGGAGCACTAAGCTGTCTTTCTATTCCTTTTGTTTCACATAATTTATTCATCTCATGATTTTTGAATTCTGTTCCATTATCAGATCTGATGATTTTAACCTTTTGATTAGTTTGGTTCTCAATCCTAGTAATGAATGATCTAAGTATTTCACCTGTTTCATTCTTAGTTCTAAGAAAGAAAACCCAACTAAATCTGCTAAAGTCATCAATGATCACCAAGCAATAAACTTTCTTTCCTATACTACTGACATTGATTGGTCCAAACAGATCCATATGCAGTAGATGTAAAGAAGAAAAGTTTGAGTTCACACCTTTGGTCTTATAAGAAGATTTGTGTTGCTTCCCCTTTAAACATGCAACACAATGGTCATCACATGAATGTGTCTTTTCAGGTAAACCTCTAACAAGTTTGTTTTTAACCAGTTTGTTAATAGTTTTAAAATTCATGTGACACATTCTTCCATGCCATAGATCAGACTCATCAACCGATGCCTTTGAGATAAGACAGTTTAAATCTTGTTGAGGTTTCATGTTTGCTAAGTCACAACAGTACACATTATTCTTTCTGGGAATTTTCATTAAAATCATGTTTTCATCTAGATTAAATTTATCAGAAAGAATAAAGCATTCTGTGTCAGTTAAAAGAACTGGATTCTTTTTCTCTGTGATTTGACTCACACTTAGCAAATTGAATCTCAACTGTTCAACATAATAAACATCTTGAAAGCTTATCTTATCACTGTTGACAGTCCCTTTTCCTGTAATCCTCCCACCTTTAGGATTACTTCCAAAAGCTACATATCCACCATCAAGCTCCTTGAAGTTCTGTAGCTTGCTTCTATCCCCTGTCATGTGCCTTGAGCATCCACTATCAACATGCCACAAACTTCTTGGCTTGCTCTGCACAGATAAATACAATAAAGATTATCAGTTTTCTTTGGGAACCCAAACCAATTTGGTTTTGGGTCTCCCTTGTACATCCACAAAGCCAACTCTTTCAAAGATCATTGCTTGTGGTGTACTGTTGGTTTTGGAAACTTTTGATTGATGTTTCCAAGTCCAACTGATGTTAGACTTAGCAGCAGAAACAGGGTTAAAAGTGCTACCAGTATAATTTTGCCTAGCAGTATTAAAATTGGTAGCAGTGTTAATATGTCTAGCAGTATTAACTACCTTAGCAGTTCTAACTGTTCTATCAGTATTAACTGGTGCAAATGTCTTAACTGAAGCAGTAGTATTCTACTTACCAGTATTAACATTGATAGCAGTGTTAATACTTCTGACAGTATTAATTTTTAATGCTGCTTGAGTCTTTGTACTGTTGGCTCTGTTTCTGATTAATGCCGCTGTAGTATATTGTGGTGCAGCAGTATCAACTGATTGAGCCTTCATCTTCTTGACAGTATTAACAGAATTAATTTTATTTTTAAAATTGTGATGATTAATTCTGTCAGTAGCCATCCATGGTGATCTCATAACCCTTTTATATCTTGGATTATGATGACACATATTCTTAAGATGGTTTGTTTTTCCACAGATAAAGCATGCCTTCATCTTCATCATTTGAAAATTCTTTCCCAGTCTTTGTGAAACTGATTGATTCCAGTTTCTTTGGTTTCCCCTGGGAAATTGTTTTGTTTTGAGAGATGGTGATGAAGTGCTTGCTTTGCATTTACAACTAGTACAGTTAACATTTGCAGATTTAACATGTTCAATTTTGTTAACAGGTTTACTAATTGCTTTTGTCTTTTGATTTACAAATCCTAGGCCTCTCCTAGACTTGTTTTCTGTGGTTGTCTTCTGTTCTACCCTCATTTTTGTCTTTTCTTGAAACAACACTTTACCCTCTGCTAATTTTTCACCAGAAATTTTAGAAATTAGCCCAGTATACACTTTGTTATTTTGCAACCTATTGTTTAAACTAGTGCTTGTTGTTTCAGATTTAAACTCAACTTTCTTAAGCCTATCAGGTTTAGACTCTTCATCATCATCAGATGTCCACTCAGTTATCTCAACTTTATCAAGATCATTGTCTTGATTCATGATAGGATCAACCTTCTTGACCATATCAGACATTTCCTCTTTTAAATTACTTATGTCTAAATCAGATTTAGGTGGAAAGTAGTTGTTGTTGTATGGTGGGGGTACATTATTGTAACCTAGGCCTGTTTTGATTTTATCATGTATTTGTGCCTTGATTATATTTTGTACATTTTTGGATGCATTTTCTAAGTCACAAACTTTTAGTTTATGCTTTCTTTCTCACAAGTGACTTCTGCTAATTTTTTTGTTAGCTCATCCACTTTGTCTTGTAATACATCCCTTTCCCACTTAGCATACTTAACATCATAGTCAAACTGAGTTTCATTATTTTTATATGCTTCAATGATTTTTTCTAGGTTTTCTATGGCAGCAGTTGTATGTCTATGTTTAATGTCCCACTCTTTTAATTCATCACAGATTTTAAAGTTGTGATCTCTGTAATGTTTAACAGTTTTCTTACATATACTAGAGCACAATTTAACCTGTACCTCATATGGGACTTCATCTGAAGTGCTTGCAGCTTCTGTTTGTGCCATTAATGCCTGATTCTGAGCTTCATGTTCATCTTGATAGCTCCAATCAAATCCCATACCATCTTGGGATACCAAGGCACTAGTACTAACCCCCTGACCTTGAGCTTGAGCAGGAACACTTCTTCTCTGTGCTCCATTGAATCCTCCAGTGCTTTGACCATTTACCTCCTGTCTTCCAGATTCTGGCAAAGTGACCCATTTTGTGGCAGTTGTAGCACTCCACTTTGCTTTTATCAAAACCAGCATTGTCTTCTCTTTTTATGGAGAAGTTGTTTCTGCTAGTTATTTGTAGGTACCTCTTTGCCCTTATTGTGATCATGGCCATCTGCCATTTGATGTCCATTTCTTCTAGATCATCAGGACTGATCTGTTCTAGTTCTTCATTAGTCAGTGATGAAGTCACATGACTAGCAAAGAAGGCTTCTAGAACTTGATCACAAGATTTGTCTTGTGATGATGATCCAGATGCAGAACCTGTAACAATAGAGGTAGACACAGATGCTGAGTTTGGATCTACTTGTACTCCTCCTGATGACATAAATGCAACATTCTGCATATTTGAAGTGTATCCAGTGGCTTGCTTCTTGCTCTCCACTTCTGGTTCAAATGATCTCAGATCATTATATAGATCATCAAGCTCCTTATCATCCAAATTACTGCCCTGCCTCAAAGCAACAATGTACATTGTCCATTCATCTCCAAGTGATCTTAGAAATTTTCTGTTAAGATCATCTTTGTCAATCTTAACATTGTGATTTTCAAGATCACCAACAAGTTTAGAAAATCTGTCAAAAACTTGTGTTAATGTTTCAGATCTGACAGAATTAAAGTTTTCAAATTGTTGTTTTAACAAAGATCTTTTGTTTTTCTTGGTGCTCTCATTGCCACCAAATCTTTTCTCTATTGCTTCCAAAAGAATCTTTGCATCCTCACAATTTTCAAACTTTCTTTGATATTCATTAGGAACAGATATCAATAGAATGCTAAGAGCTTTAAATTCTATAGCTCTTTCCTTTCTTTCAGCATCTGTATTTGGTGGTGCCCTTGGAATTCTGGCACCATCACCATTAACAGGATACTTAGGACCATTTACACAAATATCCCGTAGTTGATAGTCTGTAAACAACATGTACTGCTTCATCCTATTTTTCCACATATCATACTCATCTGGCCTGAGTATGGGGATTTTGTTTGCTTGAGTTTCATCAGAAGACATTTTATAAAAGTTTTGAAAATAACTTTTAAACAAACCAAATTTTGACTTCCAAAAGTTCAAAGCAACCTGTGCTCTGATACCACTTGACAGGATCGACTTGATCGAGATCAAGATTAAATTTAACTGTGCTTGAACTTCTTAACAAGAAATTTGCGGAATAATACTTGTTAAGTTTGGAAGTTATATGCGTGTTTGTATAAGTGTTTGTATTTAGTAAACAACAGAACACACAAATTGTATAACAAAAGCTCCAATATTATTTATGAAAATAATACGAATACACTTGATTGTATTAGGGTTACAATAACCTTGAAGCTAACTGATCTATGTATACTCTCTGTCTAAGCTTACTCACTTGTATAAGCTTACTCTCTTGTATATTTTCTAAAATTACAAAGATGGTATTTATACACCAGGGCATACATACACGCATGCTATTAAGGTATGGAACTCTACTTATAAATTGTAGAGTTTCAATTTACACGTTATAGTAATTAATGCATAGAAGACAAACTATCTAAGCATGTCTTGTAGCCGTAAAGCAACCCATGCTTTGTTGTGCACGCTTTGTCAAGATTAGGTAACTGCAGACCCATGTGCGCCGCATATCCTCTGGACAAGGTCAGCAGTAGAAACAATGGAAACTGGTCTAGCAGTACTAACTCCAGAAATCATACCAGCAATATTAATCTTGGAATCCTACCAGCAGTACTAATTCTGAGATCCTTCTGGCAGTACTAATCTTGTTCTTGTTCCAGCAGTAGAAACTTTGAAATGAATCGGCAGTAGAAACTTTAGATAGCCGTACTAACCTCTATTAAGCTTGGCAGTACTAATCTTTATATCCCAACATTTAGTAATTAAAACCAAAAGTAAAGTTGATCCGTAGAGTGCAACAGATAGAAAAAACCACTCACAATTTAGGGACTGTAGTTTTGGAAGAAAACGATCCGCCAAGTCAATCGCATTAGCTATTCCTGTGAGGGAAGTTATAGTATGAAGAGCTTATACAAATCAGGAATGGATAAAATTTTTGTTGCACTCTGCCAAGTCATACCTATCAATATAACTTTCGAAAACGGTAATGTTGTTAACATAAATAGATCATGAAGCACCACCCGGTCCTTCGTAATCAAGTAGTCCAGCTCATCAGCAATCACCAACCTGCCAACAACTCATGCATTAAAACCTTCACTGTGATCAACCAAGAATTAAATATAAGATCCATTTCAGATGCGGTATCACTAGTCTATCCCCCAATCATATAAGACAGTATACAGAAAAGCAACTAGATATTCAATTCGATCACTGATCATGCTTGTGTACAAAAGATAACAGCTATGCATTCATGACTGAGTATGTGTTAAAGACTGCATTAAGTGAAGCATCTTACATCATTTTGGTATCATCATCCGACTTCTGCTTTTGAGAATATAATTGCTGAAGTTGTCGCAAAGGCGTAGAACGACCATTTGGTTTCTTATTTGATTGATTCTTTACAAGTATCTGCGATAGACATCGCATTTCAAGCATTACGTGGGTTACATATGAGCCTATGCATGTCACCAAATAATAATGAAGTTTTATGGGTGTTCACTTAAAGTCACTTATTCTTTTTTTTTCCCTTGATTTAATCACTCGACTTTTATTATATGTTCACCCAAAATCACTCATACTTTTTTCTCTTGATTTAATCACTCAACTTTTATTCAGTGTTCACTAAGAGTCAGTCATATTTTATTTCTCTTGATTATATCACTCAACTTTTATTGAGTGTTCATATATATATTGTGAACTTAAATTAATTTTGTAATTAAAAGGTTGAAATGTATTTCTTTTAAATAAAAAGGTTGACATGGATTTTTTAAAAAAAAATTAAAAGGATGACATGAAATTATATTTATTTTATATGGTTTATGTCACCGGGCCAAATAATAATTAAATTTCACACGTATTCAATTAAATTCACTCATTTTTTTTTCTTATTTAACCAATTAAATTTTATAAAGTGTCCAATTCTTATCATAGTAGCCTAATTTTGAATATTACTAATTTTTGTTTAGATGATATGGAAATATTTTTAGATAACAATGCTAATATGTAAATTATATTTATTTAATGGTAATAACTTGGTTGCATTGACGTTTAATACTTTTTTCAAGTTTAATTAGCTATATTAACACATAGTATGACATAACAGATTAAACTAGCGACTAATTAACGAGATCGGATCATAAATTTTCATGTCAGTATTTTTACATATATATAGTATTTGTGTCAACATTTTTTGTATAAATAAAAGTCCATGTCAATGATATAAAAATCGGTAATTTACAAAATTTAAACATTAAACAAGAGTTAAGTGGTTAAATCAAGATAATAGAAATAGGAGTGACTTTAGTTAAGCACTTGTTAAAGTTGATTATCATTTTGATGATTATATTTGAATATTATTTAAGACTTGAGCGGTTAAATCAAGAGAATAAAAGTACGAGTGATTTTAATTGAACATTTGTAAAACTTGATTATTATTTAGTGATTAAGAAAAGGGGCAAAAAGAAACGGAGTTATATTGGGCCAGTGAAATGGACCATTTTATTTTTGGCCCTAAATGAGAGAGATAGAAATCTATAAGATCCGGTCGACACGATGTCGTTTCGAGTATCAGCCGACCAGTCGCCAGCGACGCCAAAATGAAGATTCTATATCTATCTAATCGGGTAATAAGAAAAGAAGGTGGAGTGATTAGTAGCTTGCACGTTCTATCACCCACCAAATGTTCACGTAACATGACTGTCATCTATTCTTGCCATATCCTTACCTCACCCACACCAAAATCACCCGCACCTATCTTTTATTAGTCCTCTGGTTCACGAGGTGTCATTATAAATATCCACTTTGATGTTTAATCAATTAAAAAAGATTTTGGTGGGTAGATATTGTATTTAATTGTGAAAATTGTAGTTGGCGGAGAATCTTAAAATTTTATGCCCAGTTAAAGTGGACACTAATCTAATTCACATAAATCTACAACGCACATGAGTTTTTTTTTTTCAATTGTTTGCGTATAATTCTAAGTTTCGTCTAACCAATTAGTTGATCATAACGAATAACATATCACGTTTGTAGTTAGGCGATCGATGTTGTCATCTAACCACCATCACCACTGAGTTATACGAAAATTATGTTACCAATATTCGCAAGAAAGTGACTCTTGATCATGATACATCAATAGACATATGACAAAAATCCTATTTCTTTCCTTAGATTTAAGTTGCCTTCCTCGTATTTATATAGTTATTATGTGTAACTAACCCCTAATTTATTAAAGGGTTTATTAGGTATCAAGTTGGTTATAGACATTGTTTTTATTGATCACTAAAAAATGCGTCCTTGTTTTAATAAAACATGCATGTGCTGATATTTATGAACTACTCGAGGTTCTTTTTTTCAATGTTGGCCCCATTTTCCTAGTAAAATTACTGTAATTTATTTATTGGTGTGGTTTTATAGAGATGGAGAAGTGAATCGTAATAATATATACACCACGTCATAGTTAAAAGTTACGTGCACGATAGTTAAATGTCAAATGTATCATCATTGAATGTCAAGTGCATCATAGTTAAACGTCAAGTGCATCATAATAATATGCATGGTAATTAAAAGTCAGGCGCATCACAATTAAAAGTCAAGTGCATGATAGTTAAATGTCAAGATAGTTACACATCAAGTGCATCATTATTCATTATAATATATATATAACACATCATATGTAATATCCCAATTTTTGATAAATGAAATTAGAACTATATACAGTTAACTTGAATTAAACACGAAACTTAATGGGTTGAAATGTAAATACAAAATATATATTAAAACAAATAATACGTATATGCGAATCGGTAAACGGCCGAAATTCTTGGGTTATAGGTAGGGTTGTTCACAGTTCGGATAAAACCGAATTATCCAATTGGATAACTCAGATCCGACTATATGGTTTGGATAATTGGATTTTTGGATTGGCTCGGATCAGAACCAAACTTATTATTTCGGATTACGGATTGGTTTTGGTTTGTAAACTACAATCCGGATTATCCAAAAAAACCAAATAAGAAATAAATGTTAATTTTTCAAACATTTCATATATATATATACACATGGAGATACATAATAGTTTACTAAATTATTAATATTTTATAAATATTTAAATGTAATACTAGTATATAATAGTTGATGCTAAAGATCTTATTAATTTTTGTAAATGTGATAAAACAATTTTACAAACACTATAATATATGGTGAAGATGATATTGATTTGAACTTGTACAAATCAAACTTAGTATCATTCATTTTGTATATTTTTGTTATAATATCTAACATACTTTTAGCATATATATTTGTAAATGTGTTTGGATATCCAAAAACCAAACCGATCCATCCAAATAATAATTCGGATGAATTGGTTCGGTTTTTGAATTTGTTTGGACGGATCGGATTTATATTTTTGAAACCATAATTCATTTGGATTCATATATATGGATCGGTTTTAAACCGATCCATCCATTTGAACAACCCTAGTTATAGGTGGTAGTTGAGTTGTGATAGGAATCTACATGTTAAACCATTATATATATACATGCATATTAACATACCTACGGATAAAAAAAAAAAGATATATTAAATAAAGAGAAAAGGATCTTGATTGCTTGTGTTAGCCGAGGAGAGCAGGCATAGGAAGAAAAAAAAATTCGTTGAGACGTACGTACAAGGAAATAATATTATTATCCAAGTGAGTTTCACGTGACTTTTTACTGCGTTGTACAACAAATTTTATAAATTGTTTATTCAATATTATTTATGCTATGATGTGTTTATAAATCGGATATTGCTTGATTAATGTCTTGATAATGTGAAAATAAAAATCGTCACTAAGCGTATTGATTATCCAATATCTGAATAATAATGAAATCGCATAAAAAGTGGGCTAAAAAGTGGATGAAGAGCAAACAGTGGCTAAACAGTGGACGAAGAAAAAAATAGTAGGCTATGTGTAAGAGCAAACTACGGTTTGCCATAAAAAAGTGGAAAAGTAGAAAAGTGAGAGATGTGTAAAACTACGATTTGCCATCAAATTGTGGATAAACGGAAAAAGTGGAAATCGAAAAGTAAAAGAGTTTGTTGGATATAAATCATTATTGCTTATGTGACAACGTGGTATTGAAAATTGTTTGCTAAATTGTTGGTTAAATGATTTATTTGAAAAGCTCTATAAATGTTTACATGTTAAAATCGTGATTCTCACAAGGCTTTATATCTGACCCAAAATGTTTTAAAAATTTTGCAACTCATGTTAGAGAACGAAGGATAAAATTGTAGACTATAATTACATGACGATATTAGAGAAGATTATAATGTAAACGCTTTCGCTGAATTAAGGTTAAATGGTAGATACACACTCTGATAAAGTGGGTTGTTTCATCATAGTTAAAAGTCAAGTGCATGATAGTTAAATGTCAAATGCATCATCATTAAATGTCAAGTGCATCATAGTTAAACGTTAACTGCATCATAATAATTAAAAGTTAGGCGCATCACAATTAAAAGTCAAGTGCATGATAGTTAAATGTGAAGTGCAAAATAGTTAAACGTCAAGTGCATCATAAAAATATATACAACACATCATAGCTAAAAGGCAAGTGCATGATAATTAAATGTCATGCATCATCATTAAAAGTTAAATGCACAATATTAAAAGTCAAAACGCAATAAAAAAAGACTAAAATCATTTGCAAATATATTGAAAAAAATAAAAAATATAAAGTTAATTAGATATTAAATGTTTAAAACAAAACAAGAACAACGAAAAAAGTATATATATATATATATATATATATATATATATATATATATAGTTAAAAGCATGTTAAAAAGATTAAAAAAAAAAGCTTTAACAAAAAAGTTAAAAAAAAAACATTAAAAAAATAAGATAATAAAATGTGGAAAAGTATTATAGGAAGAGGAAAGAAGAGGGGGGATTAAATATATAAGTAAAACCTATCTTGAGATATGAGAGCTTTTAAGAGCTTTTGAGAGTTTTAAGCTTTTGATTTCGAAGAAAAAGCTCCCACTAAAATAAAAGTCTTGTTTGGATGAAGTAACTTAATGTAACATCCACCCTAAGGGCCTAGTAATATAAGGGTAATTTTCTAACTTTAAATTTATTATTTAATGTGTTAGGAATATTTTAATATTATCATGTTATTTGATAATATTAGTCAAAAGGATAAATGAGTTATTGTGACTAATAAATAATTCATTGTTTTAAATTAATCTAGTTGACGGTAAAATAAAATAGTTATTTTCGCAAAATGGTTTTAGGTTCCGGACAATAGATTAAGAAGGGAACTAAAATTGTAATGGTATTGGGTTAGATTATATATATATATATATTCATATATGTTCTCAAACCTTCTGTAAACTTTCCTAAACCTCATTTTCTCATTTCATAACCTATGGTCAAGCTCACAATTTCGTTCAATCAATTTAATAGCAAACTGACTTTGATTCAAGATTGAAAAACGAATTTCATGTCATCTTCATCATCTTGTTCCTGTGAGTATTTTAGTGTTTATAACTTGTTTTTAAGAAATTGGTCAATTTAGGAATTGATTGTGAAATAGAGGCTTGAAAGATGTTATATGATGATATTTGATGTATATGAGTTGTTAGAAAGCTTGTTAGAATGATAGGAAGTCGAATTTGTGAGTTATGCAAAAGAAAGTTCGGGTTTTTGGTTACAGCAGGCTCGGTTCACAGCTTGTAGAAGATGAACTCAGTTCGCAGCTTGAGATTCGCGAACTGAACCCTGCGAACCGAGTTGGGCTGCGAACTGAGTTTATTGCGAAGCGAACCGAGATTTGGTCTTGCGAACCGAGATTGTTGCGAACTGAGATTTTTAAAAATTTTGTTTTGCAAATTTTGAAATTGCGTAAGTGTTTTCAGGGTAGCGACTAAGTGACAAATTTCACTAACTCGGATTGGGTAGAAATTCGCATGGTCACTTGGAAACGACCCAATAATCAAGGCTCTATTCTAAGAGCCTAGGCAGTTTTTGGCCTTTCGGGGTCATCTTGGGGTTGAAAATGGCATTTTTCAGTTTTAAACATCGTTTCGGGATTTTCTGGTTTCACTTCGGATTGAACTTTTGTTTTCTTAGACTTCAGAGATTTGCTTGTTTGCTTAAATATGTTATATGATTATGGAATGAGTTACTAACTCCTTATTTGTTGTATTCTCAGATCAGCAGAAGACTCAGTAACATTAGACTTCTGAGTTGTTGGACTGAGACTGACAGGTGAGTGGATCTGGAACTCATAAGTTTGATTTCGTTGTAACGATTTGGTTGCAACAAGTAAACGTAGATATAATTGATGGACTGTTTAGTCTGATTTGCTGATTATGAATCTACGTGCAATGTGGCCTTCGGGCATTGGTTGTTATTAAAGAGGTCAACAGTTTGTTGGATTTGATTATTACATGATTACAGATACAGGGTTTTGTACATGTGTTGTATTAAAACCTGTGTTGTTAAATGGTAATATCAAGTTATCAGTATATTCTGTATAGGCCAATACAGATTGTGATAAGCGTTCTTTGAGGGCCTCCGCGGCAGTAGGGTTCCTCAAAAACCACCGATCCTCTTTGACGATATGTGTTAGTTTCAAATTCATTCACTTAGCTTTGTGCTAATCCCCCACATTAATCCCTGCAGGTCAAAATGGGCGGGCAGGAAGATTATGTTCAAGGAATGTTTGACCAGCTGGCAACTCTGATATATTTTTGATAACCTAAATGAAAGTTGAAATGATGTAACACCTGGTTATGTACGATGTTTTGAACAATATATATGTAACTTTTGTAAATGTTATTAATGTAATATATGTTTTGACCTACGCTTCCGAAATAAAAGAATATTTTGTATCATACGAAGAGAGGGTGTTACACTTAAGCTTTTAAATTGAGTTAAAAAAGCTTCAAAACTAAACGCTACTAAAACAAGCGATTGAGTTTTCAAAAGAGCTTTTTATAGCTAAAATTACAATGTAGCACTTTGTCTAGATATCTCGCACACACACACTATTAGGTATGGAACATTTATTTTAAGTTACTTGTTTTCCTTTTTGATTATTATTATTATTTATTATTTTTATTATTATTATAAAAACTTACATCATCCTCTCTTTACTGTTACACATTTGAACATATGCATTTACAATTGATTTACATATTATTACTTTATTTTTATATTTTATATGTATAAAAATAATAAAATTTACAAAAATGTGAAACTTTTAGATGTTACATTTCAGAGAGAAAAATAAAATAATGAATCTTCTAATGTAACGCGTACAATCTTTTATATATATATATAGAAATAAAGCTGGCTCCAACTTATAATTAATATTATTTGTTAAATTTATTTTTATCTACGTTTATCATTTATATTATATTGATATCCTTTTGTGTCATTTCACACTTCAAAGTTACAACTATAGCTAGTTTATCAAACAGTTTTATAGAAATAAAGTTACAGCTTACAGCTCCAAGCTAGTTTACCAAACAGACCTTAAGTTGGTCATTTATATATAAGGGATAATAATAAGTCTATAATAAAAATTTCCACAAGCCAAAATAATTAAGTTTGAACTTTCCTTAATGTTCAATCATTAAAACAGGTAATGGATGAGTTTATTAATGTTCTTATGAAAGTGTATGAAAGTGTAAGTAGTCTTATTGAAGTGATTTATTGATAATGTTCAAGTGATCGTTTTCGATCATTTACCGTTTATCTAGTAAGATTCGAATATGCAATCTTACTAAACTACTTGACGATGGTTTAATATTTGCCGATTCCTTTTGGTTACATTTTTTAAGGTAACATACGGTTGAGATTTCTATATCACCAACATGAAAATTATAACCACAAGTCACAACCACTTTGATATAAAGTAATAACAACCAAGCTAAGAAGTTAGCAAAACGTGAGAAACTCTATTAAGGATTACATGTTCTTATTTTAGGGTTGTGTTTAACAAAAGTGTTCATTCAAATTTGGTATACGGTTTATTCATACATCTCATTTTGGTTCTTCACATTAAAAAAAAAAAAAAAGAATATTTACCGAATATATTAAAAATAAAAAATAATTGCCAAATTAAATTCTTGTTATACCCGCAAACATTACTATAGACAAATATATTTAGCAAGTTTATAAGTTAAACTTGATTTAAATGTAAGAGTAAAAATTGACATTCTATCAATCTATTGTAAAATATAAAATTTTTTGTCCAAGAACGATTAACACGGATGAAACGGATGAAGAGAGTTCATGGTCCATTGGTCTAAAGATGAATTTTATGCATGAACACCAGATTAGAAATTAAAACATATTGATTCTGCTCGTTCCCATCCTTCGCAGGGAATGTCCTTCACTACGGTTAGTACTCCATACTGTCGGGCTACAAAGCTTACACTTATTCATTAATTATGAGGATACATTTAATAGTTTATGTTAATGTTAATATTAATAATTTGACAGTTACCACATTACACATAAATCTCATTTTTACTAACAAATGTGTAATGCAGTATAAGAGTTCTGATATATATAGACATAATAATAATAGTAATAATAATAATAATAATTAAATGTAGTTAATTCATATTCATTTTCAAAATCAATGTTAAATTATTTTCATTTCTTCTTCTATCGAATATAAATATCTACACACGACATATATTTTGAGCCACACAATTGACTTTTAATTAATCTCAAAATAAATTAAAGTTTAAACACGGTTTATTCACAAAATTTTAAATTAAAAAATTAAAAATCAAATATTATTTTATTACTCATATAAGCAAAGGGTCTTTGACTTAGTGGTATGTGAGTTGTTCCTCAACCTAGTGTTGTGGTTTCAAGCCTCGTGGGAGGAATTGTGTAAATATTCGTTATTGTATATATATATATATGTCTTATATTTGATGATATGATGATTTGTGAGACAATTGTAGGGGTTGTTTTTTCTAAAATATATATATATATATATATATATATATATATATATTAGGTGAAAGACCCGTGCAATGCACGGTAATTTATTAAAATTATTTTATATATTACGTGATTAAATGATAATTGTAATACATATTTTATAAAATAATTTATAAAATAATATTAATTAAATAATTTATAGGACTTTGTTTTCGCATGTGACTCATCTTTTCATATTATAATATGTTGGGAAAAACAATGATCAAACCTAAGTTATAAATCTGAAGAGTCAAAATCTATCTCAGTTGTATTCAGGAAAAACTTAGTGAATTCCTGAGTCTGTGTTTCTGAGTCTGTGCTGCACAGACTAAAGAATTGTTTCTGAGTCTGTGCTGCACAGACTGAAGAATCTCACAGACTGAAAGCCTTGCTCTTCCTGAAGACTTATGAATTCATCATTTGAAGAATGAAGATTGAAGACAAAAGACTTCACAAACTGAAGATCACAGACTGATGATCACAGATTGAAGATCACAGACTGAGAGCACAGACTGAAGAGCACAGATTGAAGAATGAAAGTACAAGTGTACAGAAGATATTCTTCTCTTCTTAGGCTAGATACAACTGATAAGATGTTTGAGAAAGGTCATACATCGAACAAAGGTTTTCTTCTCAGCAAAGAAACCTTTTACCTTTTGCTTTTTCTATTTCCAAGAAAAGCAAAAAGGGTAGAGTGCAAAGTTGCCCAAGATGAATGTGTTATCCCTTGGACAACTGACTGAGCCGGTTAATAGAAGTTGATACTCAACTCTATAAATAGCAGCTCAATAGCACTCTTCAAGAAATCCAAGTATCCAAGAAAACCAAGCACTCAAAGCAAAATAGTATACAAGACCTTTAAGCTTAGGCTCAAAGCATTACCACACTAACTGTTAAAGTTTGTAGTGATAATTGTATCTTAATATACTAATACTTGGATCGTATTCAAACCATCTGTGTGGGTTTGAATACTTTGTCATCTGTGTGAGATAAACACTTTATTGTGAATAATACTTTGATTCATAATAAGCTCTGTGTCAAAATTAATCTTGTTTTCCGCCGAGATTAATTTAAACTTGTTTGATATAAAACTTGGATATAAACTAACACGTTAAAATAACTGTTATTTAATCTAAGTTTTGGGAACCTTGTGAACCAACAACTGGTATCAGAGCAAATAAAGATTTAATCTTTAACGATCAAAGGAACCCAGTTTATCAAAAAATCATCTAAATCCATTTTTCTCTACATTTTCTTCCTTGAAAAATGACTTCTCCTATTGCTATGGCTGGGAAGGGAATTCCAATCTTCAATGGTGTAAATTTTACCCACTGGAAATTGAAAGCTGAATGGTTTCTTGCTAGCATTCATGATGAAATGCTTAGAGTCATTCAGGAAGGACCCATTATTCCTGGCAGAACAGTTCCTGCAACTTTAGATGCAAATGGTATTATTTTGACACCTGAAAAATTTGTTGAGGCTGCCAAAAGTACCTGGACTGATCTAGACAGGCAACTATATGCACTAGACTTTAAGGCCAAATCCATACTGGGCAATGCAGTTACTGAGCCTATCTTTGCTAAGATATCCGACTGCAAAACTGCTAAAGCCATATGAGATATGCTAACTGACCAATATGATGGTGTAAGTTTAGTACAATCCCAAAAGAAGAAGAATCTCATAAGAAATTATGAGAACTTCTCTGCTGGCCAAAATGAGTCATTAACTGATATTCATACCAGATTTCAGATCTTAATCAATGATCTTGAAAGGTATAATATCATCAAGGGACAGTTTGAAATCTGTGCAAAATTTGTTGATGTCAATCCAAACACTTTTTCTGAAGTTATCACTTCATTAATTGTAAGTGAAAAATTGGAGATATATGATCTCTCTGGCTTGTTTGGACTTCTACTAAATTTTGAAGAAACCAAAGCCATAAAGGATCTAAATGCCAAAAGAATTGCAAAAGATCCATCTACTGCCCTTGTTGCAACAACAAGGAAAAATAGAGAACTTTTCTCTAGAGCAGATTACCATCTTACTCTTACAGACTCAGAATCAGATGATGAAACTGAGTCTCTAGAAGCTGAAATGGCATTGCTAGCCCAAAGGTTAGAAAAAAGCAAGATTCAAAGGTTCAAAAGGAAGGCCAACTTTTGATCCTAAGAAAGCTACTTGCTATAAATGTGGGCAAGTTGGTCATATTTCTTCTGACTGCAGAGTGAAGATTGCAGAATCTTCAAATTCTGATAAGTGGGAAGAAAAGGCTAAGAAGTACAAGAAAAAGTACTTCAACTCCAAGAAAATTGGAGAGAAACAACAACCAAAGAAACTAGAGAAAGCTTTGGTTGTTGAACAATGGATAGATGAAGAATCTTCATCATCTGAGGATGATGAAGATATGTGCTTAATGGCTATCACAGAGAGCCAGTTTGACAAAGATGTCAAATTTGCAGAAAAGGCATGTGTTCATCCAGACTGGGATAGAGGATCTGCTTACAATGTAAATCATTTTAAACTTTACTATAGTGATGCAGAAAAACAGAAAATGTTTGAACACATCTATGTAGACTTTTTGAAAAGACTGGAGGAAATACAAGATTTAAAAACCAAACTCAGTCAAGTTCAAAAAGATCTACAATCAAAAGTGAATGAAATAAACCAAAATAAACAGTACAAACTTGAGCTTGATGCTCAATATGACCTTCTCAAAAAGATCAAGCTGGAAAAAGAAGCTTATAAAAACAAAGCTGATCATTATGAAAGGATCTGTAAATCTTTGTGTATTTCATCACTTAAAAATGTGGACTGTTTATCCAAACAGATTCCAGCTCAGATACAAGCGGTCATAGGTGATGAGTTTGATCTTAAAAGTCACATAAATTCAGAAATAAACTCAAAACCTACTATATTTGTACCTGAGATTTTACCTCATACTTTTAGTCATACTGTGGGAGACAAAGTTATATTGACAAATGCTTTTGTTAGACCAAAAATAGTTGCTAAAGAACTGGTATGTGAGACAGAGCCAGACTCTGAAGACACAGACTCAGAAATCTCAGCCTGTGAAACTTCTCAATCTGAACAGCCTGAACTTATAATCACTAATGAATCTTTAGAAACTATCGAACTTGAAAAGAAAAGATTTATAAAAGGCAAAGTTAATATTCCCACAGTACCATCTTTAAAAAGACAAAAAGAGGTAAAAGGAATCAAGAATAAATAGAAAAGTTACAATGTGTTTGAACCTTCCACATCTCAGTCTGTAACTGGTCCAGACAATAATATGCCAAATGACAAATCTAAAGGCATAAAACCAGTAACAAGGGAGTTAAAAAGATCTCAGTCTGTAAGATCTAACTGCCATTCTGGAAAAATCAATTTTCAGTCTGGCAAACTTAACTCCAAATCTGTTTGTGTTAACACTCAGTCTGACTCTCAAAAGTCAAATCTTAACAACCAGACTGAGACCATTAAGCTGCTTAGTGAAAACTTAATGAAGTTAACCACATATTTTAAAACATTTGTTGAGTCAAAACAAGAGTTTAACAGAGGATCTAGTGCAAATAATAACCCAAAATCCAAAAGGACCATTATGTTGAACAGAAAATGTTACAACTGTGGAAATCTGGGACATGAAGGTATTAAATGCACAAAGTCCATTCTTAAACAGCCAAAGGCTGCTTTGATCAAACAAATGTCATCTACAAACAACAAAATCAAAAATAGAGAGGTTAAAAGTCAACTTCACAGACTTAGCACCAAAACTGCTAAAGAATTGACTCCAACCAACTCTAAAGAACCCATCAAAAGATGGGTTCCCAAAAGTAACTAATTGATTTTGTTTGTCTTGTGCAGGGTAACAGCAAATGGTACCTAGACAGTGGATGCTGAAGACACATGACAGGTTCCTTGAAGAATCTGTCAGAGTTTGTAGAAGAAGAAGGACCTTCTGTCAAATATGGTGACAACTCTGTTGCCAAGATAAAAGGTTATGGTGTGGTAAAGGCTGGCAACATCAGAATAACAAAGGTGGCCTATGTTGAGGGATTAAAGCATAACTTGCTTAGTGCTAGCCAGATTTGTGATGATGATGGTGAAATCAGAATCAGAAAGAAGGCCGCTGTTATCTATAATTCTAAAGGCAAACCTATATTAGTTGCCAAAAGAGAAAGAGATATCTATCTCTTGGATCTTTCTTCTGCAGACAACAATGTAGAGACTTGTCTCTATACTCAGTCTGTGCCAGAACTAAGCTGGCTATGGCATAGGAGGTTATCCCACCTGAACTTCAAAAATATTAACCTCCTGTCAAAGAAGAAACTGGTTAGAGGTCTGCCTGATGTTACATTTGCAAAAGACAAACTTTGTCCTGCATGTACACTAGGGAAACAGACCAAGAACCATTTTCCATCCAAATTGTTAGCTACAATTGATCAACCACTGCATATGCTCCATATGGATCTGTTTGGACCCATGAGCATTAGCAGTTTGGGTGGAAAGAAGTATACACTTGTGGTTGTGGATGAATACACAAGGTATACTTGGGTCATCTTTCTTAAAGCTAAAAGTGATGCTCCTGAAGAGATTATTAATCTAATCAAGAGGGAAAAATTGCAGAAAGATGCACCTGTCAAGCAACTCAGGAGTGACCATGGTACAGAATTTAAGAATTCTACTCTCATTGAATTCTGTACTGACAAAGGCATTATTCAAAACTTTGCCTCTGTCAGAACTCCTCAACAAAATGGTGTTGCTGAGAGAAGAAATCGTACACTCATAGAAGCTGCAAGAACCATGTTATGCCATGGTCAAATGAAGATTTATTTTTGGGCAGAAGCAGTTAACACTGCCTGTTATACCCAAAATAGATCTATTTTGGTCAAAAGGCATGGCAAAACTGCATATGAGCTGTATCACAAGAAGGTTCCAACCATCCATTACTTCCAGACCTTTGGAAGTAAATGCTACATTCTCAATCAAAGAGATCAATTAGCAAAGATGGAACCTAAATCTGATGAAGGAATTTTTGTTGGCTATTCATCTATCTCAAAGGCCTACAGAGTCTACAACAACAGAAGGAATAAAATTGAAGAAACCATCAATGTCACCTTTGATGCTTCCTCTGCTAATGATGAACATGTTTCTCAGTCTGATGTTCATTTATTGGAAGATTTATCTGTTGTGGGATCTGAATCTCAAATCCCAGTTGTTGCTAACCGACAACAAGACTCTGAAAGTGATAATGAAGATGCTCAACCTGCTCATTCAATGACAGTACCTTCATCAACAGAAGATGAATCTGTGTCCAGAGATTCAAATTCTTCTTATACATGTGTTCAGTCTGGTAGTTTTCAGTCTGTAAACTCTACAGACTCAGACTTGCCCTATGTAGAAGATGATGCAGAACTCAGTCCTGCTATTTTTCCACCAAATGAGAATGATTTACCATTCAATGATGAATCATCTCTAGGAGTCAAAGAACACAAGTATCATCCAATTACAAAAATAATTGGAAATTATGTTTCTGGTGTACAAACAAGAGCTCAAGTATCAAGCTCACCTTCTGCAAATTTCTGTTACTTCACAAACTTCCTGTCAATCATTGAACCAAAGAAAGCTGAAGAAGCCTTGAAAGATGATGATTGGGTTGAAGCAATGCAGGAAGAGTTAACAGAATTTGACAGAAACAATGTTTGGACCCTAGTTCCTGCTCCAAAAGGGAAAACCATTATTGGAACTAAATAGGTTTACAGAAACAAGATGGACAAGGATGGAGTGATAATAAGGAACAAAGCAAGGCTAGTTGCTCAAGGCTACAAGCAGGAAGAAGGCATTGATTATGATGAAACCTTTGCCCCTGTAGCCAGAATTGAAGCAATTCGGTTATTCTTGGCATATGCTGCATTCAAGGACTTCAAAGTCTATCAAATGGATGTCAAGAGTGCATTTCTGAATGGCAACTTACAGGAGGAAGTCTATGTGAAACAACCTCCAGGTTTTGTAAGTTCCACTTTTCCAAATCATGTCTATAAATTGCAGAAAGCACTATATGGACTAAAACAAGCTCCAAGAGCTTGGTATGACACCTTATCATCCTATCTTCTTAGTAATGACTTTATTAGAGGATCAATTGATAAAACTTTGTTCTTCAAAAGGAACAAGGCAGATGTCATACTAGTCCAAATCTATGTTGATGATATTATATTTGGGTCTACTGATGAAAAATTGTGTAAATGGTTTTCAAACTTAATGTCAAAACAGTATCAAATGAGTATGATGGGTGAATTAACATACTTTCTTGGTCTACAAGTACATCAGAAACCTGATGGTATCTTCATCAACCAAGGTAAATATGTCAATGACCTACTTACTAAATATTCTTTAAAGGACTGTTCAATTATGAAAACACCAATGAGCACTGCAGATAAGTTGGATAAGGATCAGTCTGGCAAGTCAGTCTGTCAAACCACTTATAGAGGTATGATAGGATCTCTACTATACCTCACTGCAAGTAGACCAGATATCATGTTCTCAACATGTTTATGTGCTAGATATTAATCTGAACCTAAAGAATCGCATCTAAAAGCTGTAAAAAGGATTTTTAGGTACCTAAAAGGTACTCCTAACCTGGGTCTTTGGTATCCCAAAGACTCTGGTTTTGATCTAATTGGATATACAGATGCAGATTATGCAGGTTGTAAATTAGACATGAAAAGCACTTCTGGTGGATGTCAACTGCTAGGTGGCAAACTAGTCAGTTGGTCAAGCAAGAAACAGAATTCTGTTGCTATATCCACTGCAGAAGTAGAATATGTGGCTGCTGGTAGTTGCTGTGCTCAATTGCTATGGATGCTAAATCAACTAGCAGACTATGATTTGGTGTTTACAAAAACTCCAATCATGTGTGATAACCAAAGTGCCATTGCCATCACTGAGAATCCTGTATTTCACTCCAGGACAAAGCATATTGAGATCAAACATCACTTTATCAGAGATTGTGCTGAGAAAGGTAAAATGATTCTCAAATATGTGCCAACAAATGACCAATTAGCAGATATCTTTACTAAACCTCTTAATGAAGATAGATTCTTATATCTGCTTGGTCAACTAGGAATGCTCAACCCCTAGTAAACCCTTGAATCTGTATGATTCAATTCTCAGTCTGTGTTTGCTTTTAAATCTGTATAACTGTATTCTCAGCTACATACAATCAAAAAGCACAGACTAAGAGATATATTTGTACATACTTTCTAAGAAAATACCAAAAAGATTTTATTTTCTCTCAGTCTGACTGATTATATGTTTTAGTCTGTGTGACTTCTTCCAGATTAGCTACACAGACTAACTGTATTCATTCAGACTAAAACCTCTATTTTTTGTGCTTTATTAATTCATAAGGTTAGTATTTTAGTACTGTTAGTATTAATACTGCTAGTTACTTTTAGTACTGCTGGTTAATACTGATAAGCCTTTTTAATACTGCCCTCATGAATTCGTATTTTAGCACTGTTAGTATTAATACTGCTAGTTACTTTTAGTACTGCTGGGTTAATACTGATTTTTTTTTTTTTTTTTGCTGCTGGTAAAGATTGGTACAGTTACCACTGTTAGTTAACTTTAGTACTGCTTTTGCAGTTACCACTGTTAGTTGATTTTAGTACTGCTTTGGCAAGTTACTACTGTTAGTTAACTTTAGTACTGCTTTTGCAAGTTACTACTGTTAGTTAATTTTAGTATTGCTTTGGCAAATTACCGCTGTTAGTTAACTTTAGTACTGCTTTCGCAGTTACCACTGTTAGTTGATTTTAGTACTGCTTTGGCAAGTTACTACTATAAGTTAACTTTAGTACTGCTTTTGCAAGTTACCACTGTTAGTTAATTTTAGTACTGCTTTCACAAGTTAGTACTGTTAGCTATATCAATCTGTTACCACTGCCGGCACAACCTTCTTTTAATTTTTTTTTTATTTTATTTTCTTTAATAAAAATAAATAAACAACAATATCTTTGCATTTAATGCTAATACCACTTTTATGGTAATAATCATTAAAAGTTTTGGCGCTTGTTGTCTATTTATCTGCTCAATACAAAAAGTGCACGTGCTTCAGCGTTACTGTTGCAGAGAAAAGGATAAACCGTCAAGTGGGTCCCATTTAACGGAAATTTAATTTCTTCAAATACCCATTTTCGTTTTCCCCTTTTCTTCTTCACCTGTACTTGCACATCCAAAATTTCACAGAGTTTGTAAGCCCTAACCTAAATCGCTCAACCATTTTTGAAATCAATCTCAAAAATTCTTCATTTAAAATGGCTGATCAATGGGCTTACACGGCACCTGCCAACATCGCTGCAGCTAAACCCTTCAAATAGGGTAAACAGGTAAAACTCTGTATCAATAATCAAGTAGCTACCATTTCCATTCCTGACTCTAAAAAGAATAAAGGGTTTGAGGAATTAACTGCTTTTATGTCTGCTCATCCATTAAGGGGAGCATTCTTTAATACAGTTCCTCAAATATACCCACATTTTTTAATGGAATGGTGGTATACTTGCTCCTCAAATAGTACCAATACTGCAATTACTGGTACTATTGATCATGGTAAACGGGCAGTTACCATTGATCAGGAGCTAATTAGGAATGTCTTAGACTTGCCTTTAGGAAATAATTTTGAACCCATTCCAACCAAAGAAGCAGCAAGGGCTTCTCTTACTTTGGTTGGATATACCAAAGAAAAAGGCACCATCTTGATGTCAGGATTCACCCCCAGATGGAAATTTTTAATCCCTGGCATCATTAGAAGTCTAGGAGGAAAATCTGGTAGCACAGGGGAGTTAAACGAGTTTAAAACTCAACTGTTGAGCTCATTCATCACAGGTTTAAACATCAACTTTGCAGAGTTGTATTTTCAAGAAATTTTAAAACTAGTGAATGAGTCACAGAGAATTTTTAATGTACCTTTTATAAGGTTACTCTCCCTGTGCATCCAATCCAGATTAACTGGGTCTGTGTATATGTCCTTTAATAACAAAACTGCAGATATACATGTACCTGTGCTCACATATAAAGTGTTCAACCATCCGGTTCCACTTTCTGGAGCACCTATCACTGCTGCTATGCAGCAATGGATTGATCACCCATATGTTGCTTCTGCATCTATGGAAGGTGATAGTCCAGGTGATAGTGAGGGTACTGAGACCCAAGCTGTTGAAGATCGTGTGGCTGAAGCAGAGCACACAGACTCCAGGGATACAGACTCAACTCAGTCTGTGCACTTGGAGTCAGACTCAAACATTCCTGAGTCTGTTCCATCTTCAACAGAAGATGCAGGTAGTACTTCTTCTTCATCTGAGGACATGGATATAGATCAACCCTCTTATCCTAGCCCATCCTCACCCACAAAAGAGAGTCACAAACAAACCAACCCAGATGAGTCACCACTCACTCTGGAGGAATCACCAGACTCAACCCCAAAAAGTATAGCACAAGTGGAATCATCATCCATGGAATTGGATGTCAATAGAACACCTTCCAGTGCTGTAGTCCATTCCACTGCAGCTCTGCTAGAGTCTGTGGTGCCAATGGCTATCCAACTGACCTAACCTACACCTAGTTTAGTCAGCTTGGATACCCACATTACTGCTACTACACTGACCCCTGTAGTATGCATTGAAGAAGATGCTCCAATCCTGAGCACTACCACCCCCCTCTTTACCCCACTCACAATGGCTGAACCCATAATGACCACTAGTCCTGTACTAGTTCACATTCCAGTGAGTCCTTTCTTACACTCCTCTGCACAGATCGCCAATGCCCCAGTCATGTCCCAGACTGAGGTACATATCTCATTTTTTTTGCCTGATGAACTACCATCTTATCACCAGATGGTTAGTGAAGGCATACCAACTTCCACATCAGTTGCCAGTGATACTGTTCCATTACACCAGGGACTGTTTGAGGCAACAGGTGCAGCACAATAATTTCCCAGTGATATCTTATCCTATCACCGGATTAGATCTGAGGGAACAACTACACCACTCAATGTCTATGATCGCTTTTCCATGCACAGGACACAGAGTGAGGCAAAGAGTGCAACCCCAAAAGATTCCAGTGATCTTGCTCAGTCTCAACATGAGTCAAGTGAGGAACACATACCATCACCCAATTCTAACCCTTCCAACCAGACCCAGTCTGTGCCTTCTAGTACACTTAATGATGTGCTTTCTGCCATCAACAAGTTGTCTGAATGGGTACAGACTGAGTTCAATAATAATCAGAAAGAGCTAGAGAAGATGAAGCATCTAGTCTCTACTATGATGGATAAAGTGGATATGCTGGAGGAAAAGGTATCCAATAGGTTAGATGAAATGCAGACCACCCTCTCAAACTTAGTAGATGATGTCAAAAAGGGGGAGAAGATGAAGTATGGGTCTGCAGAAGCTAAAACCTCAAAAGATAAAGATTTAAATAATAAATCCTTAGATTTAGGGGGAGATAGCAGTGAGGGAGATGATGGAGATGATGGACCCGAAGGTGCTAGGGTGAAGTCTCAGACTGAAGCTCAGTCTGTGCCACAGACTGAAAATATGAGTGCACAGACTGAGGGGGAGCAAGAAGGATTGCAGGCTGGTGAACTTACTGAGATGGCTGCACAGACTCAGGGGGAGTCATCCATTGTCTTACACATAGACCCAATTGCAACTATCTCAGCCCAAGGTCAGATGGAGTTGAAGAGACCAAGGGAAGAAGATGAAGATGTTCAACCACTGCAGATCATAAGAGCCAGAAAGACAAAAAGAATGGCCAGGAGGATTCCTGAAAGGGATATCTTTGATTCCCAACCAAAGATGAAGGGGATCAAGACCTGGGATCAGTTTGTGAAGCTGGCTGAAGAGCAGGACACTGATGGTGAAGATGATGATGTCATTAATCCTGATTGTAGTTCTGAGTCTGAGGTATTTAGAAGATCAGATGATGATGAAGATGATGCTACTTTTGGAGGTGTAGATGAAGGTGCCTCTAAAGTCAAGACTGGAGAGTCTAAGTCTGTGCCTTCTGAACCTGCACAGACTGAGACACATCATCAATCACAGACTCAGAGCTCAGAGCAACCAGCAGCAAGCACTGATGCTCTAATTATCAGTGCTAAAGCCATTCAAGCTGAAGCCAATCCTGCTAGACCAACCACAACAACCAGAACACTGCCTCCAGGTAGAAGTGAAATTGAAGATAGAATGCAATGGAGAAGTGCTCACCTGATTAGCACTTATCCTGGGTCAAGCTCTACCATGGAAGAAGTTATGGATAAGGGTAAGGGCAAGGAGATTGCCTTATCCAAGCAGGAAAGGTTAAGCAAGATCAAGAAGATGGTGGATGATCATGCTGCTGGCACAAGAAATCCTGAACTGACAAATCTACAGGATGAACTCTTGCAACAAGAAGCTACTGCTCAAGGCATGTCTTTAACTGAGTACTTAAATGTACTAACTGAAGAAGAACAGAAGCTGAAGGAAGCAAGATTTGTTGACATGCTCTCCAAAGAATTAGAAGATGAAGACTGTTCACAGACTCAAACCAGAAGGAGTCAAGTTGAGCAACAAATCAAGGAAGATGAAGAGCTGTCAACAAAGTTACAGAAGATAGAGAGCCTGAAGCCAAAGCTACAAGCCACTTTCTAAAAGTCAAAGCTCAAACAGAAGATTAGAGAATGTCATCTGAACAAGATTGGACAGAAATTGAAGCTGGAGCTGACTTTGACCAAGAGCAAGAGGATGGTATGGGTGGATGAACTGTACACTCTAGGGCTTAAGGAATGGCAATCCATTGCCAATCTTTTGAAGAGTGAAGCTGACAAGGATCTGAAGAAAGAAGTTCTAGATGAGCTATCTTACCTAATTGAGCTAGTTCTCAGTCTGGGGCTCATCTCAGAAGAAGAGTACAAGTTGTTTTGCATAGCAAACAATTTTGTAATCAAGAAGAAGTCAGCTGGGTTATCCACAGAGAATGAGCAGAGAAGGGAGCATCCTCTACCCAAAGGTATTGTTTTCATAGATAGATCTTATGTACAGACTGACAACATTGAAAGTCTGTGTTATAGAGATATCAATGGGATAGAATGCTTCCAGGATCAAAATGGACTATATAGAGAGTCTCTGCTACACTGCATTGCCCTGCTGAAGGAATGCAAACATTCTCAAGCCAGACCATTCAGAAGAAGACTGATTAGGTGGTTATTCAACAACCTTTCCCAAATCAGGATGATGATTGGACTTGAAGATATCTGCAAGAAGATCATCCTAGAGTATCAAGAATTTGAAGACAAATCTGATAAGGAAATGGAAACACTGTTGAAAAGGAAAGTGGAAAAGATGAAAGAGATCAAGGCTCGGAGAAAGGACTGAAGATTGTTATAGTTATATTATTTACAATCTTATGTAATAATTGTAATATTTTTGTATACTAACTATGACTTTGACTTTATATATATAAGTCTAAGATTCATAAGTTATGTTGTACTTTAGTATTTATTATTTCTCCATTATCTTTTGTAAATAGATGTTGACATCATCAGATAGGGGGAGATTGTTGGGAAAAACAATGATCAAACCTAAGTTATAAATCTGAAGATTCAAAATCTATCTCAATTGTATTCAGGAAAAACTTAGTGAATTCCTGAGTCTGTGTTTCTGAGTCTGTGCTGCACAGACTAAAGAATTGTTTCTGAGTCTGTGCTGCACAGACTGAAGAATCTCACAGACTGAAAGCCTTGCTCTTCCTGAAGACTTATGAATTCATCATCTGAAGAATGAAGATTGAAGACAAAAGACTTCACAGACTGAAGATCACAGACTGATGATCACAGATTGAAGATCACAGACTGAGAGCACAGACTGAAGAGCACAGATTTAAGAATGAAAGTACAAGTGTACAGAAGATATTCTTCTCTTCTTAGGCTAGATACAACTGATAAGATGTTTGAGAAAGGTCATACATCGAACAAAGGTTTTCTTCTCAACAAAGAAACCTTTTACCTTTTGCTTTTTTTATTTCCAAGAAAAGCAAAAAGGGTAGAGTGCAAAGTTGCCCAAGATGAATGTGTTATCCCTTGGACAACTGACTGAGCCGGTTAATAGAAGTTGATACTCAACTCTATAAATAGCAGCTCAATAGCACTCTTCAAGAAATCCAAGTATCCAAGAAAACCAAGCACTCAAAGTAAAATAGTATACAAGACCTTTAAGCTTAGGCTCAAAGCATTACCACACTAACTGTTAAAGTTTGTAGTGATAATTGTATCTTAATATACTAATACTTGGATCGTATTCAAACCATCTGTGTGGGTTTGAATACTTTGTCATCTGTGTGAGACAAACACTTTATTGTGAATAATACTTTGATTCATAATAAGCTCTGTGTCAAAATTAATCTTGTTTTCCGCCGAGATTAATTTAAACTTGTTTGATATAAAACTTGGATATAAACTAACACGTTAAGATAACTGTTATTTAATCTAAGTTTTGGGAACCTTGTGAACCAACATAATAATATATGTAGTATTTATATTTATTATTTATTAATTATTATAAAATAATAAAATAATAATATAATATTAATTAAATAATTTGTTAACGGGAGTTAAGAGATTGACACGTGCCATTAATGCTTACGTGATAAATTCTAAAGCTTTCTTTTATACTCCTTTAGTATATATATATATATTATTTTATTATATAAGTACGGGCAGTTGCACGTAACTCTAACATAACTTCCGGTCACCGTCACTCATACCGTTAAATAATTAACGACCGGCCGACACGCCGTGATATTTCCGTCAAATCGTTGCCACCTATACATATACCATCCACACACATTACATTATTAATTATTAAGTTATTATATTAAATTTAATTTAAACAGTTAATTAAAATAAAAATAGACATATCACGACACAACCATCAAACACACATATACATACATTCCCCCAATTTTTCATATCCCTAGGTCAAAATCAATTCAATTTCAATTTCAATGGGCGTTGATTACTACAACATACTGAAAGTAAATCGCACAGTAAGCGATGAAGAATTGAAGAAAGCGTATAAGAAATTAGCAATGAAATGGCATCCTGATAAGAACATTACGTCATCATCATCGAGTAATAAAATTGCTGAATCGAAATTCAAGCAGATCTCGGAGGCTTATTATGTTCTCAGCGATCCTAAAAAACGTCAGATCTATAATTTGTACGGTGAAGAAGGATTAAAATCAGGTCAATTTGATGATGATGATTTGTCACCTACTGCAATCAAGTCCAATTCTAGGTTTAGGTTTGATCCACGTGATGCTGATGAGATTTTTGCCGAGTTTTTTTACGGATCTGATGCCGCCGTCTCCGGCGGTGTCGGCGGCGGCGGTGGAAGGAAGAAGGGGAATAATTACAGTAATTTAGGGGGAAATAATGTGAAGAATGGTGTACGGAAAGCGGAAACGGTGGAGAATAAATTAAGTTGTAGTTTGGAGGAACTTTATAAAGGTTCTAAACGTAAAATGCAGATTTCAAGAATTGTTCTCGATGATTCAGGGTATGTATGTTTGTATGCTTGTATTTTTTAAGTTAATTAATTTGAATTTGAATAATTAACTCAAATAATAATTTTTTTATATACATATAAGGATAAGGAGTAGTGTGGATTAAAATTCGGATGTATATGCATTAATCTTAATAATTTATCTGAATTCCATATATGTATCTGAAAATTATGGGAACAATTAGTTCCTATTCTCTTACTTTTATAAGTGAGGTTTTATAATTAAGTTCTTGTTATATAGAGGAAATATCAAATGGGAATTTAAATATAGCTAAAAACTGAATCACTAATTTGTACCACTTGTGAATTAGATGTATCTGTATCCAAAATATTATTGCTATATATATGTTGTAGATTTTGAGTTTAGGGTTTATTTATGAATAATTTTTCTTCTTCTTCTTGTGATTATGACTTGATTTGTTGATCAGGAAATTTTGTTTTTGGTTAGTATATGTCTGGATTGCTGAAATAGATGGTTTGAGTGCAAATCCAAATAACATATTGTATAATAATATACTAAATGGATGATGATTTTTGAGTGAAATACTCTGTGTATGTGTTTGAGTTGATGATGAATGAGTTGCATTGCAGGAAACCAGGGACTCTTGAAGAGATATTACCAATCCACATCAAACCGGGCTGGAAAAAGGGAACAAAAATTACATTCCCAGAAAAAGGAAACCAAGAACCTGGTGCAGCCCCTGGAGATCTTATTTTTGTGGTAGATGAGAAGCCTCATGGCACCTTCAAACGAGATGGTAATGATCTAGTCTTCACTAAAAGAATCACCCTTTTGGATGCTCTCACTGGAAGAACCATCAAGGTGACAACTTTAGATGGTAGAAATCTCGTTATCCCGTTAACCGAGGTGATCAAACCAGGCCATGAGGAGGTGATCCAAAATGAAGGAATGCCAATTTCAAAAGAACCAGGGAAAAAAGGGAACTTAAGGATCAAGATTGATATCAAATTTCCATCCAGGCTAACTGGTGAACAGAAGTCGGATCTTAAACGGGTCCTGGGTGGCGGAAGCAGAGTTGATGACTAATTTCTCGTTTTCAAGAAACCGTGAGTACTTCTAACTGTTGACAATGGAAGAAGCTAAATCAAATGTACATACAATGGGTAACTTACTTGGTATTTTCAGTGAGCAAATTGTGCATAGTAGAAATACTTTATAGTCTTGTTGCCTGCCTAATTTTATTTGATCTTTAGCTAACTAGTTAATAATCTCTATTCACACGTTCGATAAATCTGTATATCGTTAAGCAGAGAGGCTATGTTCGTGTTTATTTGTACGTCTGGGATTGAAAACGTTTTGTGTTTTTAATCTATCACACTTATTTGTGTACCTAGTTATTTTATTGTCTACTAAATTGTCATTCTTCTATATGCAGTATGCAAATGTTAGTTTTTAGATTCTATTGTTATGGTTATTGACAATATTGATCCCCGTGTTCTATTGTTGGCGAAGTGCATCTTTTCGACATTATAACCAACGATCACATATCAGATATTTTTGTTGTACTTTTGAATAACTTATGATTGGGAATTCAATAGTGTATACAATACAATATCTCATGGCATAACATACACACTTCCTACACACACTTTATTCAAGCATAGAAATAGCTTTCTATAAAACTGCAATCTTGTATCCTGTAAGCCTAATTCGGGCCATAAGTAGGTCGATTTTTAGAGGCTGTGTTTCTCGATCATCCTATGAAGTTCATCCTTCTTGACACCAACAGTCCTTTCAAGTTCTTTGCCTCTCTTGACTAATATGAAAGTTGGCATTGCTTGTACATCAAAATTCTTAGCCACATCCTGTTACAAATCATTCAAAATTTGAACCCAAATTGATGTTTTACAATCATCAAATTAGATGTAGAAGAACTTACAGGTAATTCATCGACATCAATCTTGATAAACTCAACATCTGAAAACTCAATGGCTAAGTCGTGAACCGCTGGTTCAATAAATTTGCAAGGTCCACACCAGTCTGCCGAGAAATCAATCACCATCTACAAGTTCCAAATCATTAGGATGTTAATAAAAGTACTAGTTCTCGTATGCCCGACTAAACCAAGATAAATATGTTTTTTCATAGTGATCATGCGATAGAGAAATTTAAACAATTGTTATAAACCTAGAAATACTTATTGAACTTTATGAAGTTCTAGACTTATTCTGATAAACAGTTTTGTTGCCACTACTATCAAACTGAAAGTTTGACATAAACAATGATATAATCGTAGTTATGACAACCCAAAATCCAGAAACTATTAATACGAATTGAAATTACGCCGTCAATTATCGATCTCTTACCAGTTTGTTTGATGCTCTTGAGCTCTGAAACTGTTTTTTCCAGTGGTCTAATGAATGAACGGAATTTAGTTTTCCATGTTCTGATCTTTGTTGTGCTGAAACTTGTCCTCCCATCTTCCTTCTTCTTTCTTGTGTAATTAATATCTTTGAGTTCTTACAAACAAGCTCTATGTCTATGTCTATATATCTATATATCTATATATCATATGTGTCTATATACAGATTGAAACTTGAAGTGGGAAAAGTGTTTTTAGATGTTAACATGGTATAGGATTCTTGTTCCATTCTTTTAAACTAGTAAAAAGTATTAGAAAGCATAAAGGATTGTCTATCTTTTGTTGGTCTATAGATCGACTCTCTAGTTTTTACG
This sequence comes from Gnaphalium uliginosum, assembly GCA_963930675.1. NCBI lineage: Eukaryota > Viridiplantae > Streptophyta > Magnoliopsida > Asterales > Asteraceae > Gnaphalium > Gnaphalium uliginosum. Next base: position 45,109,031 of record OZ005682.1, read on the forward strand.
ACGATGCTAAATGCAAAACAAGTGATTTTTTTTACATAAACGTGTACATCAGTAACTGGTGTTACATTCGATGAATGTGTGAGATTTTTTATTTTCATCAAAATCCAAATATACTTATCTCGACTTGAAACACAACCGACTTTAGTACGTATATTATTTATAATTTTTAAGTTAAAGGCGAGGTATTTAGTTAAACAACGATCAATATATAGGAGGTAAAGGCCAGTAATGGTTCTAATCAATTTGTAAAGATGAACGAAAACAGAAATCGATATAGTTTGTGGGTCTTGGTTTATATTCGTATTCACCCCTGACCTAGAAAAAGGAGGTTGGTCAAAAGCACATGTTCTCTAGTTTTAAACATATTAAAGGCATTAATCATGCTAGAAATAACAAAAAGTACGAGACGAATCTGACATATAAACCATGCTAACCCAACAGCCAAAAAAGAATAGAGGACTTTCAACTATTAGTTCTTAAACTGTAATGTCTCGATGATTCTCCGTATTCAAGTTGTGTAAAGGTTAGTGGACTGACTAACAAAGATTACAGCATTCGACTTAAATAACCAGTAATCGCACAAAACAGGGGATGCAAGAAAAAACACTATGCAGATCAAAAAACTTAAAATCAACAAACAGAATGACAACATTTGAAAACACCCAACTGTAATTTTGTTTCGGTTCAATAAGAGAACAGCTACAATTTTCACAAAGACAGTATCGACAATAGGCATTATAAGAAAGAACACTTCGTTAGTCACATGATTAAAACATGTTTTGAGTTGATAATTATGTGTAAAAAGGAGGACAAGTTCAATTCTCCAATTAAAAAGTCTGATTCCCCATGGGGGACCGAAAGCATCAAATTCTTCACTACGTTGTATTCTATTATAGACTCTTCTATGATGTTTTTGGGACCTGGGAGATCAGATTCTTCGCAGAACTTATCGCAATCCATATTAAATTCAGAAGTAAATTATACTTTGAGAAAAAGGGCTCCTCATTGGTGTCAGAAGAAACACAAACTCAGTCCATGTTTCATGTAAAATAGATAGATCAAGTTTTAACCATTTACCCAAAACAGGATTAGTAACCAAAAAAAGAAGACTATAAAGCAAACCTAAGAAGCTGCCAAGGGTCAAGACTCTGCAGCTTCAACACCAGCAGCATGGTGGTTGTAGGCATAGCCGCTACCATTACCCCTGCCACCTCGTCCTCTACCACCATGGTGGTTCCTTGGGATATAATTTCCGGGCTGCTCATTGTATTGGTTACGTCCATTCTGATAGGGTCCACCTCTTCCGCCACTTCGACCCCCACGTCCATTTCCGTAACCTCTGCGACCACCACCACTGCTACCGTTGCGGCCACCACCTCTTTGGTTCTGATAAGATCGCCGAGGTACATATTGCTCCTTGTACTCTGCACCACCTGCATTTGTTTCGACCGGCTCCGTCTGAGCTGGAAATTCTATGGAGTTTTCAGCTTCTGCCTCGTGCTGCTGAAGTAAATGCTACCGTCAATATACGGCAAAAAGATAATAAGAGTTCGAAAACTAAGAGGTGACAAAATGGGTAGATCAAACACTTCTTTGTTTCTTCTTTTCTCAGTGTCATACATACCTAATATTTTAATTATTGATGAAAAGCTATATTATTAAATTAATCTTTTAAAAAGGTAATTTGGAAGGTCATTTTGACATTTGAATACACTGTGGGTGATATTAGACCCATTTCTAATTTTCCATTTTAGCATATTTTGATTTCCCTTATACCCATATTTGACCTATTAGAGCAAACTAAAACCCAATTTGACGTGTTTATATCATGAACAGATAAAAAATGGCCCCTTCTAACTAAAAAATTCGGGGAAACAAGCAGCACCTTGGGATGATCTTCAGTCGGACTAGATTGGTCTCCAGAAATCTCATTTATCTGGAAATCTGTAACATCAACTTCCTACAGAACAATCACGGGTTAGATACTAACAATTATTTTCTTTATATCATCAAACAGAAGCAAAGTTGGTTTAAAAGACAAAGATGTTAATCTTTAACTCCAAAACCAACGTAAACTCATAGTCATAATCATTTTGACCGTTCAACATTTTCATTTTCTGTGTCTACTTTATAAGGTAATTATTATGTAATTCGCATGACAACCACAGTTTTTCTAAACATTTTCTTTTGTTAAACAGTAAGATCTTAAAGCTTCTGTATCTCAACACTACAGGTTTGGTTCAATCACACAAAATTTCAGGGCACTTTCTACATCTACTAAGCAAACTATACTAAGATTCACTCAACCCTTATCTTTGTTTTGCTACTAACACTCATCGTCCATGTATGATGGCATTTAATAGTTACATTATCAGCCTATAGTTTCTCAAACTATCAAGATAAATGTCCAGAAACCAGTATGTGTCCATCTGCACATGTGACAGCAGGTCCTGAGCATTAATATCCAACAAACCAATGACACATAGAAACATTCATTCACAATGATATCAGAAGTCATAAACAACTTATATTTTTCCAGACACAGTATAACCATCAACACAATCGATATTTGTTACATGGACTACGGATGATATAATATTAAAAAAAGATAAATACGAATTTAACCAATCAAAATTCTCAATTTCAATCAAAAAGATATTAATGACATCATCATGATTTCATATGACCCCTTTAACAATTTACTAACGTTCTCTTGTGAAATATAAAAATAAATAAATTAAAAAAAAAAACATTCACAGTTACAAAATACATTATTTTCTACATAAAATAAAAAGTTCACATGCTTTATAACTTTTTCCAAATAAACAACAAAATTTCAAGGTTAAATCATTAAAAAGTTATCTAACATGCATATTAGTTCTATTTAGTATAGAATCAAACTTCTTATAAGCTTAACATATATTTTCGACATTTAACTTATTCTAACCGAGTAATGCATCTCCTGATGTTGGAGCATCATTGTCTTATTCAACTCCAAAATGCTCCCCAAATCTCCAACAGGACCAGATCATATAAAGATCTTAAAGTAAAAAAAGGATGCTGGAATTCAATAAGAGGAATCTGGATTTGGCCTATAAAAAAAGGATGCGGGAATTCAATAAGAGGAATCTGGATTTAGCCTACTATTCTCACTCCCAGATGCCTACTTAAACCTACCAAACACCACCAAATTAAATACTTCTCAAATACCTACAGAATTTCTTCAGTTTTATCTAAGAGAAGTTTGACCCCAAGATGTAGTTATTAGCAGCATATTAGTAAAACTCTGCAGTTTGCTTTATGTAAGTTCCAAGCCTAATAAAATTTCTCCAGGACAATAACAAGCCACAACTTGTTCAAGTAAATTACTAAATCCATAACTTGGTTGAGCTTCTCATGTTTAAGGACCTGTTGGCAAAATTATAGTACTAATGAGATTTGTATTGTAGATGAATTTACAGATTTACAGATACTTAGAACGGCTTTAATCAAAAGCTTTACCCTAAAACATCGCTACTAAGGGATTGTTTGACACTACTAGTCCTAATTATGACGAAGCAACATAAGTATATAGTGCATACAGGGGTTTAGAAGCCACTAGAGACATTAAGATTTCTATAAACATCACATATTCACTACATAGTAGAAAACACTAAGATCTCATGTAATTATCTTTAAGCAGACAGTATATCAACTTTTATAGCAAAACAGACGACATAACGTGGCGAAATGTGCAGCAGAAAGCAGGCATAAGATATCATCAACCACATTTGGACCAACACCATTTGTATATGGCAACTAAGAAATAGAACTCGAGGTAAATTTGCAACGTTTTAAAAAACCTGAACACAGTAGCCTCTCAAGGCAACTAAGAACCAAACCAACACTACACCCATCTATAATACTAATCTACAAGTCTCCAAGTTTATATCATATTAATGTTGTGTTAAGTAACCAAATGAGCAGAAGTAATATGTAAACCAGAAAGCAACCACATTTCTACAATTAACTCGATTATTAAATGTAAACCAGCCGATTTTACCTTTTGCTCATGGTGAGTAACTGAATTTTCCACCGGCACCTGGAATGCGTAATTTCCAGCTGCTTCTGCAGCCACATCAGCTGTTGCTTTCATCTCCGGGGTTATTTTCAAATAATCTGATCCCATAATCTTCGCTAACTTCTCTCTCAGAGCGGCATCTGTAAATGCCAAAGAGACACTAAATCATAAACTGATTCACAAACTTCACATATACATAAAATAATCAGTTAAACAAAGATTTAAACATACAAGTAACACTCAAGTTCGAACTGATTGGCAGTTCAGACTTCTCAATCCAAAGCTTAGCATGTTCGATGCATCTCTGCAATGCGTTCTGATGCGAAAAACTCGAATCAGCAGGTCTTGAAATTAACAAAGAACTCATAGATGATATTAAATCCAAATCAGTTTCTCCTAACATTACAGCAGCATCATCATCGGTCACATAATCATAAGTTAAACAACAATTCCGCTCATGAGTCCTAGTCAACATAATCGAATTAAAATCGTTTTGCGATTTCACATCAAACATACTCCCGAAATAAATCAAACTCAACAGATCATCCACAACCTCAACCTTAAACGTCGCCGTTTCATTTTCCTCACTACCTAGGGTTTTACTTTTACTTACGTTCTCACCGTCAACTTCCTTCTCATTGCTTTCCTGATTACCTAGGGTTTTAGTCAAAGCGAGATTGATCTCTTCATCAACGGCGACGGACAACGGCTGCCGGAACTTCTCGAGTTCGTCGACGGCGGCGAGGATGGACGGTTTAGATGCGAGGAGATCTTTTTGTTCTTTGTTTTTGATGACGGATTTACCTTGAGCGATGGATTCTTCGAGTTGAGCGATTCGATTGAGTTTTTTTCTTAGGTTACGAATGCGTTTGTTGATGAGTGTGAGGACTGGTCCGTCGGTGACATCCGAATTAGCCGCGGTGGCTGACGCCATAGTTAGAGAATAAAGAAGAGGGGTGAAAGGTTTGGTGTTGCTCCGCCGTGGACAGCGGTGGGAGAGTAGAGCGAGGGTTTTTATTGGGGATTGTGGGGAAGATAGAGAGGGAAAGTGATAGGTGGTAATTACTGTTTTATTTTCTTTCTAAATTTTTAACTTTCATTTATTTATTAAATGTTGATATTTATAATCACAAAGTAAATAAGAGAGTTTAGAGCTAAGGTGCTTCTAGATTATTCTGTAAAAAGTATATTTAGATAATGTTGTATTTGGATTTTAGCTTATTAAAAAAAAAAAAAACTTTTTTAAACTTGTTTCATACACACTTTATGATGTCAAAGACCCAACCTCATATTTGTGAACCCCTAGAATAATAAAATAATTTAGAATAATGAGAATTAAAAGTGAAAAATCAGAGTCTTTTGGGAAATAAAAAGATAGAGATTTGGGCCACGAAATAAAAGTAAATCTGTTTGTACTCCATTTAAAAATCATGGGCCAGCCCAAACCCAATAACAGTAAACAAAAGTAGAACCATTTAGAGATGATGGTTTACTCCCGTTACTCATGCTATCTTTACGCTTGTATACTGGAAAAATAATTTGTCGACCAATCTTTCATGTACCAAAAGTAAATTGAGAGACCAATTATGAAAATCTTAATAAATTCGAGGTCTAAAACTCTAATATTTAGAAAATTCCTTCCAACCGGACCGTTCATTTGTAATTTATGCGGTCAACAGCACAAATGTTATCCCTATATCCTTGAAAGTTGTACTCAGAAGAGAACTACTCTTTTATCATCTCAAAATTGACATTAAAATTAAAATAGTCTATGTGAAGTGAAACCAATATGATGCACACAATAATTAGCATAGTGACATTCAGAACTAATACCACTACAAGAATTAGCTAATCCTTTTTCTTTTTTTGTCTAATTAGGATAGAGTTCCAGCATGTACTGGTATTTCAAATCCCTGACATATCCAATGGACTTGTAAATCCCTTTACACATGGGATTTTGAAATTCTTTTGTACTTTAACAACTTCAACCAAACATGGGATTTCAAAAAAGATTGAACCAAACGCCACCTAAATATAAAGTATATCGACCCACACATTAGTACGTAATATGTGCGACAAAATACCACCCAAGGCTGAAACCCACTTGTTCAACCATTGCAAAAGATCATGATCTCTATGTCACTATGTGCTCACCGATCAGGCTGTTTGGGTCTTACATCCACTGGATAAAAAACTGACCTACAAGAGGCACACGTTGCCCGCAAAATCCAGATAGTTATATTCTTATAGGTATATGATGATGATGATTCGAGTCTAAAATACCGATCTAACTCTTGGATGCTCTTGCATCGTACAAATATCCCGGAATTAAGAGTACTCCAAAAAAGAAGGGTCTTAAACTCATTCCATGTTTTATATAAAAAGAGAGATTGTTTCACCATTTACCAACAAGATTAGTGACCAAAAATCCTATAAGCAAACCTAAACCATGACTACAGGATTAAGATTCTGCAGTTTCAACACCAGAAGCTTGATGGTTGTTGTAGGCAGCATAGCTACCACCATTACCCCTGCCACCTCTTCCCCTACCACCATGGTAGTTCCGAGGGTAATAATTTCCTGGCTGCTCATTGGATTGGTTACGTCCATTCTGGTAGAGTCCACCTCTACCTCCACTTCGACCCCCACGCCCATTACTGAAACCTCTACGGCCACCACCACCACCGTTGTTGCGGCCACCACCTCTTTGGTTCTGATAGGATCGTCGAGGTACAAATTGGTCCTTGTGCTCTGCACCACCTGCATTTGTTTCGACCGGCTCCATCTGAACTGGAGTTTCCATGGAGTTTTCAGCTTCAACCTCGTGCTGCTGAAGAGAATGCATCAACATACAACATTAAGTTATCTAAAAGCTAGAAGTGGCAAGATGCATATGTTGGGTGATCCAAGTAAAAGTTACAGACTGACCCGTCCCCGCAAAAATACGTGTCTTTTCTTTTCTTGAAACTTTAAAAATAGTTAATGTGATCAAAATCTTAAATATAAAATAATTTAGCATTCTTTTGCAATTTTGGTGACTTGACACACTCAGACATGTTCAACCTGTTTCCAAAATATATCATCTTAATTTTTTATACATGTGATCCGTTAGAGACAAAGTAGCCCAATTTTACCCCCAAAAAGATAAAAAGATCAAATATGCCACCACAAATAAAGACTCAAAGAGAAAAAAAGGAGTGGCACCTTGGAATGATCTTCATCTGGACTAGGTTCGCCTTGATAAGTCTCATTCCTTTGGAAATCTGTAGCACCATTTTCCTGCAGAGCAATCAAGGATTAGAAATTTAGGACTCTTCCATTTCCAAAGAAATATTTGCTAACTGTTAATTTAAAATACGATGCGACTCTAATTACTTAATCATCAAATAACAGTCTCCCAAATATCATGTGACAGTATTATCACTCCTCACTAGTCAAACCTCATAACAATATTCACAAAAGTTCCTCCTTAAAAGTTACAGCAACAAGTTACATGGCATGTTGCAACTTCAAAAATACACATTATAAACTTAAAAGTTACTAGTTTACTTGTTTCCTTGTTTAATTATCTAGTTCCATTTCCTAGTCATGTATCTTGAATATATAGAGGTTTTCACCTCTCAATGAACAACACGAATTATCTTTCCTTTAAATCTGTTTACAAGCTTCATAAGAAAACAGTAAACTACAAGAGATCAAGTTTATAGAGCAAAAATGTTAGAACATGTGTAAACCAACAGAAAGAACATCACTTTTTGAAGTGCCGAAAGAATGTGATGGTTCCAAGGTCTAAAGTGCAACATGGAGATGACATAAAGAAAAAAAGAACGATGGAAATAAACCATTCAGAATTGGGCACATAATAAATTTATGATCTAACATCTGCAGATTAAAAACTTTATTCTCATATCCAGTAAAAATGATGTAACACCGCAAATACTTGTGTAATTATGATTTTCATGATCTATAATTTTGTGAGTAGTCACAGACACAACCATATTATTCAAAAAAAATTTACCGCCCATGTGTGAGAGTGAATATGCAGCTTCAGGTGATATTACAGGCATTGAACCAGCAACAAAACGGAAGGTAAGATTAATAATATCACTATATCCGCATGCCAAATAAGATGAACTAAAACATGTGTAGAAGAGTACACATTATTTAAGATCCGTTTAAGTTTTCAAGTATTAAAGCAGTGATTCGGGTAACAACTATTGTAAGTCTTTTGCAAGTGAAAGTGAAAGTTAAAGTAGTAGCTTCGACTGTACAAGTCTCTTGTCAAGAAATATTGTTGTTATTGTTCTTTAATGATTGATTAAACTAAAGCTGTTGTTTGAGTATACTTAAAGCAGGGTGTCAAAGATTACTAAAAGGTAAACTCTTATTCCCTAATTGTGGTGATACAATGGCAAAAAAAAGGCAGAGAAACACAGACTCAAGCAGTACCACATGACAATAGGGTGCAATATAATTTGTGGATATATTTAATTAATCAAACAGGCAAAACTTATTAGTCTTCTTAAATCAGCAGTACCACATGACAACATTTTAAAGCCTTAATCTCTGTCAGGCTTATATTTTCCATCCAAGGGAGAAATTTGTTGAGAATTAGAAGATATCAATTCACAATTCAGCCTGCTCCCGCCCTCCCACACAACTCTGCAGCTGACCAAAAAGGGGGCTTTTATTTTATATCTCATCCACAATAGGACAGTTAATATCCAAAGACCTATCTTAACCTACTGCAAATTTTGATTTTTTATCAGTCAGATTTTAGCGTATCAATTAGCTTTATAATTTCTTTACTCCCCATACAAGATTGATGACAGTGTTAGCAGGCTCTACTTTAGTGAGCACATCCGCACATGGCTGATGGCCCATAAACCAGAGTCTATGTACCTTCAGTCCCTCATATATCTCACTACAAACAAACACTAACTTTGAGTATATTGTCTACATGTGGACCAAACAATTACTTGACACACAGAAAGCCCTTGCAAAAAATAAAAAAATTACTTGACTTGACTTTATAGTGTTAATACACTATTAACATTCTCACGATAATCGAATTTTCTTCTGAATACTTTGCTTCTTGGGTCAAATAACTGATTCTTAAAACTTTCTTCAACAGATTACATTCACAGAACAAAAAGAAGAGCCAGCCAGTGAGAAAAACACGAAGCACAGCAATTCCAGAAACGGTAATGTCTGTTACTGTGTCAAATAAGGCCCAACAACAGGATCTACGGATGAAAACGACAATAACAATTGTTCTACGCTAAACCATAGCCGCTAAACATTGGTTAACATAACTAGTCTAAAATTCAAATAATGCAACTTAAAAATATAATGCATACAGTGATTTAGAAGCCACTAGAGAACCTGTACAGAAGCACAAATGTCATCACCAGTAACAGCACTTTAGACCAACTAAATTTGCAGACAGCAGCTAACAACCAAAAGTCGAGGCACATTTGCAACATTGAGAAAAAGAGAAATACAGTCGACCCTCATTGCAACTATGAACAAGACCAATGCTAGGGCCAACCACTAAACCCAAGTTACAAGTATTGTGCTTTCAGTTGTAAACTACATCACCGAATAAATTTAAGTAATGCAAAAAATATTTGATAAATTCCTTCATTAGAGACAAAATACACATAATCCATTAGATTTGAAGGCAAAAAGATTACCTTTTGTTCATGTTGAGTTACTGAACTTTCCACAGGCACCTGGAATACATAATTTCCAGCGGCTTCTGCCACCACATCAGCAGTAGCTTTCATCTCTGGCGTTATTTTGAAATAATCCGAGCCAATAATCTTTGCTAACTTCTCCCTCAACGCAGCATCTGTAGAGACCAATAATCATCATTATATACATAAACCAATTTGCATAAACAGGCTAATAAATTTAATTAATTTCCGTCTTACAAGTAACATTAGAGTCCGAAGCAATCGCCTGTTCAGACTTCGCAATCCAAAGCTTGGCATGTTCAATACATCTCTGCAACGAATTCTGATGCGAAAAACTTGAATCAACCGGTCTCGAGATCAACAACGAACTCATCGATGATATCAAATCCAAATCACTCTCTCCCAACATCACAGCAGCATCATCATCAGTCACATAATCATAAGTCAAACAACAATTCCGCTCATGAGTTCTAGTCAACATAATCGAATTAAAATCGCTTTGCGATTTCACATCAAACATACTACCGAAATAAATCAAACTCAATAGATCCTCCACAGCCTCAACCTTAAACGGCGCCGTTTCATTCTCCACATTTCCTAGGGTTTTACTTTTACTTCCGTTTCCACCGTCAGCTTCCTTCTCATTACTCTCCGATTTGTGTTGAATCGCTAAATTGATCTCTTCATCGACGGCGACGGATAATGGCTGCCGGAACTTCTCGAGTTCGTCAACGGCAGCAACGAGTGACGGTCTTGATTTGAGAAGATCTTGTTGTTCTTTGTTTTTGATAACGGATTTACCTTGAGCGATTGATTCTTCGAGTTGAGCGATGCGATTGAGTTTTTTTCTTAGGTTACGGATGCGTTTGTTGATGAGTGTAAGGACTGGTCCATCGCTGACGTCGGAAACCGCGGTGACTGACGCCATAGTGATGATGAATTGCGGTGGGAGAGTGGTGGCGAGGGTTTTGGAGTAGGGTTTGTAAAGCGAAAGATAAAATAAGGTGGGAAATAAGAGAGGTGGGTGGGTGACTTAAATAGAAGTCTTTGGGAGTATGGATCATCCCGGGAGTTTTTATAATTTATATAAATTATATAAATTAATTAAGTAAAATAAATAAAATGTCATTATTATTATTATTATTATATTATTACGGACTATTATTTTGGTTCGTAATGTAAAATCATATCTTTATCTTTATTTTATTTATGTATATATCTATAATCTATAATATATCTATAATATAATATTAATATAATAATTATTATTATTAATTTTTTTAATAACTAAAATAGAATACCAGAAGTAATCTGGACCGTTCGATATGTTCCTTTGTTGCGATCTAATAGTCTATATTTGATTTTGATAATTACACTATTAACACGCTAAATATTTGTTGAAGTTTTTATTAAAATTTTGCCTATAATTAACAAACAACAAAATGCCGGCCAATTTTTATTATCTAGATCTTTTCCTTAAATTGTTAACTTATATTTAAAATATAAAATTGAAATAAAATAAAATCTATTCGTCAATAGAAAAATCCTATTTCCCAACCTCTCTTACTATAATTCACAGTAACCCCTAAACCAAGAATTTGAATCCCTATTTTTGCAAATCAAATTCGCTTAAAAGCTTCGATCCATTTGTCTCTCAGGTAAACCATTCTTGCATTCTTAATTTTTATTTAATTCACGTCTAACTAATTGACCACGTGTGAATTATAGATAATAGGATTTTGTGTCGATCGGATTATCCCAAGGAATCATGTATTCATAATATTGTGATATAGAGCTTACTTGAATTGAGAGAAGATGATGTCGTGACTTCCTGTTGGGTGCTTGATGAAACGTCCCAGATTTTTTTTTTTTTTATATATACTCAATTAAATTTTACAAAACACTTTATATATTAATATAAACAAACATTAACGTTGTCCGATACAACTTGTACATTATCTTTACAAAATATCATATGTTCATACAGAGCATGATTTACGAGATCGACTCCTTACTATCTTGCCATAGTAAGTCCATCACTAGTAGCTCTCGGGTCGTTTGCCCGGATCCCCACCCTTCATCCCTTTAGGCGTACCTATCAACACAACATCCAACAATACATAAGCACATTGCCTAGTAAGTAAAGGAAAATGTATTCAAAGTAATATAATAAACCAGACATCTCATGTCTTTATCATTCAATCATACATTTACTACATTTAACATATACTCAATCGACACAATTGATCACTCAGCAATTGGCCACTCAATTCATATAGCTAGACACGATTGATCACTCAGCAATTAGTCAATTATCTCACATATACATGGGCACATTTGATCACTCAGCAATTGGCCATTCGGCTTAATCTCATGGGCACAATTGATCACTCAGTAACTGGCCACTTAACTCAATCTCATAGGCACAATTGATCACTCAGCAATTGGCCACTCAGCTCAGATATACGATACTTAACCACACACGTGATCTAATTATCGTTATTTGGTGCAACCTCGAAACACAATTAGTATTAATAAAATCAGACAATTGAATTCTTTCCTTTCCTACTACTTACCTCGAGGACGACGTTCAGATATTTATGACTTGCTACCCGAAATACCTGTCGAGACGTTCGTATTAATTAACTCTGATTATAATTAATATTATTTAAAATATCAATTAACCCTGCGACACTACCCCCTAGTGTCGCTACACCTCCTGGCGACACTAAATTAGTGTCGCACAACACACTATTGCGACACAACCTGCGACACTAACTCTTAGTGTCGCTATGGCAACAGTTGTAACTAACAGTAGAAACTAGCGACACAAGCTGCGTCACTAGCTCTTTGTGTCGCTAAAGCAACAGTACTAACTAGTAGTGGAAACTAGCGACACAAATCCTTGTGTCGCTAAAGCAACAGTTTTAATTTGCGACACCATTACTGCGACACAAGCTGCGACACAAGCCTTGTGTCGCAATGACGAACAGGGCAGCAGAAACCTTTTGAGATTAACAAGTTTCTGGGTGATTTCAATACCCCAATTTCGAACCAGTTTCAGTAAATGATTATCACACACACAATCCATTCAAAACACATTCAAGCTCAATTAAAACTAAATCTTTCATCCTTTACTACTCGAATTAACCTCAATTTCAACAGAGGGTTTAGGTTCCTTACCTGAAATTGCAAAGAAACACTTTCAACAATCACTTTCCAAACTTAATTTTTGATCTCCTCTAGTTTTCTTTACTTTCTCTCTCTAAAACACCCAAACACACACACATAAAAGAATATGGAGATATATTCTGGTTTCTGGAATATTTTAGAACATGTTTTATTTTAATTTCATACTAAATTACACAATAAACCCTTAAAAACCAACTTTCTTCCCGACACTGCGACACAAGCCTTGTGTCGCACTAGGCTCTGTGTCGCTACCTGCGACACAGGCCTTGTGTCGCACTGGGCTCTGTGTCGCTACCTGCGACACTAGCCCTTATGTCGCATAACAGTACACAACTTTTAAATTTAACAAATTTCGGGGTGTTACACTTGATCTTCTAACTTGATCCTCTCTCACTAATTAATGGAATAAGCATACATTATTTTTGTGTGTATTTATAGGTGAAACTGATCCTCTACTTATCAGAGAGTTCAAGTAGGTATCAAACCCCTCAACCATTAAAGAGTTAGACTCCTAAGAGTCTGCCATCAAGACTTTTAGTATCTTAAGAGTCTTCATTCACTATGGTACTTTATTAAGACTTATCATAAATCTTACAATTATAAGGTATATTATTATTAGTTATGATATATAAAGGTATAATATAATGACATATTAATAGGTTAGGCCATTAACATGAGTAGTCAATAAGTAATTTGACTAACATTCTCCCACTTGGCCGTATACCTATTTATCTAAAATAATAAGTCATCTCGCTCAGGTAGAATAACTAACGCAAACCAATATAGTCACTTGCATCTTTAGTGACACAGTACCCCTACTGATTATACAATCAGCCCTTCAACCCGACTAATGATTCTCATAATCCATAATGAATATGAACGGAAAAATGAAACATAAGTGGTACCAAAGTAATTCCATTCATAATGATCCATAACTTAATTGCTTGTTCATGAGATCTCATAATGTGCACAAACTAGAGAATAACAAACCTTTTCATAATGTGAATACAAAATATAATCCTTAAATCTTAACAAGATCGTTACATAGACGCATGCCGGCAACATGCTCTAAAAAGAGCTTGGGTGGTAGACCTTTCGTAAGCGGATCAGCCAACATGTCATGGGTGGAAATGTACTCTATGACAATGCTTTTATTTTCAACTTTCTCCCGAACATATAGATACTTATGTCGCACCCCCAAGACACGTGGCAGCGGAAGGTAGGGTGTTGCGTTGGGGCGCCGACCAAATCAAATATCACAACACAAGAATTACAACAAACGACCTCTATATGAGACGTTTCAAAAATCTCTACATTTCGTAGTTACAATGTTTACATATGTTTTGCCAAAAGTAGAGTACGCATCTAGTACAAGATTACAACATATCATAATGCAAGCTAATCTCTGTTGTTTGTGAAAAATATGCGATTCGAGCTATCTCCTTCCAAAAGCAAACCTACTTCGGTTGGTCTCCTGAGAAATACATACTAAAAGGTCAACATAAAGTTGGTGAGTTCATAGGTTTGTATACAGTTGATATAACATCGTATAGAACACAAGATTTCATGTTTGTATCATTCAACAATGATAGGTAATGTATTACAAAAATGTAAAAATAGTGTATATTGTTGCTATGAGCTCATAGTTCGAGCTTAACTGTGGTGTCGGGTCACAATCAAGTGCCACGATCGGGGTGCCTCCCAGCGAGTGCCTAATCCAACACTCGTAAGAACAAATGATAATGCGTCAGTTTGACCAGTTAGCGCGACTAACCCGGACGGGGGGAGTCAATCCCAAATAGTACTATTCATTAACATTCACGCTATAACGATACTAACAAACTATGATGTGGGGGACTTTCAGTATTAGTAAAATAACTCATGCAACCAATATATCGAGTTTAGTACTTGTGTTCACATGAAAATAGCGGTATAAAAGCAGTTGTATGTATTCTCACCCCAGTTAGAAAACAATAAAAAGGGGCTATGAAACTCACCTGAGATTAGTAAGCAAGTAGCAAATAGTAAGCAAAGCGTGTTTTCCAAATGCAACCTTCTAACGTCCTAAACGTATAAGGTTGTGTAAGTAGATGTCTCAAAAGACCATCTTTGTAAGAGGAGGGTTAATGTCCACTTATGTAAATCGTGTAGGTGGAGGGTTAATGTCCACCTAAATTAATCGTGTAGGTGGAGGGTTAATGTCCACCTAAGCTAGTTTACTCAATTAGAAATGTCCAATTGTTCAGTTATCGTTTGTGCTTAGAAAACATGTACGGCCCGTTGGTGATATTTTGTGAAAACACAGATTTGATAAATTATGTTACGCATTTTCTACTTTCCGGTTATGGGTAATTGATCAGTGCGACAAGGGGGCGAAGCCCACGCATGACGGGGGTCCGGGGGCAGAGCCCCTGGTAGTGGGTTCCAAGGGGTGGCAACCCCTGGCGGGGTCCAAGGGGCAGAGCCCCTGGCTGGGGTCGAGCTGCCAGGTCAGCTCGGAAAATTTTTATTTATGTTTATATTGCTTTAATAAAAACGTATAGATTCTGTGTTTTTAGCAACACTGGGTTAGTGTCGCTATATGCGACACTAAGGTATTATGCGACACTAAGGCTTGTGTTGCTAATGTGACGATTCGGGTGTTATAGCGACACAAAGGCTTGTGTCGCTAATGTGACGATTCGGGTGTTATGGCGACACAAAGGCTTGTGTCGCTAATGTGACGATTCGGGTGTTATGGCGACACAAAGGCTTGTGTCGCTAATGTGATAATTCGGGTGTTATGGCGACACAAAGGCTTGTGTCGCAGACTACTGGGCTTCTGAGACACAGAGGCCTGTAACAGGTCAGTTTTGTAAATTTTATTTCGTGTTCCAAATGTTCAAATAAAAATTCAATAAAAATCTATGTTATTCCTTAGTATGTTAGATCCTTAAAATAATTTTTTCAGAATTTTTGCGTATTCCTAAGTATTTTTAAAAATTCCGTTTGTTCCCTGAGGTCAGAAAGTGACCAATCCGGACACATGCAACAAGATCGGATTTCTGGGCAAAATCTGCACATTTCCCGAAAAAGTTATCTAAACAAAATTTGTACCTAACAAAATTTGTGAACTTTTGGTGGTGGTTTCATCTCATTTGGAGGTGGATATCTCGAGTTATGATTAAAACAAGAAAGGTGAATTTTCTGAGTTTTTGGACAGCCCGTATACATATTTTTGTAAAAATCATTTCGGGTATCAAACGAACTCCAAAAATTGTGAAACCACTTGAAAATGAAAGCTAACTTCTTAAACTTAATTTTTGCCTGTTGAATCGTCCATTTTGGTCAAGTTTTGAGGGAGAAACTGCCTCTCCAAGTCGGGTCATTTTTCTGGTCAGTTTGCATGTGACGATTTTTAAACATCTTAGGCCATGAAAAACGTTTTTATGAAATCTTTTGGACATATCTTTGTTATGTGAACCTTGAAACATGTTATTAGAGTAATTTAGATGTAGGATAAGTTTTTCTTACAATGAAAATGGAAGGAAGAAGGAATGGGATGTTGTAAAGCTTGAATTCCTTGAAAATCTTGAAGTTCTTGAAGTTCTTGAGTTATGGTTGTATGGTGGTTTGTGGTGGTCAACAGCGGCTCGTGGTGGTCAATGGTGGTTGTAGGGTGGTGGTGGTGGCTGATCTTGGTCAGATTATAGAGAGAGTAGAGAGATTTGGGAGAGAGATTGTGTGTGAATTAGTGTGTGTAAAATGAGAGAAAGTGAGGGTAGGAGGGCTTTTATAGATGGGCCAAAGAAATGGGCTTTTGGGATGGGCTCTTGGGCCGATTTGGCCACTGGGCCGTGGGTCTGGGCCTGACCCCTTCCAAGGGTTGGGCTCGTGGATCGCTTCTCGGTTTCGTGTTATATTCCCCGGTCGTCTAAACGTTTTTCGAGCGCGTAAAAATTAAATCGTTAACGTTTAATTTTTGTGTTTTATCTTTGATATGAAATCACTATTTTAATTTGACCAATATCTTTAAAATACTTCATTGAACCTTCTCAAAATATTTGTCGGTTTCGTTCGGGTGTCGGGCGCGATTCACGCGTTTTCGTTGCGTTTATTACGTTTTAAGCAAAACGTCTAGGTTTTTCGTATATTATTATTTAATAACAATAATATAGGGTAAATAATTACTATTTAATTTATAAAATAGGTTTACATTATTTATGAAAAGTTATCACCAACGCCGTATAGATTGTCGGATCTCGTCCCGTTGTTTCGCGTAATTACAAATAATCACGTAAGCGTATATAAACATATACAAGTAGTTACAAGTATTTAGCCTAATCAAATACTAAATACACGTAATTATGGTTCTAGCTTAAGGTAATCATTACCCTAAAGTGTCGGGTGTCACAACTTAGTATCGAGATACAAACCAGCTCCACTAGAACTTGTACTGTTTGAGAAACTAACAGCCGCACTATTATCACAATGTAGTCTGATGGGTCGTGATATGGAATCCACCACTTTTAGGCCTGAAATTAAGTTCCTAAGTAGGATAGCATGGCTTGTTGCGTGATAGCATGCCACATATTCAGCCATCATTGTAGAAGTGGTGGTTAATTCTTGCTTGTGACTCCTCCACGAAATAGGACCTCCTGAGAGCATAAAAATGTAGCCCGAAGTGGATTTCTTGTCGTCCTTACACTTGGCAAAATCAGAGTCCGAATAGCCAACAACTTCAAGACTCTCCGATCTCCGATAAGTTAACATCAAATTCTTAGTCCCTTGAAGATATCGCAAATCTTTCTTGGCCGCTTTCCAGTGATCCATTCCTGGATTGGATTGATAACGTCCAAGCATACCCATTATGTATGCAATATCAGGTCGTGTACAGACTTGAGCATATGTAAGGCTTCCCACTACGGAAGCATAAGGTATGGGTCTCATCTCTTCTCGTTCCAACTCATTTTTAGGACATTGGTATAAGCCAAATTTGTCACCCTTAACAACAGGGGCAACCGATGGTGAGCAATTTTGCATGTTATATTTCTTAAGGACTTTGTCAATGTAAGCCTTTTGGGATAAAGCTAAAATCCCACGAGACCTATCTCGGTGTATTTCGATGCCAATCACATAAGAGGCTTCTCCGAGATCCTTCATATCAAAATTTCCTGAGAGGAATCTTTTGGTCTCATATAACATGTCTTTATCATTAGATGCCAACAAGATATCATCAACATACAATACAAGTATGGCAAATTTGCTCCCACTAATTTTAAGGTATACACATTGGTCCACTGTATTTTTCTGAATTGAAATTTATCCATAACTTCATAAAATTTCAAATACCACTGTCGAGAGGCCTATTTTAACCCATATATGGATTTCTTCAACTTACAAACCATATGTTCCTTGCCTTCAACCGTAAATCCTTCTGGTTGTGTCATATAGACCTCTTCATGCAAGTCACCGTTAAGGAATGCTGTTTTAACATCCGTTTGATGTAACTCTAGATCATAATGAGCTACTAGGGCCATGACTATTCTTAATGACTCTTTTCTCGAAACGGGAGAAAATGTCTCATTATAATCTATCCCTTCCTTTTGAGTGTAACCCTTAGCAACTAGTCGCGCTTTATATCGTTCAATGTTTCCTTTTGGGTCTAATTTTGTTTTATTGACCCACTTACACCCAACAGGTTTTGCACTATTAGGTAATTCTGTAAGTTCCCAAACATTATTTACATTCATCGACTTCAACTCGTCATGCATGGCATCAAGCCAATGAGTTGATTGATTGCTTGCAACGGCTTCATTATAGGAAATGGGATCCTCAACTTTACTTGAATCATAATCAACCTCATTAAGATAGATTATAAAGTCATCGTAATTAACAGGTCTCCTAGTTCTTGTTGATCTTCGTAATGGTTGCTGAATATTATTTTCATCATTTTGGGCTTCATTAGGTGGTGGTTCATTGACAACAGGAGCATCAACATCGTTCGCAGATAATGAAGTTGTGCTTTCTGTTGTCAATGGTATTGGAGCTTCAAAAATAGGAGCTTTCTCCACATTCTTTTTTAGTTCAATAGTTATCCTACCAATCCCACTGATTTCACGATTTTCAATAAATTCAGTATTCCTTGTTTCGACAATTCTAGTGGTATGATTAGGGCAGTAGAAACAATATCCCTTAGACCGTTCAGGATATCCAATGAAATAACAACTAATGGTTCTTGAATCAAGTTTCTTGATTTGTGGATTGAAAATCTTTGCCTCAGCAAGACAACCCCATATCCTAAAATAATTCAAGTTAGGTACCCTTCCTGTCCAAAGCTCAAAAGGTGTTTTAGGGACAGACTTAGAAGGAACTCTATTCAAGATATGAGTTGTTGTTTTCAATGCCTCGGTCCACAAGTACTCAGGGAGACTAGAATTGCAAATCATGCTTCGCACCATATCCATGAGTGTGCGATTGCGCCTTTCCGCAACACCATTTTGTTGTTGTGTGCCAGGCATAGTGAATTGATTCACAATCCCATGTTCTTGACAAAATAAGGCAAATGGACCCGGGCTTTGTCCAACATCGGAGTGTTTGCCATAATACTCTCCGCCCCGATCTGATCTCACTATTTTAATCTTACGATTAAGTTGATTTTCAACTTCAGCCTTAAAGATTTTGAAAACATCAAGAGATTCAGATTTTTCCTTAATCAAGTATATATAAGTATAACGAGAATAATCGTCAATAAAAGTGATGAAAGATTTATGTCCTCCTATACTAGTTGTAAAAGGTCCACAAATGTCGGTATGAATAATCTCAAGAAGTTCTTTACTTCTTGTGGACCCTTTTCTATTTGTTTTTACAAACTTTCCCTTAATACATTCAATACATTGGTTAAAATCAGAAAAATCTAGAGTAGGAAGAATTCCTTCTTTAGTTAGACGTTGCATTCTGTCTTTTGATATGTGACCCAAACGTTTATGCCACAATCTTGAGGAATTCTCCTTTTCGAGATTTTTCCTTTTTCCATTAGTGATAACATTTACATCCATTGATAATAGGGATTCCGCAAAGTTGTTATCCAAATGAAGCCTATAGAGTTCATTTTCTAATGAACCAGTACCGATAACATGAGAATCAAAATACACTATTAAACGATTATGTCCAAACTTGAAATCATAGCCAAAACGATCAAGTTTTGAAACAGAAATAAGGTTCCGAGTCATAGATGGAATATAAAGTGTATTATTTAAGTACAAATTGAAACAACCCTCTAAAACTAATAAGAGAGTCCCAATGGCTTCAACATGTAGCTCATCACCATTACCGACTTTAATGATTCTTTCCCCCTTTAGTAGCTTCTTCTTTGAAAGGAATCCCTGCAATGAGTTAGTAACATGCACCATAGAGCCACTATCAGCCCACCAAGTATTAGAAGGAACATTAATAGAAAAACATTCATGATAAGTTACATAGGATATGTGCGGACCTTTCTTTTCTAACCATTCTTTAAACATTGGGCATTCTTTCTGAAAGTGTCCAGGTTTCTTACAAAACTTACATTTAAGACCTGTTTCCTTACCATTACTTGTAATTGCCTTAGAAGAACTTCCCTTCTCCCATTTTGAACCTCTGTTGCCTTTGTAACCTTTATTTTTATTAGTCCTTGAAGTGGTAGTAAGATGAGCAACATCTAGTTTTTCAATTTTAAGTCTTTCCTCCTCTTGGACACACATGGCAATTAACTCGCTCATTTTCCATTTTTCCTTTTGCGTGTTATAGTTGATCTTAAAAGGACCAAACTGTGCAGGGAGAGATGTCATAATGAAATGAACGAGAAAACCTTCAGAAATTTCCATGTCCATGCCCTTTAGTTTGGAGGCCATATCATTCATCATCATGATGTGCTCACGAACACCACTAGCGCCGTCATACTTAGTGGTAAGCATATTGAGAATAAGGGTACTCGCATGTGCTTTAGACGAGCCCTTAAATTGCTCCTCAACTGAAGCTAAGAATTCTTTAGCATTCTCAGAGTCAGGTATGGCTCCTCGAATGGCTGTCGAAATAGAATTCTTCATTATCATTAGGGACATGCGGTTCGATCTTTCCCAAATTTCGTAAGTCCTCTTTTGCTCGGCTGTGCTTTCAGTCGTGAGAGGTGTAGGCTGATCGAAACGTAAGGCATAGTCCAAGTCTGTTATACCGAGAGAAATTTTGATTTGATCCTTCCACGTAGTAAAATTAGTTCCATTAAGATGTTCTATGCCAGAAATACAATTTGCAATTGCAGAGGGTGACAAAGCTGTAATAGAAAACTCGTTATTATGCTCATGAAAGACTACAATTAATTTCCATGGTATAAACAAATCAGACCATATGAGTAATAGTGTAAAGTAATAACCAACCAAGGGCAAAAGTCAGTTATTCAAATCTAACCACACAAAATCAGATTTAGCTAAGAGTCGATTGTGATTATTGATATCCCGTTGGTTCCATCAACAACACATTTATGACTTAATTAAATCATGCAAAATCAGCTTACGAATACATCACCTTTGGGCAGAAGTATACCTATGCTAATTACGTTATTTGCTAATTACCGTTTGATGTTTTGAAATAATGATTCACCGTTGGGCTAACTCATAATTTCAAAACACCAAACGTCCATTAGTATGACCTTTCATGCACCTAACTGTTTTGATCAGTAGCTATTCGTTGGACTAGCAACTAACCTTAACAGTCAGGTAGTTATAAGATATGTCAGAAAACATAAACACAAACATATCACATACTGCCCTTTTTTTTTTTAATTTAAATGCTATAAAACAAAAATGATTTCAGTAGATTTGCTTTATACATATGATTTTGAATTGAACCAAATAATGTCCAAACAATTTAATATATCAATAATAATAGAATAAGAACATATTTGACAAAATAGACCAGTAGCAATTTGTACCCATCATAAACACACCAATATTGTCAAGGTAAAATTATTTGCCATCAAAACAACATAAATTGAATATCCCACATGCTGAATACATATAATATTATTTTGGACATGGCTTTGTAAAAGAAATGATAAGCAGCAGCATCATCACATATATCATTCATTGATTTCCAGAAAGTCCTTTTAGTTAATATGTCTATATTCTTTAATAATGGATAAACCATCAAAATCTTTTCTAGAGCCCTTATCGATTATCTCAAAAGGTATATAAAACAACGGAAACATGATAGATATAGTGGAACATCTCAAACATAATAAGCAAGCAACTAATATGTAAGTGATTATCTAAATGGCACATGAATATTCGTACAGACCAAAACAAAATTATTGGCACATCATGAATATGTATAAATATTACTAATATTATGAAACATGATTTTAAAACCATACTCTGATACCACATGTTGATCAGATTATCCCAAGGAATCATATATTCATAATATTGTGATATAGAGCTTACTTGAATTGAGAGAAGATGATGCCATGACTTCCTGTTGGGTGCTTGATCTTCTAACTTGATCCTCTCTCACTAATTGATGGAATAAGCATACATTATTTTTGTGTGTATTTAGAGGTGAAACTGATCCTCTACTTATCAGAGAGTTCAAGTAGGGATCAAACCCCTTAACCATTAAAGAGTTAGACTTCTAAGAGTCTGCCATCAAGACTTTTAGTATCTTAAAAGTCTTCATTCACTATGGTACTTTATTAAGACTTATCATAAATCTTACAATTATAAGGTATATTATTATTAGTTATGATATATAAAGGTATAATATAATGACATATAAATAGGTTAGGCCATTAACATGAGTAGTCAATAAGTAATTTGACTAACATTTTGTTCTAATTATGACCTAATTATGTTTCAAGGGTTGATTTATGGATTGTTTTGGTGTTGGTCTATGCTTTAGTTTTGTCTGCAGATGCTTTAAGTGTTGCCCTCGACTTCATTTCTAGAAGTCAAGTTTGTTATTTTTTTTGCTTATTTACTACTCCGATATATTAAAAAGTATTTATATTTTATTTGCATTTGTTCATGAGTAGATTATGTTTATCAGATTTATTTGCAGATTACTACCTATTATAGACAAGGCCGGTTTTGTTTTTATGAATGAATGATACTTTTAATTCGTTTTGTGAAGGGTTTTAATGGTTCTTGTTTTAGTTTGTTCTTCATAGTTGATGTTGGTCAGGAAATATGTCATTGTAACTTGGTGAAGAGGATATCAGAATTGTGGTAGATTATACGATGGCAATCAAAGAAGTTTATATAGATGGAACATTCTAATCCTTTTGTATGTCAAAATGTATCATTAATGTCTTTACCAAAATAATATTTCATTTAATACAGTTTCTATTATCCGTTTTGTTTATTACTTGCATGACTTATTATTTATCACCCATTTTTGGATATGTATGTTCATATGTAAATGGTGCCATATGAATCGAGGTGTTAATATTGACTCTGTTTTGTCATATGTAGGAGCAAAAGGGGCTGGATGATTTGAAACATTTGATATCTATGATGGAATTTGTAATGGAAGGATGTAAAAAACTTCAAGAATTAGCCATATATCCTCATTTAATTTTCTTTTCTACCTTAATGTTTGTTCATACTACATTCTTATCCTTCTGATTTGTCATATAGTAAAAGAAATAGAATTATGTAAGTTTCATAACTCATATTTTGATCATGAGAATTTTTAAAAGTAAATCTGTTTTGGCCTTTTGGGTACATGTAGTAGCATGTTATGAATTTTAAAGATGGAAAAGATGTTTTGGGTACATCTTTGGCATTTATTTGTTTGCTAATGATAATTTTGATGATGGCTATGATATGTAAAATAGTTTTAGTAGTAGTAAAATATTAATGGATGCTTGGTAATGGGACCTAAAGAAGTTCCTTCTCAATCAGCCAAAACTATTAAAAATTTTACTCTAAATTATGAGTTTGGTGCTGACTTTATTTAGGATCCTAAAGTATACTATTGTTACTTCATTGAGTTTCCTAACTTTGATAAAGCCAAGATAACCTTGGCTTTGTTAAAAATTGTTAAAATTGATGCTTATTTGAAGGGTATTTACTGACGACTGTCTTCAAAAGAATCTTAGCTGTGAGTTATCTGAGAATCTTAGTGTCAAAGCTAATAATCAGATAAATTGGTTAGATATTGTAATTTTTGTTATATCTTATACCTATGTTATGTTGTGATAGTTATAATTCCTTTTTTTAGCTTACAAATGAGCCACAATATCACATGGAATGACTACTTTTGACTATAAGGTAAATTATCCGTCTTTATGTCACAAACAGTTTCGTGGTTACATACAAGTCTTTGGTAGTTACAATAATTAACCCACGTATGGAAAACTACTATTGTTTATAATTATTAAATGTCACATCCATGATTTTAGTTTTCTGCTATTGTAATTTTGTTTAGCTCATATCTTTTATATATACAATTGATTAGTTCGAAGAGTGCTATTTTTTTGTAGAATGACATTTTTAAAATTTTGTTGGTTGAATTGATGACATGCTATTTCAGTCAAATTTACTTAGTTTATTTCAAATTCTTAAATTTGAGCAGGACTAACTTAGAGAGTAAGTAAATAACTTTGCAGTTTATTATGGAGATGCCACTAATATTCAAGTACTTAACTTTTAGCGAGTCTTTTTTAAATATAATATATGGGATTTGCGTGCAATGGACCATGTTTGACTTGAATTTAACGATTATAGCTAAACTTAGTTTAAAAAACATGTCTTTAAAAGTTGCAAAAGTTTATTTTTGCAATGGTTTAATTATTTTCAATTAAAGGTAGTAATTTTGACCCATTTACTTGTGATTGTGTTAATCGGTCCCTATCGTAGCACAAAAGATAAGTTTGGCTGTTTTGACCCATTTAAAAGTTTGTTCATGGTTTGTTATTCTTAAAAGTTTGAGTTCTATTTGGTTACATGAGGTACTTGGTAATGCTTCTGATTTTGCTTGACAAATAATTGTTATTCACTTTTTTTAATGCTTAATTCTATATAAATGGTTGAATAGCTTTTGTAATACATATAAACTTTGATTATTCATCATTTAGTGGAGTTTTCTTTAAAAGCCTCATATAATGGGTTGAAGTTGCCACCTATATCATATATTATAATATATTACATTTACTACACATATATTAATGAGTTGTTGACGGGCATATCATTTTTTTACAAGTTACCTTTTGTTTGTTATGCTACCGGAAGAAGAATAGATAATCATAATGTTGATGACAAAGAAGTTTGCGCATGTAATACACATTATCTCAAGATCTCAACATATGCTTCTTCTTCCACTTTTTACTAATGAACAAAAGGTTATTAAGTCAAACTTTTCTTCGTTTGTGTAGTAAAAGTTTTAATTTTAAAAGTAGTCTTCCATACGTGGGTTAATTATTGTAACTCGTTACGTTGGTTGATAACCTTATAAACGTTCTTACTGTTAAATAGCTCTTAAAGAGCAACTCTTATTTGTGTACACTTCCTTAAAGTTAGATCACATCTCAATTAAATTAGTCATTTGATATGAGATCTTTCTTCAAATTGTTATAATTTTTCAACTTTGATTGCCAGATTTTTTCCCCGCCAAAACTAGAAAATAGAACAAATAAAAAATGTCTTCTCTTATTGCAGGTGATTGCTCTTTGTATGTTTTTTTTTTTTTTTTTTTTTTTGTGTTTGTAGCTTTAATAAGAAATTGGTGCAGTTCGTTGGTTATAACTGGTCTAGGATGTTTTTGCAGTGTCATGTGTACAAAAGTCTGTTGTCACATTGTTAGCGGTAGCTTTTGTACCAAAAAAATATATATGTAGCAATTGAAGTAAGCTATTTTGGTATGTATTTATTAGAATTCTTAGCGTGGAATACTATCTGTAATGAGTGTTGTCTTGGTTTCAGATGATTATGTAGTTTATCTCCATTGTCATATGCCATGCTCTTTTCTATAGTGTTGTGAATGGGTAGATGTTGTCATTAAATAACTTATGTATAAAATAATTTTAAAAGTACATAATGATACAAACTTTCGATCTCTTTAGCACAATAATAATAATAATAATAATGAATTTTATTTTGCAAATAAGTTGGTTTTGGCATCCTAAATTATTAGCTTACTTTTATTTGAAGGTGTTGATATTAGACGATTATGGTAACGTCACAAACACCACGAAGGTTGTAGTCTACACGGAAGTTCTACGACGAATCAAATATATTTGTCTATGACTATGGTTCAAGTAGTTTTTATTTTGAATTCTTATAACATTAGTGACTTTCTTTTCTCTGGTATAATATTTTTTATTGTTACAATCACAAACAAAAATGTGTTAACCCGCGTTGTCGCCGGTCATTCACCTAGTACTGTATTATTTTTAGATTGCTTTAGCTACGTCATTAAGATATTTATAACTAGAGAGAATTATAAATTGTCATTTAAGTTTGGTCTAGATTTCACTGGTAGTACTTTGCAAACTTTAATATCATCCTTTATTTTGAAACTTGTTACGCCAATAAACCTTTAAACTAACGACTGCTAATTATTCGTTAAAAAGGACCATATGTGATATATTTTATTCTTCAATCTATTTTCCTTTGAGTAAAAGATAAATATAAATTATAAACTACAAAATATGTATAGACACATTTTTAGGTGCACAAAACATCACTTTCATCTTTTCATTTCACTTAACAAAATCATCACCAAATCCGGCCATCTTCTCAGCTGAAACATAAAATTTTATAATCCACCACCATCTTTCACCACCAAAAAATACATTTGTGGCTTAAAGATTACGAATCACATATTTAGTTCACAGTTTTTGACGCTATTATACTTTGAAGCTACGGTTTTCGTTTGAGATGTATTTTGAGTAAATAATGAATGCAAAGGAGAAGAGGCGGTGACTAACAAAGTCGTGACCTGATAAGATGAATGGGTGATGAATTTGCTAAGTGAAATCGAGAAGATGAAAATGATATTACGTGCACCTAATAATCTATCTATACATATTTTATATTTAATAATTTATCTTCTACTAAAAATAAATGAATAAAAAATATCACACATACTCCTTATTAAAGAATATTTAACGGTCGTCATTTTAAAGGACTACTGGCGTAACAGGTTTCAAAATAAAAGATGATTGGTCTAAGTAAAGTTTGTAAAGGACTGCCACTGAAACTTGGGGCAAACTAAAGGACGGTTTGTGTAATTTTTTTCTTAAAACTATTACAACTTAGACTTGATGATTATATCTAAACCATATCAAATTCGAATAACACAAGTGTTTTCTTAAGCGGTAACTTACATTTGTTGGAAGCTTACAATACCTTACTCTACACTCGGACCGACGTTGCATTTTCGGTGAAACAAGTTATCTCAGTTCATGTGAAACGTCCCAGATTTTTTTTTTTTTTATACTCAATTTAAATTCTCAAAAACACTTTATATATTAATATAAAGTGACAACCACATTGCTTAACACAAAACATACATTTTGTCTTTACAAAATGTTACACGTTAATATAGAGCATGATTCTACGAGTCTCTCCTCTTACTATATTGCCATAGTAAGTCCATCACTAGCAGCCCTCGGGTCGCTTTCCCGAATCCCCACCCTTCATACCTCTTGATGTACCTATCACACACAACAATCAACACGTAAGCATTTTGCTTAGTAAGCACAGGAAAGGTACAATCACATGTAAATAATTAGCACAATTAATCACTCAGCAATTGGCAATTCAACTCATACAACTAGGCACAATTGATCACTCAGCAATTGGCCCTTATGGGTACAATTGATCACTCAGCAATTGACCGCTCAACTCATACAGCTAGACACAATTGATCACTCAGCAATTGGCCGTTCAACTCAATCTCATAGGCACAATTGTTCACTCAGCAGTAGGCCTCTTAACTCAATCTCATAGGCACAATTGTTCACTCAGCAGTAGGCCTCTTAACTCAATCTCATAGGCACAATTGTTCACTCAGCAATAGGCCTCTTAACTCAATCTCATAGGCACAATTGTTCACTCAGCAATAGGCATCTTAACTCATATTTGTAATACAATCGGTATTAACATAATCAACCAATTAAATTATTTATATTCCTACTACTTACCTTGAGGACGACGATCAGATATTTATGAATTGCTATCCGAAATACCTGTCGAGGCGACTGTATTCAATTAACTCTGATAATAATTAATATTATTTAAAATATCAATTAATCCTGCGACACTACCCCCTAGTGTCGCTATACCTCCTGGCGACACTAAATTAGTGTCGCACATCACGCTATTGCGACACAACCTGCGACACTAGCTCTTAGTGTCGCTAAAACAACAATTATAATCAGTGGAAACTAGCGACACAAGCTGCGACATAAGCTTTTAGTGTCGCTATAGCAACAGTACTAACTAGCAGTGGAAACTAGCGACACAAGCTGCGACACTAATTCTTTGTGTCGCTAAAGCAACAATACTAATTTGCGACACCATCACTGCGACACAAGCTGCGACACAACCCTTGTGTCGCAATGACGAACAGAACAGTAGCAGCATTCGAATTTAACAAGTTTCTGGGTAAAATTCACACTCTTTAACCCAATTAAGTTTCTGAAGATGATAAAGCACATAATAAACTCAGACTCTTACCTGGAAATGATTTCAAATACAAAGGAACACTTTCAAAGATTAAATCTTGATTTTCTTTTTCCTTTCTCTCTCTAAAATCTCAAAACACACACACAAATAGTTCTGGAAGCGAGTTCTTGTTTCTGGAAAGTTTTGGAATGAAAAGTGGGGTTTAACCCCCTCTGTTTTACACTTTTAACCCTTGCTAACCGCCTCTCAACCCGACACTGCGACACAAGCCTTGTGTCGCATTGGGCTCTGTGTCGCTACCTGCGACACTAGCCCATTGTGTCGCATAACAGTACACAACTTTTTAAATTTAACAAATTTTGGGGTGTTACATCATGCGTGCTCCCAGAAGTGCTATTGGGCTGCACTAAAAAGACTTGCATTATCTCGCATGAAATGGGTGTGCCTCTTTCTCATACTCATGTGATTTATTGTGACAATCTTAGTGCTACTTAGTAAGTGCTAATCCACATAATTGAGTTTCCATTATAATGGTGAAACTGCTAATGGTGAGATTGGTTACAGGAGCTAGTTTTAAAAGAATCAATCAAACTTGGACCCGTGCAATTTATACCAATCTTTCATTCACGCATGAAGCATTTAGCACTTGCATATCATTTTATTCGCGAGCAGGTTCAGCATGAGACTTTACGTGTTAGTCATGTCTCAACATGAGATCAACTTGTTGATCCTCTTACAAAGCCCCTTGCTCATGCCAAATTTGATTTGGTCGTGTCGCACCCCCAAATTTGATGTGCAGCGGAAGTCGGGTCGGGGCGCGACTAATCATGGATCATTACACAAGTTATAACAAACGACCTCTAAATGAGACATTTAGAATTACATTCCATAGAAATACATTGTACACCAAAAATACACGTTTGTTCTATCAGCGAGTTCGCATAAAAGCCTAGAGATCTTAGTACATAACTACTAATACAAAGATAGTAATGCAGGAAAATCTTTCTGTTTGTTTGTAAAGCATGCGACTCGAGCTAGAGTTCCCTGTAGGCCCTCCTACTGTGTCTGCGAACCTGAGATTACATACTAAAACGGTCAACATATTGTTGGTGAGTTCATAGGTTTGAAACAGTTATCAAAAGTTGGTAAAAATCACAAGATTTAATCAGTGTTGCACGAATGCAAAATGAGTGTATACTATTGTCATGAGTCTCACAGTTCGACGCTTAACCTAGTTTGTGCCTCGGGCAGATGCATAATCCAATACACCTGTAACAGTCAAATATTAATGCGTCCGTGGGTCGGCTAGAGCGACTAGCCCGGACGGGGATGTCAATCCCCGATAGATCTATCCAATAATACTCGCGCTTGTACAATTAACGAACTATGATAAAGTGAGTACTTTTAGTGGATTAAAGGTCTCATGCAATCCGTATAAGAGTTGTTTCAGTTACTTGTGATTATAATAAACAGTGTATGTAATCTCACCCCATAGTATAAAACAGTAAAAGTGGGGCTATGAGACTCACCTGAGTCTTGAAAGCAGTTATAACAAAGAGTGGGTGTTCGTGTCCCAAAGCGAAATCTTCTAGCGCCCTAAACGCATAAGATTGTATGTAAGTGGTGGGTTAATGTCCACTTACGTATGCAAGTGGAGGGTTAATGTCCACTTGTGCTAGTCGTCCACTCAACTAGTTATGTCCAAAGTGTGTTTATCATATGTGTTTAGAAAACATGTACAGACCGTTGGTGACGTTTTGTAATAATAATTCTCGAAGACATTACTGTTATGTTTGTTTCATTGTAGACTTATAAGAGTATAGGTGTGTCATGTACGTATAATGTCATGTGTGGACGTTCGTTATTACGCGTATTTAATAGTTGGTGAAAAATGTTCTAACTCTATTTTATGCGACACCAGGGGCGACACCAAGGCATATTGCGACACTAGGTTAGTGTCGCAACTGCCTCAAAAGTTGAGATTTATGCGACACCAGAAGTAGTGTCGCAAGTTGTGATTTCGATTTTTGTTTTAGCGACACAAGTGTTAGTGTCGCAGGGACTTGCGACACCAGTTAACACTGTTGGTTGAATTATTACGACACAAGGGTTACTACTGTTAGTTCAATTTGCTGCGACACTAGCTTAGTGTCGCAGGTTAGTACTGTTTTATGGTTTAGCGACACAAGCTTTGTGTCGCAGATTAGTACTGCTGTCTTATGTTTTAGCGACACAAGCTTTGTGTCGCAATAGCTTTGGGCCAGCTGCGACACAGACGGGCTGTGATGTTTTCGTTGTTCGGGAACTTGCTCAAATGTGCTCGGTTTGGCCCGAAACTTTTAGGGGAGTCTTAAATATGTTACTAGAGCTCAGGAAAATTGTCGTTACGTTTTATAGTTAACCCGAAAGTGTCGTTTCATTTTTGTCACAAAATCAGCCCCCTTGGTTAACTTCTCAATTTTTGGAGTCGTTTTTGGGGCTCGTTTTGACTAACCAAAGTTTCGAAGTGAACTCCAAGAAAAATCACAGTTGTTCATACATGTCTTAGCTACTTCCAGTAAAATTTTCATAACTTTTGGTCAAGTATAGCTCACGAAATCGTCCAAGGATTAGACAAGGGTCCAGCAGGTCGGTTTCTGGACCTTTGCTCGGTGTTTGGTCTATATCTCACGATTTACCAAACTTCAGAAAAATTTCAAGTACAACTTTGAATGGTAACAGAAAAAGAAAACTTTTCCAAGTGGTTTCAGTTGATTTGGGTTTGTAGATCTCGAGATATGCTTTCCCAAAGTTGGTCGATTTTTCTGTCCAAAACGACAGTTCAGACACATCTTTTTGTAAAATCGTTTTCGTATATCAAATGATCTCAGAAAAATGTCAAACCACTTGGGTTCGAAAGTAGACTCCTTGAACTTGATTTTAGGCTCAAGAATCGTTCGATTTGGTTAAGAAATGAGTTAGATATCGTGTGGCAAAGTCGGGTTACGTTTTTGTTCGAAGGTTAATAGCTTTACCCGAAAGTTTTTAGCATTATCTTTTGGTTTTCGGTTTAGATCTTGGACATAATTAGCATAAACGAACTTCTAACATGTATATTAACATTATCCAAGGAAGATAAACAAGGTTTGAAGGAATTCTTACAAAGACAACTCGATCTAACGCCGAAATGAGGGAAGAGAGGGCTGCTGTGATTGTTTCTTGTTCCTTGGTTCGATCTTCTTCTTTGGGGTGTTGTAATTGATGGAGATGGTGGCTAGATCTCTTGGAAAAGGCTGAGAGGGGTGGTGGTGGTGATTTGAGCAGAAAATGAGGGAGAGAATTAAGGGAAAAGAGAGTGTTTGGTTGTTTGTGAGAGATGTGAGTGTGGAGTGTTTATGTGTTTAAAGTGGGAGGATGGGCCAAAGAGGTTTGGGCCGATCTTGGGCTGAGCTGGGCCGACATTGGGCTTGGCCCAATGTTGGTTCTCGGGTTCGCGTCTTGCTCCTCGATTTTGTGTCACGTTATTCGGTTGGTTAAACGTAAATCACGTGTTTTAGAATTTTATCGTTAATATTTAGTTTCCGCGTTTTGTTTATGACACGAAAGTGTTATTTTTAAATTGGCGAAACGTTCTTAATTACTCCATTGAACCTTTGCAACATATTTGACGGGTTTCGTTCAGTGTCGGGTTCGATTCGCGCGTTTTCGTCGCGTGCGATACGTTTTGTAGAAAACGTAAAACGTTTTAGATATTATCGTAATAATATAAGTTAAATAACAATTATTTATCATAATTAGGTTATTTAATAAAAATGTTTTTCACCAACGTCCGTATTATTGTGTCGGATTCCATCCGATCGAATTTGCGTAATTAAACTTTAATTACGTACGTGTATATATATATTTACATACATACGAATTGTTACTGCACTTAGTCCTATTTCATACTAAATACAAGTAATAATGATCTATGATTAATCACTAATGACTGCCTAATTCGCCGGGTGTCACAGGTCATGTCCAAGATCGGTCTCTCACATAGGTCGTCCGTCTTGTGGGGGCATGTTAAGGATAAGAGTTAGGCTTAGTGTATGTAAATCTTTAGTTATGATAATTCCTATTAGTGTGGTAACATGATGGTTAATCCCTAGTATATCTCCTGTATAGTTTATCATGTACCTATATATAGTAACTACGTACGTTCAATACAAATCAATCATTCTTTAAACTTTCTTCATTATGTATTTATGTACCTTGCTTTTAGAGATGGGAAGGTAAGTGGATCGTTCAGGTTGGATAATGGTGTTTGGGTTAAATTGGGTAACTTTAGTATGGGTCAAAACGGGCCAGCTTGGCACCCAAACGCCTTTTGCCGATTTAATCTTTTTGTTTGAATAATTAACTTGCAAATCTAAAAAAAGAATAATATTGTCACAGGATTACTCTAAATATTCAAATGAGAAGATTTAGAAGGTTGGATGATTTTCAACTCGTTTGACCTTTCTCATAGCTACAAATTTTGATTTGACCCGTGTGAGATATGATGCAATCAAATTGACCCATTCAAAAGCTAACGGGTCGAAATTGCCACCTGTATCTGTACCCAAATGTGCATTCGCATATTTGAACACAGTTGAAAGTGATTAGCCCGAAACTAGTGATGATTTTACTTCAAATTCATCGTGCAACTTGTGAATAACAATTATTTTCATGCAAATTCGAAAGCGTTTATTTGATTTACACTCGAAAAGGACTAGTCCTGAACTAGTGATGAAATTTTTATGGCAATACGTCAAAGTTATGGTACAACTTGTTGGTAGCAATAATTTGTTAATGATAATTCCACCAAAGTGAATCTTGTTCGTTTGCCTAGAGTGCCTCACAATGTGTATCTTTATTAAGTGATGACAAACCAGTCACTGGTCTACGATTATTCTTGGAAGGAAAGAAATGCAACCGATTAGCAATGCATGTACAACATCTCTCTCCATTACACATACATTCTCAAAATCCAACATAACCTGCAGACCATTTCAATGGAGAGATTCTGATGAATACGATTCCAAGGCTCAATTACTTGAACCAGTCAGATGGAAACGAGATTCAAACATATGCTCATCTGTACTCAAACATGATCCAAATTGGTTAAACCAAGAACCTGCACGTGGTGTGTTTATAGTAACCGGGGCTCAGCTAATTAGCAAAGGCAAATGGCCTAAGACCATATTACACCTTCGGTTACTCTTCATACACATACCAAACTGCACAATCCATAAGACAGAATGGGCCGGTGCACCAGTAGTGGCCCGTAAGTTAAGTCTTTTTACTAACATAAGCTCAACGTTTACATTCACACAACGGTCAGTTGCTAATGAACAGAAGCAGCAGCAGCCTGCAACACTTAACTCGGGTGTATTTCCTGATGCCCCACCAGTCCCAGTCCGGTTCACAAAGTTGCGTATATATGTGGACACTGATGAGGTTGCTGCGGGTCCACATGACTAGCCTGGTCACTAGTTGGTTACTGCAGGTAAGTTGGTTATGGACGGTGGTAAGATTGGCTTGCATGTCAAATTCGTTTTTGGATTTTGCACAGGAATTGTAACGATAATTTTTTTGTATATAAAATTGTTTGCGAGGTTAGCCCTTTGGTTATTTTGTTATTTAGAGCTGCCTACAAATGTAGGCATTTTAAAATTTACATGCACCAATATATCATGGTGGTTTTTACCAACTCCTTGTATCACAATGTTATATATGTTGGAGGTTTAAGGTTATTAGCTTTGTATCTTGTTTTAGGTTAACAACATACAAACTATACCAATGTTTTTCTCATGCCACCGCTATGATCCTTTATCTCGTCGTCTGTCGTTACACTATCGATCGCATAGACACTGATTGTTGTCGACATCATCTTTATTATTTTTATTTATACGGTTAAAAGGATGAACGTCGAGGAACAAGAAGGCAGATATTCATTGCTTCAATCTAATACGGTCAAAATGTTAAGGGGGTACATTTAACATTTTCACGTTGAACTGTGTATCAAAAGCTTCTTATTTACTATAAAAAGTACTTTGACCATTTTTACACAAGTTTTATACTTTTTTTTACCCCTATCAAGCTAAATTTGAATATCTTTAACACCATCTGATTGAATAACTAAATCCTGTTTCTTACTGTAAATAGTACTTTGACCATCGCTACACAACTATGTGTCAAAATCTTTTTATTTTTATTTTTAATTTAGCGTTCTTAGTTCTTACACAAGTACTCAACATCAAAATCTTCTTCTTTTTTTTTTTCTTCAAATACTACTTTGACCATTCTTACACGAGGGTGATATGGGATTTCTACTTGGAACTAAATTTGACTACCGTAACTTGTGTATCTAAGTATTGACTTGTAAAACTCACCAAAGGATTTGTAGTCACCGGTACAATAGATTGTGAGTTTAATTTCCGAGTATTTTCGAGCTCGAACTCGACTCGTTTATATCGAGTCGATTTTGAGTAGTTTACGAGTCGATCTCGAATAGAAATGTTTGATCTTATAATAACTGAAAATTTAATTTTTAGAAATGTTTGATAAAACAGTTAGAGTTGAAGCTTCTGAATGTAAAACGACACAAGATGATATGAAAAAAAGATAATACTATTATTTGAAGGCTTCAAAAGCTATTATGTTATATTAGCGAAGAGTTTAGGAGAGGTTGAACTCTTAAAATAAGTCAACTTTTAATTTAAGATTGTGTTCGATAAAAAATAATGATTAAACACTAAATAATTCATACGCTGAATGATTCAAAATGTTCAGAACAAATTTGGTTCTTAATGAAAACATATTGTTTAATAGTAGTTCTAAAGTCGATATATAAAATTACCGTTTTACCCTTTTATATAGTGTTGAAAACATTTATAGTGGTTATGAACTTATGATAGTTCCGATTCATAAAAAATGTATTTTAAGCACACAAACAAAACATGAAACACTATATTATTATTTTGTGAACTAGCAAAAAAAGCTTTTATTATCAAACTTACGATCAAGGTTCATGTATACATGATTTTATCATATACAACATAAGCAACAATTTAAATCATTGATCTAATCTCCTTATTGAATTCCCTTCTTCCACCCAACAACCAAAACCCATTTACTTTAATGTGTTTTACCATCACACCATCACCATTGAATTCCGGCAACCATCGCACACCCGACATATTCCGGCGACCTCCCACCAACAACATCGACGGCTTCATCTTTATTGGCGAATCATCTTCATTTTAGGGGTTGATATGAAGGATTTTAGAAATATACTTAAATTAAAGCATACAATCTGGGGTTGATAATTAGGGTTTTTAGAAATCTTTTTGAATTTAAATATGCATACATGAGTTTTGGGCTAGCTCAAATACCCAGAGTTGTTTTTATATAAAAATTTATCTCATATTGAAAATCTTGAAATGCTAATTAATTTGATGTATTTATTTTGTTTATATAATCAATTAAGTGGAAGATACATTTAATTTTAAGGAAATGGGGTAAAAAGATGAAGAAGAATGACGAAGAAGAAGGGGGACTAAATGAACACGTGTAAGGTTGTGATTGGTGCGTATATTGTTTACATTAATTTCCTATTTATTTTAACCTTACCCTCAAAATACATCAGAAATTACATCATCGATGTATTATGTGACTTTCATGAGCTAACATTTTCACCACCTATGTCTCAACATTACTTTGATACCTAAAAATGTTTCTTACATTTTCAAAAAACACTTTTCTTATAGGAACTTTTGAATCAAAAAATACTTTTTCACAAGCTACTTGAAGTAGCTTTTTAAGGGTGTAAAAGTTGTTGAAATATTTAGTTACATTAATTCCTTCGAAATAATTTTAAAATCTTTTTGAAAGACATTTTATGTCATTTCACATTTATAAGTCTTAGCTCCTGCAACTTTTTAAAATATATTTTAAAATTAAATTCTAGTTACAAGTTGCAACTCCATATATTTCAAGCTCTAGCTTCTCTAAGTTACAACCTTAGTTAA
Source organism: Gnaphalium uliginosum (assembly GCA_963930675.1). Taxonomy (NCBI): domain Eukaryota; kingdom Viridiplantae; phylum Streptophyta; class Magnoliopsida; order Asterales; family Asteraceae; genus Gnaphalium; species Gnaphalium uliginosum. The sequence continues at coordinate 45,145,659 of OZ005682.1, forward strand.
TTTCGTAAAACACACCCTTACACTTTTATAAAACTACTTAATTAGATTTTATTTAGGAATTTCAAAAGCTCATAAACATTTTTCAAACAAAACTATGCGTATGTTTGTCAGAACTATCAATAGCAGTTAGTAGTAGCCCGTGAGTTATAACTGTATGTTTTATTAAAATATTCGGTAATGTAATTATATTAGTGATTGGCAAATAATGTGAAAGCTTAACATTAAGATTAAACGCTTCTTTTATGGGTGGTGATTGTACATCACTATTTTTTTGCCATACACCACCAAAATAATGTTCTCGACATTTTTGCCCATAAGATTGTAAAGTGGTGTTGGACGAATTTGAAGTTGCAAGGGGTAAAAGGATCTAAAAAATACTTTGGTGGTCTATGACAAAAAGAGGTGGTGTACAACCACTGTTCTTTTAGTAGCTAGCGTTTGAAAATTAACATTTTTAGAGAAACACAAAATGTTGAACGCTTTTTGCAAAATAAGCTTTCGATTATAAATGCTAAATGCTAAACATTTTTCAACACTTTTAGAACCAACCTTCTTGCCAGACATAAAATACTTATTTCAAAAGCTAATAAAAACTTTACAGGGCAGCTAATTCTAAAAGCTCAATTTCTAATAAACTGCTTGCCAAACACTTCAAAACAGACTAATTCCCGTTTATCCTTTTTATATATATTCCTTTTATACGTATCTCACATACCAACTTTCCAATAGAATATACTATCCGAATTTCATACATCTTTTTTGTCCGTATCTGCCATGTAATTGCTCCGGCCACCGTCGCCATCGTCATTTCCTCCGCCGTTCACCGTCGCTGATTGCGTGCGGTGCATCTTCAACTATATACTATATCAATTCTATTTAATCTAACTGTTTTAATCATTTTATCATCTGCTATTATTTGTAGTGAAGTGATAGTACTTACGTCGATGATGTGTACTGTAAATTTTACACATATTTTGGTTAAAAATTTATGTGTTTGTTCATCGATTTGTATACATTTGCATATGCGCGGTTAACTAGTGTGATAAGGTAGTTTTGTTGAGTTTGCGCGGTTAGTTAGTGCGATAAGATAGTTTCGTTTCGTTTGTGTGGTTATGTTTTCTCTGTCTCGTTTGTGACTACTTGTTATTGTCGTAGTTAATTTGCATTTGAATGGTTAATTGATGATATGAAGTAAATTTGAAAATTTTCACGTAATTAATCAAAGAGAAAAAATGGATCTACGGTATATGATTTGGTTACCGGAAGGGGTTTCGGAGAACACTATTTTGATGATTTTAGCTCTCTTTTCATATTTTGTTATTTGATGATTCTCTTTTTTGTTCTTTTTTCTTTAAATCTTGTAAAAGCTTTTTTTGTCATTTTTATATTTTGCTTTTTATTTCTATAATCATTCTTTTCTCGTATTTATTGTTTACCATACAATTTTTTATTTTTCTAAAAAGATTTTCTACTTTCAAAAATAAATATTAAAAATCATTAAACTCTCCAATTTACCTTCATTTATTACTCTCAATTATGTATTTCATAAAAAACTTCAGTCAAATTTTCCTAAAATATAAAGGCAAAATTGACATTCATCCAACTTATCTTAATCTAACAAATAGATGATAAAAATGAGACTGGGGAGTATTAACTGGTTTAGGACCCTCGAATTCGCGGAATCGTGCACATAAACGTATTTATATTGCATCGTATGTATGCCAGGATTAAATTCATTTATCCTTGCATGAATATAACAAATTTGTGGTAAACTACTAATTATCTACCTACATCTTACTTTTATAAATGACATGTGTGCAAGTCAACGTCAATTAGTAATGTCTAGATATATATTGTACCTATAACTGTTTTGTTGGACTAAATTCTATAGTTTTTCTATTTGATTGTAAGAATATTTTAAGTTGATGGTACCTCAAAAATGTCAATATGATCGATGTTTGGGGTTTTCCTCTTTAATCTGGAAAGATAATGTTGTGTTTTGATCGGTCAGTGAGTAATATCGAATTTAGATGAATTTAAGTGAAATATGATGTGGGATTAGTGTCACAGATTTATCTTGATAAGTTAACCGTTTGACCTTAGTCTCGACAAGTAAACCTTGCTCAAAACAACAAACCAATGAGAGCATAAGATAAAGAACTAGTAGAATAAAGGAATGCTTTGATTATTAGAGAGCGAAATTTACAAATGATTACAAGAGTTATTTGAGGTGTGTTGTGAGAAAGAGGACACTACCTATTTTTACTACTCTTCACACCAAATTAATGGCCAATATCAAAGTAAATCAATTTTTAAGATTACATATCTAGAATTATCAACAACCTACTCACTTCTAGATATTTACATGGACCTCCAACTACATATATACCTCATTTTCACTATTTTTATTATCTATCTTATCAAAATATATAATTTAGGGTGAGGTTGAAATGATAATGAAAATTTTTGTGAGAATGGAGGAACTAATAGGAATGTGCCACGTGTCACAAAATCCACTTCTCCCAACGTTTTTAAAAATTAAATATCTCAAAAATCATTCACTGAAAAATTATAAAAATTGCACCATAAAAATTAGCATTTTTTTCCCTTCGATTAGACATCTCATATGATATACTTTCGGCGACTTTTTTTATGATTGTACAATATTAGTAACACATGTGATACTCGTTGGTAACACATGTGTTACCTGCTGGTATCACATGTGTTACCTGCTGATAACACATGTACCTGCTGGTAACACATGTGTTACTCGTTTACAAAATCCAATGAAAGCAGAAAAAAAAAGTTGTCGAAAGTATACCTTGTGAGATCTCTAATCAAAGTGAAAAACGCTGATATCTATGTTGCAATTTTTATGATTTTTCGATTTATCGTTTGGGAGATATTTAATTTTTTAAAGCGTGGGGAAAAGTGGGTTTTGTGACACATGGCACGTTCTTATTGGTTCTTCCATTCTGACAGAAAATTGTTGTACTCATTTGAACCTTACTCATATAACTTAAGTGTTTATTGTGTTAAAATGTAATAAATGTTGTTTTTTTTACTATTCTATTCTATAGACGTACTTTCATTTAATATATTGGATTTATTGAATGAGTAGGGTTCAAATGAGTACAACAACTTTGTGTGAGAATAGGAGAATCAATCTCAACCACACATTTTCATCAAATACCCATTTTTCTCTATTTTTTACAAAACTAAATATCTCACAAACGACAAGTCGAAAAATTATAAAAATTGCACCATAAAATTCGACGTTTTCTCCTCTTCGATTTAAGATCTCACAAGCTATCCTTTCGATGAGTTTTTTTTTCTTCATTTTTTGGTGGGTTTTACAATGTAGTAACACATGTGTTATTGATTAGTTGTACATTTGATTTGCGGTTAGGGATATGGTTAAAGTTTAGGGTTTAGGGTTTAACATGGTTTAGGGTTTAGATTTTAGCTGGGTTTAGGATGTAGGGTTTAATATGATTTAGGATTTAAGGTTTTGTAAACCGTTTAGGGTTCAGGGTTTAGGGGTTAGGGTTTAGGGTTTCGGGTTTAGGGTTTCGGGTGCAAATCCGAAACCCTAAACCCCAAACCCTAAACAGTAAACTCTAACCCCTAAACTCTAAACGCAACACTAACAACACATGTGTTACTAATTTGTAAAATCCACCAAAAGATAAAAAAAAACTCTTCGAAAGTATAGTTTGTGAGATCTTAAATTGAAGAGGAGAAAACGCTGAATTTTATGGTGCAATTTTCATAATAATTTGACTTGTCGTTTGTGAGATATTTAGTTTTTAAAAATATGGGGGAAAGTGGGTTTTGTGACACGTGACGCATTCCTATTGGTTCCCCTATTTTCAATACTTTTGACATTCTCATTTGCACCTTACCCATATATTGAATATGTAAAATAGAGTGAAGCTCAAACGAGTACATCAACTTTCTGTGAGAATGAAGGAACCAATAAGAACGCGTCACGTGTCACAAAACCCACTTTCTTTCACGTTTTTAAAAATTAAATATCTCCCAAACGGTAAGTTAAAAAAACATAAGAATTGCACCATAAAAATCCGCATTTTTTTCTCTTCGATTACATATTTTACAAGGTATACTTTCAACGAACATTTGCTTACATGTACCTCACTCATGTAAAATAACATATATTTTATGTATATTTTCCTTTTCTTTCTGTACTTGAATTGCTCGAATTGGATTGAACTTGTAAATCTCGATTTGGTTGGACTCCTCGAATTGCTTACGATCCAATTACAATTAAATGTTTTGCCTTCTAAAGATGTCTTATCCCAAGTTATACCAACTTTCTCTTCCAATCTCTAACCGGTCAATTTTAGATTGACAAAGTTGTACAACAAGTATTCACGTACGTACCTAAATTTTGTTTTAAGTTACATATTTTCTGAAAATTAGTTAAAGGTAGCACACACACACACAACCCTTATAAATTGATGACTTTAATGAATAAAATAATTTGCGATACCCAAAACCCAACGGCAAACCCTAAACCGATTAGTATTTAATAAACAGGATTAAAATCGGGTTTACGGGATTAAGACTGAGTTTGGGATTTACTTATATAATGACGGGGAATGAGATTACCGAAACCCGTCCCAAATCCGGTGTGTTGATATTATCTTGTTGACGAGATATATCCGGAATGGGCGACATCCAAATAACAGTGACGTAAAGCGAATACGGTATGAGCAAGCGCATGAAGCGACAAGGAAAGATGTGGAATGAACATTTGATGTGCTAAAAAAAAATTGAGCTATAATAAAAAACTCGCACGACCTATGTCTATGGATAAAATAAAGAATATGATGCGCACTTTTTCTTTCAATCTCTACTATATATCTCTACACCTTATAAATTGTTTACCAATTTTCTTTATAACCTTACTACTTTAAAGATGAAAAAGGACGAAACTACCCCTATCTAGAATGTAAAAGGCAAAACTATTCATAACTAAATTAGACAACATTTATAAATTTATAATTAGCCTATAATATCTAAATATATGATCCATAGATAAAGATATATAACTAGGAAATAACTAATAAGTCAATTAATATGTAAATAGATAACTTTACAATATATATACCTTTATACTCATAACATCGTTAAAAATAGACTTTAGACGATACAATTAATAAGTTGATCGGCACCCACTGCTATGCGCGTACAACTGCTAATAAAGCAAAAATGTTTTTTCTTAAAACTTAGAAGCCTTGAAAATGAGTAATGTCCGATCCCTAAAATACCCCTTTAAAACTTAAAAAATACGCAGGACAACTTTTTTGAATGTAGTTTCTAAAAAAAAGGAGACTTTTTCTGTATTTAATCCCAACACTAATAATTTCTAAAATTTCATCCACAAATTCTACTATATAAACCATACTAGGTTCTAAATCCATGTATACACACGAATTGTTGAATTTATATTTGATTTTTTAAGTATATACATTATGTATATGATAAAATTTTAACGTTTTATATAAAAATAACACATGCCTTAAAATTATGTTGTTTACACCAATGTTTATTGAGTCTGAACCTAACAGTATGAACACAAAATGAATAAGTGATGCTTGTTGGGGTTAAACCAAAATTTTCGTTAGTAACTAAAGTTACTGGTATAGAATTATGAGGAAACCCGAATTAAGCAATATTGAACTAACCCAAATATATGAACTAGTTAAGAGTAAAGTTTTACGATGTAGTACAAGTTCAAAATTTTTATATCCTTAATGATTTATAATGAAGAGTATATAAAAAATTTTATTAAAGAAAAGTTATTTAAAAAAAAAACTTTTATTAAAGAAACTGAAAAAGAAAAAAGTGAGCTACGTATAAGAAGAGACATTATATAATCTTGCAGAACTTATAAAGTAAATGAAACAAATAAGTAAAAAGAAACGAAACTTATAAGGTGTATAAAGAGAGCGTAGAGATTTGAATTCGTTGAGGTATTTTATTAGATTATTAACTATTTATTATATATATGTCATTATATCCTAATTGTTAGCCAGTTTGATAAAATTGAATAATATAATTGGATAATTATAATTTTGATAATGTCATCGTATAATTCTTATATTATATTTAAGATTAAGATTTCAAAATTGATGTAATGTTTCATTTTCAGTTTCACTAAATGTTTTTATACGTTCTTTGATGCAATTTTAGAATTGTTCTTTGAGTTCAATTATTATTGCATGTTACAACCTCTTTCAATTGCATTATGATTATTTTACGTTGTATGTATAAACGTTATACGAAACACTTAACCACAATATCACAACTATAACTGTTTGCCGCTATAAAATCGTGTTGTTATGCACGGGTACTCGCCTAATATTGTATTAAAGCCAAATCTAAATTCAAATCCACAATCTCTTCTTGAATCATCTTGATTGTTCATCAATATCCTTCTTTTGTATTCTACGATCTTTAAAAGAAAAAAAAAAAATCATCCTCTTCGTCGCTTGTAACCCCACTTCTTCTTTTTTTTCGATTTCTTTTGCTGTCTCGTAGACCACAACCACCACACACTACTTGGTGGTGTGGGTAGGTTCAAGCTCAGCTCGATAGCTCAACGAACTTTCACGATGAATGCTCGAGCTCGACTCGAAAATGTTCTTGGATGGCTCGGGCTCGACTTGAAAAGCTTGACTATTCTTATAAAAAATTATTTTTAGTACTCAAACTTAATTTATATTAGATTAAAAATAAAAATTAATATCAAATCATTTCAAATATATAGAAAATACAAATAAAGTGTGAAAAATAGTTAAAAATATGTAAAACAGTATAACAATAGTTAAAAGTATAATAATATCATTTAAAGATTCAAAATTACATATACATTTATATAAAAATATACATATTAATTAAAGCTCAAAAAGCTCGATAACAACTCGAGTCGAGCTCTTAAAGGCTCGAGCTCGAGCTCGACTCGATATATATTTCGAGCTCTATTTTTAAAGCTCGAGATCGGGCTCGAACTCGATAAAAGCTTGACTCGAAGGAGCTCAAGCTCGAGTTGCTCGATGGAGCTCGACTCGTTTGCAGCCCTAGATAACATCTATGAGTTAGCTAGTAGGTGGTTTCTTTATCATCTATACATATATATATATATATATATATATATATATATATATATTTATATATATATATATATTGTAATTTGCTTTGAGTTTCATGTAACAGAAAATTGTTCCAAAACTTTTGCAACATTTTCATATACTTACGATTTGCTTTTCTTTGAATTTCTACTCTTTGATCACTAACTAACACCCAAGTCCCTACCAACAAAAGGGTGGTAAATGAAAATCCTCTAAAGTCTAAAGGGCCAATCTTGTCAAAAGAAGATGTGATAGAATCCTTGTCCTTTACGGCTTTGTTGACCGAACTAAACTCAACACTTAAATATGATGACGAGGCTATAAATTAAAATACCCAAAAGATATAGTGCAGGGTACGATCTCAAAGTATTTTGAGGTAATTATTTTAACTTTTGTAACTAACCTTTTATAGTTATTTTTCTTTCAAGTCAATTGGTATGTATGATTTAGTAGAGTTTTGAGAAGTCGATGGTTCTGGGCTCATTCGTAGATCGATAGAGTAAGATATACATATGAATGATGAATGATTTGTGCAAAAGAATATAAATAATTAACAAAGTATTTTGAGGTATATATATATGTCGTTTGATTGCTTTTGAATGTAGTAATCTGGTAATTTTGTGGATTTTCAATTTCGTTTTAGGTGCAATCAGTAGTTACATAGGAATTAGTTCGAGTTTGTTAACACTGATAATACTGTGATTTGGCCTTGATACCAGATAACCATCGAGCGATATGGAGCCACTTGGAGATGATGAGCTTATCTCCATTTTTGAAGAAATTGACAACGAAAATGACCAAAAATCCTTCTGTCGAGTTTCCAAGCAATTCTTGAAGGTTGCATGCATTCGCTTAAAGGGGTTACATATTTCGTTTCCTGATGTGCTTAAAGATATCCTACATTCCCCAAATATGGTCAGATTTCAATGTTCTAAACCACTATCAAATACTTACATGAAACTCGTAAAACAAAAGAAGGGATATTGTTACTGTGATTGAGATTGTGTACGGAAATATATAGAGAGAATGACTATTTGGAATAAAATGAAATGTGTACTACTTTAACGTCCAAGTTACATAGTGTATTTATAGATTTATTCTCCATCACCACTACTAACTGAATGCATAAAATTAGCAACTAAATACTCCACTAACTGACCACTAACAAACCATAAGACTAGGGAATTTAGACTAGGTAAATTAGACCAAGTAAGCAATAAAATACTACTACTAAACTTTAACCTCCACGTTTTGTAGTCACGTGCCTTGGTTGCACTAATTTTTGACACTCCCCCTTAGTGCAACCTCTCGATCAACAACACCCAGAGCATCTCGAAATCCTTGAAATTTTGGTTTCACCAAAGCCTTGGTGAATATATCAGCCACTTGATCATTTGTACGAACACTTGTAAGCTCGATCTCTTCAGTTAAGACCTTCTCTCTGACAAAATGATGGCGAACCTCTATATGCTTCGTACGAGCATGAAAAACCGGATTTGATGCAAGTTTGATGGCACTTTCATTGTCACACTTGATTTTCACAGGATAGTCAACTACCTGAAACATATCACCTATGAGCCTCTTCAACCAGATACATTCTTGAGTAGCCATAGTTGCTGCCACATATTCCGCTTCGGTGCTCGATAAAGCTACAACATCTTGCTTCTTACTACACCACGAAGTCACTACTGAACCAGAACTGAAGCAATAACCTGAAGTTGAGTGTCGATCACGTGTATCTCCTGCGCAATCTGCATCAACAAACCCGCTTAACAAATAATTATTGCATTTCTTGTACCATAGACCGTGACCAAGAGTTCCTTTCACATAACGCAAGATCCTTTTTGCAGCTTCAAGATGAACAGTTGTTGGACTTTGCATGAATTGAGAGACAACACTAACTGAGTATGAGATTTCTGGCCTTGTAATGGTCAGATATATCAAACTCCCAACTAGCTGTCGAAACTTTGTGACTTCTTTTAATGGCTTCCCTTCATCTTTCTTCATCTTAACATTAGGCTCCATTGGAGTAGCCATTTCTTTCGACTCCCCCATATTGAAGCGTTCCAGAAGACTCTTTGCATATGCCTTTTGCGAGATAAAATAACCTTGACCAGGACTTGAGTTTTCAACTTCAAGACCAAGAAAACATCCAACCTCTCTCAAGTTTTTCATTTCAAAACGAACACTCAAGTCATTTCTCAAAGTAGAGATTTCAGATTCATTATCTCCGGTTATTATCATATCATCGACATATAATAACACCAATAGATGCACATATGATCCTACTTTTACAAACAAACTGGAATCTGAACTAGAGACTTTAAAACCACAAAAGATTAAGTATTGAGCAACTTTACCATACCACGCACGCGGTGCTTGTTTTAGACCGTATAGAGCTTTCTTTAGGCGACAAACATGTTTCGGAAACTCTTTTGAGACAAAGCCAACAGGTTGCTCCATGAACACTTCACGATCTAATTCTCCATAAAGAAACGCGTTTTTCACATCAAGTTGCCATAACTTCCAACCTTTGAATGCAGCAAGTGAGATAGTTGACCTCACCGTTATCATTTTAGCTACCGGGCTAAAGGTTTCCTCGTAGTCTAAACCGTAGCTTTGCGAGAACCCACGAGCAACCAGACGAGCTTTAAACCTATCAATGGTTCCATCAGAATTTTTCTTTAACCGAAAAACCCATTTACATGTGATGGGTTTGCATGTTTCTGGTTTTTGCACCAACTCCCATGTCTCGTTCTTGTCTAATGCTTCAATCTCTTCTCGCATTGCTCTTTCCCAATCTGGACAACCCCTTGCCTCATCATAAGTTGTTGGTTCTTCAGATAATGCTCCTGTGAAGAAACACGAACTAATCGTGCAATTGTTAAGTTCCACCTCGTAATCTTTGAAATGACCAGGTACCTTTTTCTCCCTTGTTGACCGCCTGACTTCTGGTTGTTCACCTTCTTCTCTTGGAACACTTTGAGTTGGAGACTGATTTTCAAGCACTTCATTGGTAGGTGCTTGAACATTTGCTTCTGGAAATAAGAGCTCTAAGTTGTTTTCATCATTTCTAAGAGTAACAGACTTTGGAATGGATAACAAAGACGACACTTCATCAAATACAACATCTCTAGATGTGGTGTATCTCTTTGTTTCTGGATCCATACATCTCCAACCTTTCCTTAAGGAGTCGTAACCAACAAATATGCACTTACTTGCTTTTGGATCAAGTTTGGTTCTATGAGCTTTTGGAACATGAACATAACAAATAGAACCAAATACTCGAAAATAATTTACATTTGGCTTTTCACCATATGCTATCTCAAAAGCAGATTTTTGAGTACCTGGCCAAGACGGCAACCGATTCGTGACATGACATGCACATTGAATAGCTTCTGCCCATAGAGCCCGTGGAAGACTCTTGTCATGAAGCCATGAAAAACAAACAGAAACAAGATACGCGAGCTTTCTTTCCGACACGCCGTTTTGTTGACGAGTGTCCGGACAAGTCATTTGACGATTGATGTCGTTATCATCACAACACTTGAAAAAATCAGCTGACATGTATTCGCCGCCATTGTCACTCCGAAGACACTTTATCTTCTTCTTGAACTCCTTCTCAGCTGCATTTTTGAACTCCATGAACATGGATAATGCTTCACTTTTCTCTTTCAAAAACTTCACCCAAGTAAATCTCGAGTGATCATCTACAAACACCATTACGTATCGATGCCCACTGTAGCTTGTTGTTCTTGTTGGTCCCATCAGGTCTGTATGAACCAACTCGAGCATTGCAGATCTCCGATTTGACGATCTTTTATATGGAAGTCTTTGAGATTTTCCATATTGACAACCTTGGCAAATTACTTCTTCACGTATATTTTTCAAAGAAGGAATACCATCAACCAACTTCTTTGAACAAATTTTCAGCAACATTTGGTAGCCTACGTGACCAAGTCGAGCATGCCAAATGGAAGCACTTTCAACTTGGCTTGTTTTCTTCACATATGCTTCACCAGCAGCCAAGACAAACAAAGATTCTTTCTTCTCACCAGTAGCAATAACATCACCAGAGATCTTCTTCACGTTTGCTAGAACCATCACCTCTTTTGGACCAAACAAGACGTATTTTCCAGAATCGGTAATTTGTGGAACTGAAACTAGATTTTTCGTCAAGCCTGGAACAAAATAAACATCATCCAATCTGATACCTTTAGCAGATTCACTAGCAACCTCAATCGTTACGATGCCTTCTTTTTCCACGGGATGGGCTGAGTTATCAGCAGTGATAATAACTCGGTCCCCATGGTGTTCCCGTATTGCTGATAAAAGAGTCTCATCTCCGGTTACATGATGAGAGCATCCCGAGTCAACGATCCAGTCTTTCTTTTTCTTCATGTTGTTAGTGCAACCGACTAATGCTTGAGCAGAATTATCTTTGACAGTTTCAACCGTGAAGCATTGCTCCCATTTGAGTTTCTCATCATCATCATTTGTGCATGCGACATTAGCTTTGGCAAACCTTGATCTACAAAACCTTTTCTTGTGCCCGACTTTTCCGCATCTATAGCACGTTAAGGGTTTCTTACTTTCTGCATTATCGTCTTTGTCAACACCCGCCTCCTCTTCTTTGCTCTTGGTGGAAATACTTTTCTTGTGATTCTTTCCCTTTGAGAAAAGGACTGCATCAGAATCAAAGCTCTTAGCCATTTGTTTGGCTAAAGCTTCTTGATTAGAGAGCAAGTTCTCTAGTTCTTCAACAGAAGGTTGTGTTGACCAACCTTGAATGGAAGTGATGAACGGAACGTACTCCTTCTTTAACCCACGAATGAGATAACGACGTAAACGAGCGTCGCTAATCTTCTCATCATCGTCTATCTCCGATATTTCAGCACAAATACTTTTAGTTCGCAAAAAATATTCTGAAATCGACATGCCTTCTTGCTTTAACAACGCCAACTCGTTCTCCAAAAGTTGCAACCTCGCGGTTTTTTTCTTGGTAAACAACTTTTCGAGCGTTTCCCAGACTTCTTTTGGAGAACTAATGTCGCGAACATGATCAATAAACTCCCTCCTTATTGATGTCCGCAAAGCAAAGAGCGCCTTACCGCACTTGATCTTCCACTTTCTTCTTGGTTCAGCATTATCAGGTATATCTGTAGGAATTGTTGCATCAGAACCAGCAACTAGTTCCCACAAATCCTGACCTTGAAGATACGCCTCCATACACATCCTCCAGTACTTGTAGTTACTCCCTACAAGTTTCTCCACACCATTCTGCATATTTCCACCATTTGAAACCTCCATTTCAGCAGCAAAATAAATGCTTCCCTTTCACACCTTCAAGCTTCTTTCACGAGACAAACTGATGGACAAGAAGTTTGAAAAAAAATTAGCCTTTTGTTGGCTCTGATACCATAAAACAAAAGAAGGGATATTGTTACTGTGATTGAGATTGTGTACGGAAATATATAGAGAGAATGACTATTTGGAATAAAATGAAATGTGTACTACTTTAACGTCCAAGTTACATAGTGTATTTATAGATTTATTTTCCATCACCACTACTAACTGAATGCATAAAATTAGCAACTAAATACTCCACTAACTGACCACTAACAAACCATAAGACTAGGGAATTTAGACTAGGTAAATTAGACCAAGTAAGCAATAAAATACTACTACTAAACTTTAACCTCCACGTTTTGTAGTCACGTGCCTTGGTTGCACTAATTTTTGACAACTCGTAGCCAGGTCAAGCCCCAATCTGCTAAATCTGAATCTCGGGTCAGCGCAAGACATTGACCCTCAAAAGGCGGATTACGAGGAAGGGGAGTATGAGTTTGATTTTGATAACAATGGTTTGTGTAAAGTGGCGAATGCTTGCAAACATTTGTATGAGGTTGATTTAAGTAGAAGGTTACATGTTGGTGATGTTGGAGTTTGTGCACTGGTAAGATCGTGTAAGAGTTTAAAAAAAATTATATTTGGAGAAATGTGTTGGTGTCACGGATGAATCACTCAAAGCTATCGGTGAATCAAATAGTTTAATAAATCTGCGTCTGAAAGGTTGTATGATTACGGATTTGGGTTTGGAGTATCTCACAAATGGGAATTTGAAGAATAATTTGCTAGGGCTTGATTTGTGTGGATGTGATAGGATTAGCGATGCTGGTGTTTTCTACTTGATACAATTATGTCATCTCATATATCTTAATTTGTCCAAGTGCGGGGTAAATGTACACTGACACCGGGGTTGTGGCCGTAACCAAAATCCCAAACATTGAGATATTGGAATTGTGTTGGTTGATGAGCGTAACAAATATTTCATTGTGTGAGATTGCTAGCAAGTATTTGAAACTCAAATCAATAAGCTTGAGCGGTTGTGAGGCTATATCTGGTGAAGGTTTCCGTGTGTTTGCTCATCACCCGACACTTAGATTTCTTACTTTGCTGTCGTGTCACAATATTTGTTTGGAAGATGTGGAGTGGGTTGTGGTTACTTTGACAGGGAGGCTCCGAATTCAGCTCAGTAAGAGTATGAAGGCACAAATGACTCAATACAATCGTATTACGTGGCTGGGTCACTGTTGCCAGGTAAGCTGGATATGATCAATGAGACGATCAATCTTTCTAGATATGATGTAACCTTATCAATTCTCCATGTTAGAGTTTTGTCATCAGCAAATTACTTTAGATTTAGTAGTATCTGATGTAGGAAACAATAATTACTGTTATTTTTTTCTCATATGATGTAGCAAAACATGTTTAATGTGCTAAATTTAGGTTTCTGCATTGCTGATTACAATTTAAAACCACTGTACTTTTCTGCTCAAACGGGTCCTTTAGCGGCATTCACGCAGCCCGGACAAGCTACATATCAAAATATGTGGGTATGTGTACATTTTCATTACAAACAAGACAATGAAATATAACCGCAGACCAAACAGGTATGGGTAAGAAAATTGACAATCAATATTTTTTGGTCATTGCATAAAAGAACAGGTGAAAGTAATGATTTTATGCGAGTCAACTGTAGTTATGGGCTTGATAATTGGGCCAAAGGTCGGTTAGCATGCAATTTACCATAATATCCATTCCTACACTCCTGCGATAAGACTAAAAACTTTTATATGTACCACAGTAATAGCCGAATAGGGTAATAAGTTATTCCTTCAGGTTCGATTACATCACAATCTCTTATAGTGTATTTAGTTTTATGATTATTACTTTATTTTCATTTTCAGAGTCGTCTTTGAGTTTTCGAAGTCCTGAGCAGGTGAGGCCTCAGATAAAAAATTTATAGTACATAGTTAATTCTTTATTAAGTAACTCAATTTGTGACCTAATCAACTTTGAAACATTCTGACATATTTTCTTTTATTTATAAATTAACAATCAAATTGTTTATCAAATTGCACATGTGTATCAACGTATATATATATGTTTTTTGAGACCCTCGTAAATCTGAGGTCCTGGGTGGTCGACCACCTCATCAACTTTCAAAGACGGCCATATGTTCATTCTATTTGCAATCAAACATAGCTCTTTGTTCCGCATAAATAAAGATAATCTTATTGAGTAATGTGTCCATGTGTTTGCCGATACGATATAATGTGTTGAGATTAGGATTCTCTCATGCTCAACTCCTTCATTTTCTTCTCATGTTAGCATGTTGTGTGAGGAATTAAATTGACGAGTCTTACATTTTATTTAATAATAAGAGTGAGGTTCAAATGAGGATGAGAATTTTAGTGAGAACGGAGGAATCAATAAGAATGTGCCACGTATCACAAAATTTACTTTTCCCCACATTTTTAAAAATTAAATATCTCAAGAATGACTGATTGAAAAATTATAAAAATTGCACCAAAAAAATAAGAATTTTTTCTCTTCGATTAGACATTTTACAAGGTATACTTCCGATGACTTTATTTATTGGTTTTACAAATTGTACAAATATTAGTATCACATGTGTTACTCGCTGGTATCACATGTGTTATTTGTTGGTATCACACGTCTTACCCGCTGGTATCACATGTGTTACCCGCTGGTATCACATGTCTTACCAACTGAAATCACATGTGATCGTCGATTACAAAATCCACCAAAAAAATAATAAACAAAAAGTTCATCGAAAGTATACCTTGTAAGGTCTCTAATCGAAGAGAAAAAAACACAAATTATTATGGTGCAATTTTTATGATTTTTCGACTTACCGTTTGGGAGATATTTAATTTTTAAAAACGCGGGAGAAATTGAATTTTTATGACACGTGGCGCATTCTTATTGGTTCCTCAATTCTCATAAAACTTACTTACTCCTTTGAACATCACTCTTAATAATAATAATAATAATGACCGAACTATTTTATTTATTTTTATTTTAGAGTGAGGTTCAAACGAGTACAACAATTTTTCGTAAGAATTAAGGAACCACTATCAACATGCCACGTGTCATAAATTCCTTTCCCCTACGTTTTTAAAAATTAAATATCTCCCAAACGGTAAGTCGAAAAATCATAAGAATTGCATCATAAAAATCAACGTTTTTTTCTCTTCGATTAGAGATCTTACGAGGTGTATTTTCGACGAACTTTTTTTTTTGTTTTTTTAGTGAGTTTTGAAAACAACTACCAAATGTGATACCAGCGGGTAACACATGTGATACCAGCGGGTAACACATGTGATACCAGCGGGTAACACATGTGATACTAATATTGTACAATTTGTAAAACCCATAAAAAAAACATCAAAACTATACCTTGTAAGATGTTTAATCGAAGAGAAAAAATGATGATTTTTATGGTGCAATTTTTATAATTTTTCAATGAGCCATTTTTGAGATATTTAATTTTTAAATACGTAGGAAAAAGTGAATTTTGTGACACATGATGTATTTTGTTGATTCCTCCGTTCTCATTCTCATTTTAACTCCACTATTTTGTTTTATTGTTTTAAGATGATATTACTTGAGACACAAATATTAGAGGATTTCAAAATCCAATGTGTTACCATGAAGTTTATGTTTCTTGTATGCAACTTTGACCTTTTTAAATTTGCCTAATTTTTTTGATAAAATTAATCAGTTTTATCCGGTTTACTACTCTCTTTACTCTCTTTGTTGAGGCTATACGCTGAGCTTTATTGGCACCGATGTACGCGACTTAACTGGTCTTCACGTGATTATTTATGTGCTTTTTCTCATTCCATCCCAAGATGTTCATCCAACGAGGTTTGAACCATGTTCTATTATGAGAGTTTTGGGACACGTATGACCATGTCATCTTATGGTTGTAGACTTATAGTTATCTATTACATGTACGTTGTTAATCTTTTTGAAAATTTGAAAGGGGTAGAGCGTTACAGGGAAATGTGACAAAATCAAACTTGTGTGCAAACTGCAAACCAACAAAATGTGACATATAAAGCCTTTCAGAGTATCGTAGCACGAAGGACGCTAAAGGAAAAATACAACGATTTATATGAAAAACTCACAATAATGGAAGTTTTGACTCGTGCTCCGTTGTATAACAAAACGATTCGAAGAGATGAAGAAGGAGGAAGAAGAGTTGGATAGAATCTATTGCCCCGTGAGTTTGGAAAATGAGAACTCCGGTGACAACAAGGAAAGGACAAAAGGAACCAACCCAACTTACGATCTAGTGGAGCGATTCGAATCAAAAGACATAAACTTTCCCCTATTCCTCGTACTCCACAGATTTTTTCCGGTCAAACAAGAGGACCCTGATAGTTTCATCATTCCATGTTCCATTGGTGGCTTAAGCTCCCGCTGTGCATTAGCCGATTTTGGTTCTAGCGTTAATATCATTTTTCTTGCCACTTTTCTTCTCATAAGTAGTGAAAAGCCTCAACCTACTAACATTCGACTAGGACTTGTTGATCAATCTCACATATATCCGGCCGAAGTGGTTAATGATGTATTAGTTAAAGTAGGTAATTTCCTTAATTCTGCTGATTTTGTGATTGTTGGTAAGGAGGATGACCCAAAAACACCCATTCTTTTGGGAAGGCCGTTCCTCACGACTGCAAGAGCATTGATTGATTGTGCTGCTGGAAGGATAACTCTTAGGTTAGGGGAGCATAGAGAAGTTTATGGGGTGCGACCTAGTGTCCCTAAAACCAGTTGAGTGTATGACTGACCCAAGAGTAGAAAAAAAAGGAGCCTAACGAAACAAAAAATGGAGGAAAGGAAAAAGAAGGATTAGGACGAATGAAGAAGAAGATTGGCGAAAAGCCTTTCAGTGATGAAGTACTAGGGGCTAACGCACGAGAGTTAAGGAAAGCATTGTTCTTCAGCAATGCAGTTTGCAACTGGACACCTAATAAGCAAGTGGATCTTAGCACTTCGAGAAATTAAAAAGAATGGCTGTTAAGGATTGAATTGGAAGATCCGATGGAAAAATTATCACCCTTTTCTCGACATTAGGGTAGAGATTTTCGGGCCACGACCTTAGGAGAAGGACTTTGAGTCTAGCCAAAGACTCATAAATAAAGAAGTGCGCTGCACGGGAGGCCAACCCGTGTTTTATCTTCAGTTTTCATTTATTTCAGCATTTAGTAACTTTTTAATTTGAACCTAGAATAGTTTTCATCTATTCTCGTGTTTATTATTATGTTATGTGATTATGGTTGGATTGAAAATGCTCATTTGTGTTGAGGTATTTCATCAAATTGTGTTGTGCTTATATTGAATTATATGATCAGTTTCTTGTTGTATCTCTTCGCACATCTTAAGTATAGGGGGTTAAAATCTCAAGTGCAGGGGGAATCATTTCTTCTCTACCTTTGCTTAATCTTGTCCAATATTAGCTAAAATTTAAAAATTTTGCTTTCTTTCGACGTTTTTTTAGGTCTTAGTCCCCTGTTTTTGAAATTTTTAGGGCATTTAGTCTAATCTTTTGAAATGATTTTAATTCTTCAACTAAAAACTGCATGAGTAGCATACCCTCCAACCCAAATATGAGGGGATTTGCACCTTTACTTCATAGCATTCATCTTACTTAAATGCTATTATCCAGTTTTGCCGAGGGAGCAACCCCATTTTTCACCTTGAATAGCATGGGCTCATGAACGCACACCTTTGGCCAAATTGAACCCGCGCATGGTGGATTCACAATCCTTTACAAATAAAACCCGGGGATTGGCATTCCATTGTTGTAGCTTTATCGAGATCAGAAGCAAATTGTCCAAAAGCTTCTAATTCGCTTTCATTTGTCGAGTGTATGCCATTAAATTTCAAACATAGAATTTGCTTTAGGATGCATCCCAGAGGCCACAAGTGAGATCATATTCGTACGATAGGATTCTTTATGTGATAAGAGGCAAATTAGGATTAACCCTTGTTTTATACCTGTTCTTTTGGTTATATTTATCTGACCTCGTTGGTTATTTAATTACCCCTACCCTTAAGTAGCACTCATCTTTAGTGCTAGAAACATTTAGACACCCTTTTGAGCTATCCTTTTC
This sequence comes from Gnaphalium uliginosum, assembly GCA_963930675.1. Lineage (NCBI taxonomy): Eukaryota > Viridiplantae > Streptophyta > Magnoliopsida > Asterales > Asteraceae > Gnaphalium > Gnaphalium uliginosum. The sequence goes on from OZ005682.1 coordinate 45,164,308, forward strand.
GTTTGTTTACACCCCACTAAAATTGTTGCACCCAAATCGCCTTAGCCCATCATTATATGTGTTTAAACCCTTGTAAATCATTTGGACGATTACATATTGTCTAAATCGAGTTGTTAGTTCAGTTTTGGGATGATTGGGACTCTTGGTAGTATTATATTTGTACGAAATGGGGAAGACAAAATTATAAATATCTATTCATGCATCTTTTGAAAGCTTGGTGATGGCTCATGACAGAGTTAGGGTAGTGTTTCTAAATTGCTTGATTTTGGTCTTGCTTTGGGATCCTGAAAATTAGTCTTGAGAAGTGAATTGCTTATGTTTGCTTAGGATAAGTGTTAAATGAAATTTAAATCGTCCTCCCTCAAAATCGGATGTGAAAGTTACTTTGAGGTATGATCCTTTTAACTTTATTTTATGATGACAACAACTTAATTATAATACAAAATTGATCTTATATATAGCCAGCATAAGAATTCTAAACGATAGTGTAAACACCTCACAAGTGCGTCCTAGGTCCAAAGGATTTATGTGAACCAGCTCTATGTCCAGCCAGCACAGAGAATAATGTTTTGAAAAAGTACTTTGTTCTTTGTCTGATCAAAATCATGTATGAAAATAATGTTTTGATGTATGTAACTAATCCCTAACTGAGATGCACAAATTTATGTGATTAATGTGTCATGTAACCACATTGATATTAACTTCTCGTAGTCGCTACCAAACCTTGGTTCAAACCAGGTTAATCGGGTGTGAAGAATCATGTAAACTTGAATGGTTTCGACATTCAGGAACAATCATAAACTAAACAATATAAGGAATAGTTTTGCTATAAACAATTTGCATTCCAATTGTTGAACAATAATGATTTCAAAAGATTAGAGGGCAAAGCGAAAGAACTTTGATGATCAACAAATCTACAAGCTACAATAAGAAGCTAAGCAGGCTATTCTAGGCTAGTTGTTAAAGAAAGTGGTTTGCCATGACCATGGTTTTCTCATTGGGTTGTCACGACACTTGTGTTCATTCATGGATGATGAGAACATTATTCTCATACCCATTGTTGCTAACAATAGGCCGTAGAGGATCAACTCTCCAAACACCATCAACAATGAATTTGATCTACAAAACAAGAGAAATGGAAAACCAGTTTTTATTTGGAAGAGAAGATTGATAATCTTTTGTAGAGGTGGCAAAATGGACGGGTTAGGAAACAGATCGGAACGAGTTCAGGGGCAATCTTTTATTTCTTGGCTTGGGTTGGGTTGGGGAATTTTCGTTCTTCTTCTTCTTCTTCTTTTTTCCTTTTGTCTTTTTTTTTTTTTTTTGACAACCAAACCCTCGATAGTTCGGTTTTATAAAATATATGTGGCACGTTAAACATTGTTACAAAAACAAAAATTATTACTATAATAGTCTATCGTTTTTAGATTTACCACGTTGTATGCATTGAAATTACGATTTGGGCATTTCTGACCTTTTTAACCTGTTCGACCCATTTGACAGGTTCCCCTAAAGCTGCCCATTTGACCATTAGAGATATAAGGAAACCCATATCAAGTCATTCATTAGTGAACGAAGTAATATTATCACCTCTAATCTATGGAATCACAAAATGAATTAGGGAAGATGTGCTACCTCATATCTTCCTGGATACAACTTTAACGACAAGGAGAAAACACCCGTTTGTGATCTTTCCATCTTCCGCTGCATTACATCATAAGTAAATATCAGTCGAGTCATAACAAGAAATTCAATTGTATGATGATACATATAACATACTCCGATCACTAAGATGTTATACTTTTTTTTTTCTTTCAAGCAGATAAATTTTTCCACCCTTTTAAAAAATCATCAAATACGTCAATTTGGTTTAATTTTTGAATGATTTAAGCACCCACCTGAGTGGTCCAACCATCAAAAGATCCTGTTAACCGGACTTCTGACGCCGAATTAGGCCAAATTATGCAGGTGGTTACAAGAACCTGTAAAGTCCTACATCCGCTGTCAATTATCTTTTGTTTCGTCTCAAGTACTTTATGAGCTTCGCTGAAATGAGAAACTATAAGTATATTGCGTTTCACTGAAGAAAACTACCGAAACAGACATGGATAATGCGTACATAATCGATAACGACATCTTTCTTTCTAAAACTGCTAGCTCTGCACGTATCGATCTCAACCTATTCTTGGCATTCATAATCTCATTTTCTTGGAACTCCCACGTATCAGAAAGCTGTTGCTGCTCGCTGAACGAACTTTGATGACCCTGGTAAAGATTTCATAAGATGATCAGAAAACCATCGTTTCTTGTGCAATATAAAAGTCTCAAGAGATCTAATGTTTTATAAGTTTTATTACATCTGGATTATTTCTGTCACTTTTGGACCTTAACAAGCAAAGGGATGAAGAAAGCTCGATTTGCATTTGTTGAAGTCGAGATCTTATGTAGTTTGAATCATCTTTTAAGTCCTCGTTTTCTCTTCTATTTGACTTTTCACCAATATATGTCTCCGCGACTGCTATAATGAACACAAATATCAATACAAGCATATCAAATAATAGATTAGCACAATTTGATGTATAATTTAAGAGTCCAATAGTTGATGCAAAACATCATATGTCCAAAAGTACAATTTTTTCTTTACATCAAGAATTAGTGTGTTCAAGATGAGTAATAAAATTATATTGGCTCAAAGATAGTTTAATATTGTTTTATGCATTAACAATAGATTTTGAGTGAATTTCAAACCGTGAGAGACATTTGACCTATTAATTTATGGGTTAAGTTTTTAAAAAATGCATGTAACTGTACCCAAAATTGTAGTGTATGTGTCCAACTTTAAAAGTTTCAATTGTATGTATCAAACTTATCTATTGCCATTGTATGTATCCGATGTATTCATCAGGTACCGCTATTTTCTGCTGATGTGGCAGCATACAAGTTGCCACGTCTCCGTTTTACAAGTTATAAAAGGTCAACTACATACAAATAGCAGATAAACAAAAAATTTCATATATACAACGTATTTTGGGTAAAGAGTTTGATACATTTTCAACACTTAACTCAATATATAAACATAACCTGAATATTCATATAGGTAATTAACTAAGTAGAAATTGCAGCATTTAGATGTATCACCACACAAAATTTAACCATGACTCACCCACATCAGCAGAAACGTAATCTCTGTGACCATTGACCTTGCTCGACGCATATGTCTGGTGTCCATTTCGTAGCATACTAATGCCAAAAGACGAGCTTCTATATCTTTCCAATCTATGCAGTATACCTTCTATTCCTGCATCTTCCTGAACTACAGTTTCTCTGATTATAAAAACTATGTATCAGTTCTCTCTAATGTGTGTGTCAAACATATATAAATCGTGAGTGGTTAAGTCCTTTTTATTGATCTATTAGTTTAGTCACTCAACATTTCTTGTGATCGATCAAGTTCTTACAGTTTGTTTGCTGGGTTAAAGCATAAGTGGTTAAGTCCTTAAACTTTGTAATACTTTGTCTTGTTTTAAATCCGCCAATCTGATTTAATTTTAACCCAAAAAACAAACTTTGAGTACTTGATCAACTACAAAAAAATTAAGGGACTTGCATCGCTTGTGCGGTAAAAGTAGGAGTGTCAATTCCCACAACAAATACAAACCCGGCAGAAAAATAAATGAGTTAGGGTCATAAACGGGTCGACATGGATGACCCGTTTAGTAAATGGGTTTAGTTTCCTAACCTGTTTTCAACCCGCCAACCCTTTAAAAAACGCAACTAAAAAGTAAATATTACTATATATTATAAGTTCATTTTCATTTTTCCAAGAATCACAAACATGTCATGGTTACATACTTACTTATTTTTACGTCTTAATGTCTATCGTGTGCCCTAAAAGTATCTTATGCCTGTTTATGCTTATGGCCCAATTTATCGTACACCCACATAATATTCCAACTCTAAACTTTTCTTGCAACACGTTGATAACCGGCAATCCTGACAAGCTCCGAATCTAACCTTTTACAAAGTATAATTTTTAGTGTACTTTTTATTCTAGTTTGTATCATAAGCAGACTAAACCGTTTGAGTTGGGATATATGAACTATCAACACGGTCAACATGCAAACCCGAACCAGACATGAATAGTTAGCCCTAGATAAAAGTATGCAAGGCGTTTAAATATTGAAAATAGAATAACGAAATCTTCGTGGAAGATGTATATATTCGTTGTTGTGTGTGTGAGTCATTGTCTTTCTAAAAAAAAAAAAAAAGAATAACGAAATCTTACATTGATCTACCAGAGGGTGATGCAAATTTATGAAATGATGAACTGTAAGAATTCAAAGAAGAGTCAAACTCATCATTATTCTGCTGAGATATACTTAGATTCTTTGTATGTATTTCCCTAATGTCATCAAATTCCTTATTGTTACTTTCATTTTCATTATCATCATCATCATCATCATCATCCCAACCTAATGAAAGCCAACCACCTTTCTTGATAATGGCATTGACTAAATCAATTCTTCGACCCTCCAACAATTCTTTCTTGGTTGGGAAATCATTCGGTTTCTTCGAACTCTTCATAAACTCCAAAATCTCTTTTTCTAAATCTAATTCTGCTTCAGTTTCCAATGACCCTTTACACAAAATCCCATTTCTTGTTCTTGTTTTCTTGAAATCTTTAAACCCCAAATAACTGTCTTTTTTCACCAACATTAACGCAGTTGGTGTGTTAATCTTGAAATTGGTTCTAAACCCAAGTGAAGAAACAATTGGAAAGATCAAAGTATGTGCATTTGAGGTTGTAATGAGTGAAACCATGGTTCAGGCATTTCATCAAACAGTTGGGGTGTGTGTGGGGAGCAAACTTCTAAAACAAGATTGTGGTGTCTGAATAAAATAAAGAAGGAGAAGGGTTTTTGAAGCAACGAACAACACTTGTTAACCGGGTGAAGACAGAACACATGATAATTGATTGACTACACTTTTCCCCAATCTTGCTCTCCATGTGTATTCGTCTTTGGATTTACTTCTACAGTATTTTTTATGTATGTTAATAAATATGAGGGGAAAAGATGGATAACGTAGCTGTTACTTCGAGCCGGATAGCATTCCAGCTTTAGTCGATTTATGATTTTTAATAACAAATTGAACTTGAACAAAGTAGTCAATTAGTTTTGTAAATTAAGTTTTGTAAACTAAGTTTAGAAAATTAATATATAATCTGTGGGCGACGTTCAAATGAGAATGAAAAAAGTGTTGAGAATAGGGCAACCAATAGGAATGTGCCACGTGTCACAAAACCCACTTCCCCACATTTTTAAAAATTAAATATCTCAAGAATGGCTCATTGAAAAATTATAAAAATTACATCACGAGATTCAACATTTTTTTCTCTTCGATTAGAGATCTCACATGATATACTTTCGACAATTTTTTTTATGATTGTACAATATTAGTAACACATGTGGTACTCGTTGGTAACACATGTGTTACCTGCTGGTATCACATGTGTTACCTGCTGAGAACACATGTGTTACTCGTTTACAAAACTCAACGAAAACGAAAAAAAAAATTTGTCGAAAGTATACCTTGTGAGATCTCTAATCGAAGAGAAAAAAAACGCTGATATTTATAATGCAAATTTTTATGATTTTTCGACTACCACTTGGGAGATATTTATTTTTTAAAAACGTGGGGGAAAGTGGATTTTGTGACACGTGGCGCGTTCTTATTGGTTTCTCCATTTTCAACTAAAGTTGTTGTACTCATTTGAACCTTACTCTATAATCCGAATCGTTTGAAAATTCGTTTAACTTCTATTAAAATTAGTTATAATTCAGCTTAACGACTCCAACGAATCTTATATAATATTTTCGTTTATAACACGAGTTTGAGTTCAACGTTTGCTCAAAAGTTAATTCATTAAAAATTACTCTAATAAGTAATTACGCTACGAAAATAGGTTGCTAATATATATTATCATAATCTTTATCACACATTGGAACACTTAATCATTAATTCAAATGTATTTAGTAAAATTAGGATCATATTAAATATTTTGAAAAGTAATTAATTTATATAAAAAAGTTGAAATATAATGAAAAGCTTGAAAATGTGAAATGTATAATTGCTAAACTTGTTTAATGTTTTGGATCTATCAAATTTGTTAACGGACTATTATTAGAAGCCCAAGAAATAAAAATAAATAGGGAAATTGATCAATTTGCCCAAAATTTCGAACGTATATAATGATTTGTCAAATAAAAAAATTGACGATTTGCCCTACCCGGAAGCAAGTCGCAAGCTTGCGATTTGCGACCGGGATCTTGTGACTTGCGACCCGGACACGACCTTGATCGTGTCCGGGAATATTAATTTTGCGACCCGTGTCTCGTACTTGCGACCCGTACCTACAGATTTGCGACCCGAGTACTATTACCGAGAACTTGTGACCCGCGTCTCGTATTTGTGACCCGTACCTCCAGATTTGCGACCCGATGTTTACGATTTGTGTCCGGACCCGATGACCAGCGACTTGCGACCCGTGTTTACGATTTGCGACCGATAGATCTTGGGATCCGTGTTTGCGACCGGACATATAATAATAAACCCTTTTAAAACTTTAGAGCATTACAATTTGCGACTCCCACCCCCGTCACCCTCACCACCCTCACCACCACATGAGAAACCACCCCACCCGAAACCACCCCACCCGAAACAACACCACCCGTCTACCCGTAACTACCCTACCCGTACAATTTCGCAAACTTTGAGTCGCCTACTTTGAGTCGCAAACAATTTTTTCCCCGAAATTCAAGCTTTATTATGGCCGATACTTAGGTATAATTGTGTATTTCGTTTGAATTGGATATTTAATTTCGAAATTTGTTTGAAGCATTTCATCGAACACTTGGTGTGCATTCGTTTTTTCTTTATTTTGTGCACTTAGATTGTTTGTTTTGGTTGTAATACTTGAATATGATTGTTTTAAGATGTATGGTTGTATTTTGTGTTTAGATTTCACGTTTAAATTCGAAATTTCTTTGAAGCATTTCATCGAACACTTGGTGTGCATGCGATTTTTTGTGATTTTGTGGACTTAGATTGTTAGCTTTTGCGATGATACATGAATATAATTGTTTATGAAGTGTTTTTGATGTTGTTGTTAAAAAACGCTCGAAATATACTTGTTGGCATTGGTCACTACTCGCAAGGAAATGTGACCATTACCCGTTTTGACTTTATTTGAAGGTCCCTTATTTCAATAGGTTTGCATTTATTTAACTATGTATTTGTAAAGTATATAGAATAAAAGTGTATGTATATGTTAAAGTGTATGTAATTATATTAACTATGTATTTGTTAGGATTTGTATGTTGATGGGTTGTGTATATATTTGTTAATTTTAGAATTAAAGTCTTGAATGGACTTTTATACGCGATCCTGGATAGAGGTTTGTGGAATCGTGTATGTATTTGAAAAACCCTTCTGATCATATTTTTGCCTGAGGTACGCGATCCTGGAAAAAGGCTGGGATCGCGTATCTCTTTGAAAATTCGACTGATTAAAATTTTGCCTTGAATACGCGATCCTGGTGAGGTCCCAGGATCGCGTAACATGCCTGAAAATGAGATTTTCAGATAAACTTCATATATGATGTACTAACTTTGCTTGATTGATTATTTTTTAGGATCTCTTCACTGCAAAGTTGACATTGAAGAGTCAGCTTAGTGTTATTAAACACATTAAGGCGGTGTTGACATAGAATCAAGAAAAGATATTTAGAGACCATTGCTTTGGGCATTGGTTGGATGTGAGGGTAACAGATAATGACCCTGGTTTCGTACATCATATATTGCAGTTTAGACGACGTGAGGCTCCAGGTCTTAACCACCTTGCTGGGAGTCGGATGACTTGTGGTTTAGGACCACCTCGGACCATTTTATAAGATTCGGTCGGAGGGAGTTTTGTTTGGTGACAGGATTACGGTTCGGTCCCAACGATAAGATGGCGGATCATATTCCCCCGATAGTGCGTGAGACGACCCCTGCATTTAAAAAGCGGGTATTCCCGGGTAATGGCAAAATACTTGTGTCAAACATTATAGCTTTGTTAGGTGATAAAGGCTTGTTTATTGGGCCGAGGAAAATGAGCGATGAGGATTGTGTGCGAGTGTGTATTCTGTTATTGATATTTCAAGGTTTTATGGGAAAGCAGCCTACGCATGTTATTGAGGATGATTATATGCATATAGTTGAGGATTTTGATGTATGTGACTGGTACCCTTGGGGGAATAGTATTTGGGCCAGGACTTATGAGCAGCTGGATAAGGGGCTGGGTACTCGGTTGTCTCAGCACGGTATTAAGTACACATTGAGTGGTTTCGGTTGGGCGTGTAAGGTAGCATTGTCTTAATTATCATTGTTTGAATTATTTAGTAGTTTGTATATATAATATACTTATATGCTAATGCTAATTTGTTATTTGCTTATTGTTTTACAAGGTTTGGATTTGGGAGGCTTTTTACCGTCAGTTGGAGGAAGTTGCTACAAGACCACCTCGAAATCTAGTTCCACGTGGGGTCTACTGGGAGCGCAAAAATGAGATTGTCGAATTTAAAGAATTCGGCAAATATTTGAATGTTCCGGTAAGTGATTTACTTTTATCTAGTCATATATTTATTTTGTTATTTTGTTTATAGTTGACAAGTTAGTTAATTTGGGAATTGACTTTATAAGCTACTTTGATTAGTTGGTTTGTCAGTGATACATAAAAGACATTTCCAATTTTTTTTTAATAATATGCAGGAAAATACTATAAAAGACCATCTTCCGAAGATGACATTGAAGCCTACTAGATTCGAGAAGGCGTGCACGTGGTGGATTGATAGTTGCCGATATTTTGATGAGCAGCTAGATGTCGATGATAGTTGCCGATAGTTGCCGATATTTTGAGAGGCCTACGAAGAAGGCACAAAAGAATCAAAAGGTTAATGTTGAGCCATCTGCTCCGACATCATTTCATGATTATGACACTTTTTCAAGTGTCATGATGATCACCCAAATCATCATAGCCCGAGTTCAGATCGTCGACAGACCAGGGTGGACGGGCTTGATGCGATCATTGCATCCTTACGAGATAGGGTGGACACTCAAGATGCGATCATTGCCTCCTTAGTTCATCGGGTTGAGGCACATGATTTAACTATACGTAGGTTATTGGAGATAGTTGAGACGCATCAGGTATTGGTTGTTATTATTATATTATATTTTAAGTTGTTTATTGTTTTTAACACGTATTTTATGTTTTTCAGTTTCACGGTGATGACGAGGAGAGTTATGCGTTTGACACTTTACCTGCAACTGCGGGGAAGATCTCGGGTCCACATTTGTTTCGTCGTAGTATGCGAGATCGGCGACGTGGTCCCTCTATCCTCTCGCAGTATCTTACACCGACACAATTTAAACGGGTTGTGAAGAAACCTTTGGAGGTGCATGATGAACCACCGGTCGATTTGGGAGCCGATCATGAGACGTTTGGTTCGGTGGTTGAGCCGATTGTTGATCGAGTTATTGATCGGGTGGATGATGATTTGGTTGTGCCTCGGGTGGATGATGAGCCAATTGTTGATCGCGTGGAGGATGACAAAGTTGTTGATCCGGTGCTGGTGGAGCCGGTTGCTAATCGGGTGGAGGCTGTGCGGGTTGTGCCTCGGGTGGTTGAGCCTGTTAAGAGGTTAAGAAATTAAAGCGTCGGGCAAGAAAGTGGTATGATGATGATGATGATGAGGATGAGATTGACGAGGACATGATAGTGGACATGGTTTCGATTTGTGTGGAGCAGACAGGTTTTCTCGCAACTCCACCCCCTGCACCACCGGGGTCGATCGACAGACCATCCACTGTTCGCGAGTTATATAACTCTGGCGGCACTATGCGTTCTATGTTTGTTCGACCAGGTAGGACTTATATGTGTCTCGACAAAGACTTTTGGGGATGGTTGTATATAGATGTCGATGAGGGATACTTAGATAACAATGTAAGTGCTAATGTGTTATTTATATTATATTTGCTAATGTAAATGCTAATGTAAATGCTAATGTTATAAATATATTATTTTGTTATTGTTTTATTTTCAGCATATTGACGGTTGGTCAAGACTACTGATGTGGTGGAGATATCGGACTAACCCACGTGGCACGCAGCCTACAAAGCGATTGAGATGGACGATTATGGCTCTAGGTTTTATTGGGCACATAAAGTGTTTCCAAAACTACCAGGAGCATATGAAGAAGAAGAAAGGGAAGATTGTAGGTGCGGAGCGGGGTGATGGATACAAAGGTGAATCGGGAGTGAACTATAAGTTCTCGATGGGATTCGCAGACGGTACTCGTGTACCATATCCTGCATGGTGGGATTGTGACAGAGTAAGTCAGCTTTACATTTTTACAATTACATTTAACTAACATTTACATTTTAACTTAATAAATTATGTATACGCAGGTATTGTTCCCGTTCCACATTCAGATTAGAAGTCACTGGGCACTAATTGTGCTAGATTTTCGAGATTGGAGTGTCATTGGATACGATAGCCTGGTAGTCCTTTGTAGTGATGATGAGTGTAATGTTATCGTCGAGGAGTTAGGTGATAACATAGTTAGATTTTTGGACGCCATTGGTTATTGGAAAAATGCCCGTACAAAAAAGGTATTTAGTGATACCATCGAGTTTCTATTAAACTTGTTGGATGATGTGCCTCAGCAAAGTGGGGGTCTAGGGGACTGCGGAGTATGGGTGTGCAGAAATATGGAGACGCATGTGAATCAGCAAGATTGGAGAGTGAGTGGGGATACTAGGTTTTTCGCGTGGGAGTATAGGAAGAGGATGATGGAGACTTTCTTTAGGGCACGTTTTGATTGGCAGCCTCCGACTCCACCACCACCAGCACGTACTTCTTAGGCTTACATGATGTAACTGATATTGCTCATTTTGTATACAAATATTTCACGCGATATCATTACTTTCACGATTGATGATGACTTAGAGCCGATGTATGAAGTTTATAGGAAAATCTCATTTTCAGGCATATTACGCGATCCCAGGACCTAACCAGGATCGCGTATTCAAGGCAAAATTTCAATCAGTCGGATTTTCAAAGAGATACGCGATCCTGAAGGAGATATGGGATAGCGTAATTTAGTTATAAATTGTCTCAGTCTGTGCTTGGCTAGAGCTACGCGATTCGGGTCCAAAGTTGGGATCGCGTATCTTTGGCAAAAATCGTCACAGACTAATTTCTCACATAGGTACGCGATCCGAGTGAATGTTGTGGGATCGCGTACGCGTCTGGTTCGGGTCGGGTCAGTACGTTTAAAACCCCTCCGAGCCACCAAAACCAACCCTATTCTCTCAACCGACACACCCTAAACCTCCACACTACGAAAAAAATTATTTTTCACTAAATTTTGCAAGGATTTCACTGATCAAACATTAATTCATCATGTCTAAGGTATAATCACAAATTTTCTTGGTTTAATTTGCAAGATTTTGGGGGTTTTCATCATGAATCCGAGTTTAGCATTATCTAAGTGTGGGGATGTTTATTTTTTTGATTTTCTTTGATTATTATGCTTAGTTTATGTCCTATAACATGTTTCTTCCATGAATTCATGCTTTAATTGATTGATTGTGATAATTCATGAGTTTGGGTTTATGCAAAGTTGGGTAATCCGAAATTTGAGACTTGTGGTTGGTATTTGGTGTTAATTTACATGTAATCCACGATTGCTATGATTATTGATGCTTAGTTGTTGCTCAATTTCGATATTTGGATAGATTTTTGCAACTAGGGTTCTTGTAATTTGGGGAAGAAGATGAAGTTGACTTTTCTGGTCAAATTTTGACTAATTGACATGACTTTTGATTGTAAGGCATTTCTTGGTTCAAATTGTGTGTGTATGTTGCATAATTCAAGTAGATGTTTGATATTAAAGTTTATGCAACTGGTTGAGAGTGAATGATTTCTTTGAATGTGAGGATATATGATATGATTTAGCATGTAATCTTGATTGTAAGACTTGATTGCGCCTACATTGTGTTTAGATGGACATAATTCAAACATGGTTTACTAATCTTGTTTGGACTATATGTTTTAATTGTGAGGATATTTGTGATTTTAGGCATTGATCGCTAATTTTGTGATTGATGATTTAGGCAAATGTATATTTTGTTTTGTCCATTTGTTTTGTGTTTGGTGTTGCAGCGAAAACAAGGAAAAGAGAAGGAATCCACTTCAAGGGCGTCCCCTATGTCCCTCACCTCCTAGCTTATTCCGGCATCCATTCACCCGAACCTCCGGTTCACTAATCAGACATCCTGGCAGTTTAATATGTTTAATGACAATCTGATGAATCTGAAGGATAAAGTCATTATTCACCCGAGGATTATCGATTAGCACCCATTGGAGGAATCGGGTCTTGCAAGATCCCTTAAACATACTCTTACCCAAACCATCCGATGTAGGTGGGATGGTATTGTTTATGATGTGAACGATTGGGAGAGATTCTTTGCGATTCAGGAGCCAATCTATAGGGAGCTTTGCTTGGAATTTTTCTCAACTGTGGAAATGTACAAGATTGACGAGCCTTTGTTGGGATTTCGTTTAGGTGGAGAGCCGAGGACCATGACTTTGATGGACATGGCGCTATGCTTAAAAATTTATACTGATGAAGAGATAGATGCAAGGTACTTTGAGGATTACATTTTTGAGGGAGCTTGGTTTGATGAGGATGAGGTGGTAATGGAGACAGTTTGGGGACGATTGAGCACGACTCCATATTCTTCAGGTGGTAACTATTCTAGTACTCTTACTAAAATGGAACTGAGGCTGATTCAGAAATTTATTGCTCATTACATTGCATGTCGGGTAAGAACACGGAGAAACTTAATGTGCAGGATATGTAGTACTTGGATAAAATCCAGAACAGAGAACGGGTCTCTATTCCTTACTGTGTGGCTTATTCATTGAACTGTTATGGTAGTGGTCGTCGTTCTCCTTCCAAGATCGCTGGGGTCACTATGTCACTCTGATTGCAGATTACCTTGGTGTGAATCTTAAGCAGAAAAAGCACCCCTACACACTAGTACCAGATACCTCTATTCCTTTATCTATTGAGATGTATACTGCTGCACATGCGGTGTCGAAAATCAAAGGAAAGTATGTCCCTTGGAGACCGACCAAAAGGAGTAAGGTACAGGAGCAGGAACCACCCCCACCGTCACATGATGAGCCTATGGATGAAGTTCCTCCAGTTACAACTACAGGATCGAGTTCCCAATCACATGATCAGCCGGGGTGGGTCAGAGAGTTGATGACCAGTTTTGGAAATCTGCAGGTTCAGTCTAACAACCACTGGGAGGAAACACAATAGCATTGGCAGAGAGAAGAGGCTTTTCAGCGGGAGGTTCTCTACGAGATAGGTGCACAACGTTATCATAACGCATGGTCGGAGCACAACACCCGTCGCCTTTATGACCAGGTACAGGATTTGCATACTACCCTCTACCACTATCCACCAATATGGGGGCAGCCTGGGGCGGTGTACCCTCCACCAGTGTATGACGAGGGTGCTGCTCTAGCCGAGTTGAATGAGGATTACAGTTTGCAGAGATAGAGGATGGATGGTGCTGAAATATCGATGCCTTCGCAGCCCGAGTGGAGATCTTGGTCGGGTACTTGGCCAACGGAGTGATGTGTGATCCCGAGCCGTTTTTATTATTATTTGTACTATTTATTTATATTTGACCTTCTTTTATTTGTATGGTTGTGTTAGATTTGGTATTTGGTACTATGGATATTGGTTAGACTTGCTTTGACTATGAAATATTTATTGTTCGTCAAATACAACAAAGTGAACATCAAGGAAAATACTTAGTCGGCTGACTCAAAATGAAATATTTAACTTATTGTTCTTCCATTACAATAACTTCAACGGTGACTCAAATCTACACTTGGAAAATACTGAGTCGGCTGAGATGCTTCGGCTTCTGTCCCGAAATCATTTTCCGTTGATTTAGCTAATGTTTTCTGCAAGTCAAAGATTAAAAATGATATTAATAATAAAATTTAATAATTCAGTTTATCTTTGAAAAAATGTTGCAACTTACTGTTTTAGAACTTGATTTTAACCTTTGACCTTGAGGTGGATCTTGATTTGGTTGTTGATCGGGTTGGCTCATCTGTTCTATCGTAAGGATCCGTACACATAGCTCGACTATGACCGTGTTCCTTGCAACGACTACATTATTTTTTGTATTTTGGTAGATCCTCTCCTTTAGAAGGAATACGAGCACGGCCAGGTGGTCGACCATGTTGCCCCTTCACAAGCATCGGCGGTAAGCAAATTTGCAGATTACCTGGATCTACCCATTCTAAAGGATACGCCATCGGTTCAATAGCTTCACTATAAGCCGCTCGATATGTTTCAGTGGTGAAATACCTCTCCACAAAGCAGCTTACGTTGTCCATTTTGAAGTAACGTGTTACTGCCGACACGTGCCCGCAAGGTAAACCGGATAACTCCCATTGTTTGCAAGTGCATGTTCGTCTATCCAGGTTGACTGCTCCATTTTTTCGCCCATCCACCACCTCACAAATCATATTTGTGGATGGGTTAACCATCCAGCCCAACGATTTCCCATTTCTCTTTCCAGTTTTGTGCTCCGCATATGGCGTGACAGGTGTTTTAAGTCCTGCTGCAGTGTTACGATGTTTGAAATACCACTATTGTACTGAAGATCGAAAAAACTCCAAAAGCATTGTGACTGGGAGTTTCCTTGCATGCTTAGTCAGGGAGTTAATGGACTCCGCATTGTTACTCGTTAGGTAAGCAAATCGTCTACGTGTGGCATGATGCCTTGACCATCTTTCTTTCCCAACATCTGTAAGAACCTTAGCTGATGCTTGTAAACGTCTAGAAATGACATCAAAGTGGTGATCAAAATCAGATTTACGGTATGCCTTACACATTTTCCAGTAATGCCATTCGAAGTGCCTGACTTTAGAAGATCTGGTTTTCAAGTTCGTCAACAAGTGACGACAGCATAGGGCATGAAATGCATCTGGAAACACGACTAATATACAGGCGGCAATTGCAGGAGCCCTATCAGAAATGATAGTCAGGTTGCCAATCCCACCAGCTAATTAAAGGGCGCCACGTAAGTTTCTAAAGAACCACGTCCTAACATCGGTCGTCTCTCCGGCCCCAATTCCATAAGCTAGTGGTAAGATGCCATTATTGCCGTCCATCGCCACAGTAATTAAGTTAGTCCCCAAGTAACCCCCCTTCAAATGGGCCCCATCTACGATAATTACTAGGCGTGTATGATTAACAAATGTACGTATCTGCAAAGACATAATTAATATATATATGAAAGCTATCTACGATAAATTAAATAAGAGTATGTATGTGAACATAGATGAAAACTAACTACAACTACTTACAGCTGCACCAACGGACATATATGACATTACAAATCTATCCTCTTTGTCAGTAAGCAGATTCGTAGTGCTCCCCGGATTATGCAGCTTCAGGTTGTGGAGGTATTTTGGAAGCATTCTGAATGATTCTTGTGCACTACCTCTCAACAACTCTATAGCATAACACTTTGCTCTCCAGGCTTGGTTATATGAAAGGCTGATTTTAAAGCGTTTTGACATATCAAGTTTGATTTCCTTGCCCCTGTATACACGCCCTTCCAAAGTCATCGCATCTTTTAAGATGTTACCAAGCACTTTCTTGTTTGCATGACGGTTATTTGGCAGGATTTCTGTACGAGAACATGTGTGAACATCATGTAACTTTCTAACTTGGAAGTTGTTACTATCTTTGATACACACTGCGCTTATCTTCCACTCACAATCGGGCAAGATACATCTCGCTGTGTACCTAAACCATGCGACTCGGGCTAGTATATCCTGGAGTAATCCTACTCATGCTGTAAACCTGAGAATACATACTAAAATGGTTAACAATAATGTTGGTGAGTTCATAGGTTTAGTTATCAAACATATAAATGTGAACCACGAGATTTCATAAGTGTTGCACGCATGCAAAATAATGTATACTACTGCCATGAGCTCATAGTCCGAAGCTTAACCGATATGAGTTTGCCTCCTGCAGGTGTCTAATCCAGAACACCCGTATGAACGAATAATAAAGCGTCCGTTTGACCAGTTAGAGCTAATAACCCGGACGGGGATGGTCAATCCCAAATAGATCTATTCTTCAAAGCTAGCGCTAAAATCCATACTAACGAAACTATGATGTGTAGAGAACTTTTGTGTGGATTATGAAAGTAAAACACTCATGCAATCCGTATATATGTCAATATGTACTCGTGTTCATGAAAAACAGTGTATGTATTCTCACCCCAATAGTTAAAAACAGTAAAAATGGGGCTATGAGACTCACCTGAGTCTTGAAGTAAGCGTTTGCAAATATCAAATAAATGTTTCCCAAATGTAACCTTCTAGCGCCCTAAACGCATAAGGTTATGAGTAAGTTAATGTCTCAAAAGATCATTCATGTTAGTTGTCCACTCAACTAGTTATGTCCAGATGTTTGTTTATCGTTTGTGTTTAGAAAACATGTACGGCCCGTTGGTGACGTTTTGTAATAATAATTTCCGAAGATATTATCATTATGTTTTGTTTCATTATATACTTATAAGAGTATATGTATTGCGTGTACGAATAGTGTAGTATATAGTCTAGTTGTTGTTTCACGAAAATGATATTTTATGAAAACATGTCTTTAATCAGACTGTGCTTTGCGACACAAGAGTTGTGTCGTTGTATGGTGTTGCGACATAGATGTGGTGTCGCAGAGTGTACATTTCAGATAATTGTGCAACATAAGTATTGGTGTCGCAGGTCGTGAATTTAAATAAGTGTGCGACACAAAGCATTATGTCGCTAACTTTGGCGACATAGAAAGTAATTTGCGACACAAAAGGCAATTTGGCGACGCAAGGCATTGTGTCGCTAGTTCTAGCGACACAAAGGTCAATTTGCGACACAAGCGGCTGTTCAAGATTTTCGTTTTCGTGAACTTGGTCAAACGTACTCGGTTTGACCCGAAACTTTTAGGGAAGTCTTAAATATGTGTTTAGAACTTAGGAAAATTATCGTTACATTTTGTGGTTAACCCGAAAGTGTCATTTTATACACGTGACAAAAACAGTCCCTACGATTTGTTCCTTCAGTTTTTAAGTCGTTTTCGTGGCTCGTTTCGAATAGTTAAAGCTTCAAAATAAAATCCAAGAAAAATCACAGTGATTCTCCTATGTCTTAACTA
This sequence comes from Gnaphalium uliginosum, assembly GCA_963930675.1. Taxonomy (NCBI): domain Eukaryota; kingdom Viridiplantae; phylum Streptophyta; class Magnoliopsida; order Asterales; family Asteraceae; genus Gnaphalium; species Gnaphalium uliginosum. The sequence goes on from OZ005682.1 coordinate 45,181,667, forward strand.
CTTATAGTAATTTTTCCATAATTTTTGGTCAAGTGTAGGTCATGAAATTGTTTTAAAAGCTAAACAAGTGTCCAGTAGGTCGGTATCCAGACCTTTGTTCAGCGTTTAGTCCATATCTCAATATTTACAAAACTTCAGAAAACGAGATAGTAGTGCTTTTAAAGGTAACAGAAAATATGAACTTTCCCAAGTGGTTTCAGTTGATTTGGACTTGTAGTTCTCGAGATATGCTTTCTCAAAGTTGACCTAGTTTTCTGATCAAAAGGATAGTTCAGACACCTACTTTTGTAAATTCGTTTTCCCATACCAAACGACCTCAGAAAAATACCAAACCACATGGGTTCGAAAGCTAACATCCTAAACTTGATTTTTGGCTCAAGAAACGTTCGATTTAGTTAAGAAATGAGTTAGATATCATAGATCAAAGTCGGGTTTAGTTTTTGTCCAGTGGTTAATAGCTTTGTCCGATTATTTTTCGTATTATCCTTTGGTTTTCGGTTTAGATCTTGGACATAATTAGCAAAAACGAACTCCTAGCATGTATATTAACATTATCCAAGGAAGATTAACAAAGTTTGAAGAGGTTCTTACAAGAAACGGTCGATCTAGGTCCGAAATAAGAGAGGGTGAGCTGCTGTGAGTCGGTTCTCCCTTCTTTTGCTTGTTCTTCTACTTTGCGTGTCGTAGATGATGAAGATACCTTGCGTGTCGTAGATGATGAAGATGAAGTCTAGAGCTCTTGGAAGAAGATTTGGGATGTGTTGGTGGTGAATGATGGCTGTAATTTGGAAGAGAGGATAGAGAGAAACAAGAAACAAAAGTTTAAAAGTGTGTTTGGAAATGAAACTTTGAGAGGTGTATAAGTGTTTAAAAGGAAAGAGATGGGCCAAATGGGTGGGCTGGCTTTTCTGGGCTGGGCTGGCCGAAGTGGGCCTGACCCGTTGTGGTCTCGGGCTCGTGACTCGTTCCTCGATTTCGTGTTACGTTACTCGTTCGGTTAAACGTTAATCGCGCGTTTTAATAATTTAATTATTAACGTTTAATCTTCGCGTTTTGTTTTTGATATGTAATTGTTGGGAAAAACAATGATCAAACTCAAGTTATAAATCCAAGGAGTCAAAATCTAACTTAGTTGTATTCAGGAAAAACTTAGTGATTTCCTGAGTCTGTGTCTCTGAGTCTGTGCTTCACAGACTGAAGAAGTGCTTCTGAGTCTGTGCTTCACAGACTGAAGAATTCTCACAGACCGAAAGACGTGTTCTATTTGAAAAATTATGAATTCATCATCTGAAGAATGAAGATTGAAGACAGAAGACTTCACAGACTGAAGATCACAGACTGATGATCACAGACTGATGATCACAGATTGAAGATCACAGACTGATGAGCACAACTGAAGAGCACAGATTGAAAAACAAAAGTACAATCGTACAAAAGAAGTTCTTCTTTCCCTAGGCTACGGTACAACTGAAGAGATGTTTGAGTAAAGTCAAACATTGAAGAAAGGTTTTCTTCTCAGCAAAGAAACCTTTTACCTTTTACTTTTTCTATTTCCAAGAAAAGCCAAAAGGAAAGAGTGCAAAGTTGCCCAAGATGGAGCTCTTATCCCTTGGACAACTATCTGAGCTGGATAATATAGAGTTGATACTCAACTCTATAAATAGCAGCTCAAAAGCACTTCAAATAAGCATCCAAGACAATTAGTATACAAGACCTTTAAGCTTAGGCTAAAAGCATTACCACACTAACTGTTTAAGTTTGTAGTGATAATTGTATCATAGTATACTACTTGGATCGTATTCAAACAATCTGTATGTTTGAATACTCCGTCTTACTTGTAAGACAAACCATTTATTGTGAATAAGACTTTAATTCATAATATATTATGTGCTTTAATTAATCTTGTATTCCGCCTTGATTAATTAACCTGTTTGATATAACTTAGATATAAACTAATATATTAAATACTTGTTATTTAATTTGTATCTAAGTTTTGGGACCTTCAAGACCTAACAGTAATTGCTATTTTAATTTGACCAAATATTTCATAAATGCTTCATTGAACCTTTTCAAAACATTTGACGGGTTTCGTTCGGTGTCGGGTTCGATTCGCGCGTTTTCGTCGCGTATGGTTCGTTTTACACAAAACGTGAAACGTTTAATATATTTTCGTAATAATATAAGTTAAATAACGATTATTTAATATAGTCGTGTTATTTAAGGAAATGTTTTTCACCAACGTCCATATTTATTGTGTCGGATTTCTTCCGATCGAATTTGCGTAATTACAATTAATTACGTACTTGTATATAATACAATATACAAAGTGTTATTGTAACTAGTCCTATTTCACACAAATTACAAGTAATAATAACATATCTTAGGTACAAATGATGGCCACATTTGCCGGGTGTCACACAAAAAATCCCCAAAATCATCAACATCATCAGTTATATCAATAACATACTGATCTACCTTATATTTCAAACAAACTGGTGCATCAAGTGGTAAACCTATTTTTTTAAACGTTTTTCAAGAAAACTTTGCATGTCATGGGCTTTTCTGGTGCAACAGGAAGTTTTAAAGGCACCCTACTACATTCAATCGGCAAATACATCGGCATGCTCTTAATATATTCAAAACTACCGCCAAAACATATATAAATCTTAAACTTATCCATAATTAAAACTACAAACAATCAAGGGATTCGTACCTTAAACTGGCCAACTGAAATTATGCTTGGACGAATTCGAATTGATATTGAGAGTGTTTTAGAATTGGTTACGAATAAAGGCATGAATAAAAACTAATGAAATAAGGTCATTTTAAAGGTATATTTCTATCAAGAAAATCTTAGCCAAAATCTTATCAAAATCTGTAAAATGTAAGAAAATCTTAGCCAAAACCTTATCCACAATGGATAAGGCAAATCGCAAATCGCAAGTCGCAAGTTGCAAGTTGCAAGTTGCAAGAACTTAGTCGCAATTATAAAAAACAAACAAGTCGCAAGTTGCAATTATAAAAAAATAAAAACGTAAATAAATTAATAAGTAATCAAATAACATTGATCAATAGTCTTCGGGTCTCAAATCACAAGTTTCCGGGTACGAGACTCTGGTCGCAAGTCTGGAGTCACGGGTCGCAAATTCGGAATCACGGGTCGCAAATACACGGGTACAGGTCACGGGCACGGGTCGCAAATTTGAGTCACGGGTCGCAAATCGCTGTAGATGGGTCGCAAGTACGAGACACGGGTCGCAAAATTAATATTCCCGAACACGGTCAAGGTCGTGTCCGGGTCGCAAGTCACAAGATCTCGGTCGCAAATCGCAAGCTTGCGACTTGCTACCGGGTATGACAAATCGTCAATTTTTTTTTTTGGAGGCAAATTATTATATAAGTTCGAATCAATTTCCCAAATAAATATGCTAAAAGTGAGCCAAAATATGTATCAGTTGGGCCTTTTATTGGGCTTTAAGCTGTAGTCCGCAAGAATAGCCAGCCGCTCATTGCTTCCAACTAAATTGTTCAACTGTCCATTTACACCAATAAAAATAAGAAAAATAAAATTCTAAAAATAGCCCATAAACTATAGTTAAAAAATTCAGAGACGCATAAAAAATTTGTATATTGATAATAATTACCTACCTCCTTGAATTTAACTTTTCCCAACCAACTTAATATACCACTACTTTATCTATAATTTTAATTCTTAAACATAGCTTTTATGGCTACATTTAGCAAAATTCTAAAAAATAAAGTGAATAGTAAAAACGCAACGACTAATGAGTTTATATATAGTCTATGATAAATTATTCAAACCCGACAACAAATAAGTTTTCAAAATTTGTTCGAGTTCAAGTCTAGTTCGAACTGAGTAATTAGTAACAAGTCGTTTCCAAATTGTCTGTTAGTTGACCCAAGTCGTACTTTCATTTATTTAATATTTTAAGTTAACCCATTTTATTTTTGTTTTAATTAACCATTGGCTTTAATTATTACATCAATGGGTATTAGATTTTTGGTGAATTTAAAGTTTGAGGATGAAAATGAAGAATGCCGGTATTTTGATCATTTTAGTACAACTCAATGGAAATATTATTAGATTTAATGAAGTACATTACGGTGAGAGCGAAAATAACAAAACATGATTATTGGTGACATTTCATGAGCTTAAAAATGAATTGTGATTTTTTATACAAACACAAAAACGATTTGTGCCATTTTTTCTCTTAATTATCATTATCCAAGTTTTTTGTTGCCAACATCTGTAACTTCAATTTCCATTATTATTGTTTATTTTAATCTAAATTTATTCAAGATACGTTTCTCATACCTACACACTTCACGTCGTACAACATATATAATAATATTCAATACGTCTTTTGACTTGTGACTTTTTAGATTCAGTCCTAATGTCAATGAGTTGGTTAAAAATGGTTTGCTAATTGCTGGGGGTGGAAAAAGTTAACTATCACTATGTTTTACATGCCCAATCTACAATCTATATACTTTAGGTCCATTCATTTTCTTTCAATAATACATTATTTATATTTATAGAAACCATAAAAAGCTATAATTATATAGATAATATAAATTTAACATTATGTATATAATATTATACACACATATACAACATTTACAAAATTTCGAGGCTCCTAATATGTTGAAAGTTCTGTTCAAGACATCAGATGTACACTCTAAAGACGTCACTAAAAGAAATATTGTCTTCACCACAATTCATAACTCAAAATATGTTATAACTAACAACTAGTATAACTGTATAAGAAATAGATTAGAACGTCATGTCATAGCGAAATACATATACTTGATAAAAACAGTCTTTTGAGAGAGATCGATCGGTGAGGCTAAGCCATCTTCAACAAGTACACAACTACATATGGTTATGTTATCATATAGATAAAATCATAAAATCCCCATTGGACTTAAAGCCAGAGTTACCAAAACAAGAAAACAATTACAGATTTAATACAACGAAAGGAATTTTAAAGAAGAAAAATAACTATTACTCCAGTCATATGAATAATATTAAATATTAATATTCCTAAGCTTAATTTTGTTTTAAGCTTCTTAAGTATTTCTATTTTTTTTAACGGCAGAAATTACTATAAATAAATAAACTTACAAGTGATGACCGTTAGAACTTAGAACCCTTCCTGTGAGACAACCTAAGATTCTAAGAAAAAACATCCAAATACCTCTAGATCCTGTTCTCAAAGTAAATTACCAACACCCAGTGTCTCTTTGATAAAATAGCTGTAGGCTCTAGCTGTAGGTTGTAGCTGTAGATTGTAGTTGTAGATTGTAACTGTAAGCTGTAACTTTATTTGTATAAACTTGTTTGGTAAAGTAGCTGTAGTAGTAACTTTAAAATGTAAAATGACAAAAAAGGACATTAATATAATAATAATAATAAATATAATTAAAAATAAATTTGACAAATAATATTTTAGTATAAGAAGAACAATCATGATTCAAATATCACCTCTTAATATCAAAATTATATATATATGTATTAAATATTTGATACAAACATGATTATGAGTAATGTATTACATACTATATTTCGTGTATGTCCACTGTTATTTTGAAAAGTGTTTCTAATATTCTGAGGGACATTAGTATTGTTAATTATTAATTAGGTTCAATTCCTTATTAATTTATTGAAAATGAAAAGTACAATAACTTCGAAAAATCATTTGGATAACCAGTGCCGATAAACTAATTGGTCTCAAAATGTAGATATAAATGATGAGGGAATCACGTAAATATATTTATTAAAAGCTCTTTTCAATTAGCTTGTAGGATTAGCTTTACATTTACAAGCCTTTTGGAGCTTTAAAAAAAAAAATGCTCAAAGCTCTTATATCCAAACGAAGCTTTTAGAAATGAAGAGCTGTTCAATTTGAAAACAAAAAGTTAAAGCTTAAAAAGCTCTTAAAAACTCTTCGCCAAACACACCCCCAATATGCCAAATACCTAACCTAAGTTATAATCGACAATTGAATTAACCTAAAAGACACCAAAAATTCATAACATCACAAGCCAAACATATTACAAACGCAACTAAACTAAGATTCTTGAGCACTTTGGATGACCTAAGTACCAGTGAAGTATTCTTTTAATCTATGCATAGTTTTCTAGTGATTTTTTTATTTACACCGGTTCGAATAGCTTCATAGTCTTTATCTTTTTCTTCTTCAACTTATAATAGGCGGGCTCAAATAATTCCCCAAAACGAGGCCTTCACAAATTTCTTTAACAAAAGCATTTGGACCAAGTTTTCGAGAATATGAAATAGTGATGATCTTTAGATCCTCTTTAGAATTTGTAGCATATAAAAAGTCAGGTTCATTTTTTGGTATTTGTATTTTCAAGTAGAATAAATGAAACATTTAATGATATTTTAACGTGTGCCCTTAGGGCAAAAGTAAAAAAAACTTCAATTAACTATAAGACGACATATTGTCTCTTTTATTTTTATGAGAAAACATGACCTCTTATGTTAAATTTAACGTCGAAGGATCTCAATTATTAAACTTTGACTCAATTATATTAATAGGGGATTCATTTAAAAAAATATAATCCCGTCAACTGTAATAAAGATGTTTAGTTAGAAATCTTACTCTATCACAATGCATTTCAATATTTCTAAGATATTTATGCATATAAGAATGGCCTTTTGGCTAAAATGTCAAAAGAAAAGGAAAGGTAATAATCTTCTGTATTAATAAAACAAAGTTTTAGATTGATGATGTGGCTTACTTAATTCTTTTTTTTTGCTCTAAAATTCAATGTGATATCAACAGAATTGAATTTGACAATTCCTTAAATTATTACCTATGATACCTATATCCAGTCTTTAATTAAATTACACTATTAGATAATTGAAAATATACAGCAACTTAATAACATTTATCATCTTATCCCCATTATTAGTTAACAACCTTCAAACTTTTTGAAAAAGTCCTATTATATTTGAAAGAAAATAATATTATAAAAATCATGTATATCAATCGATCTTTGATCTCATAAGACATGTAATAACGATATATCTAATTATGTTTTATGCATGCTTTATGTTTTGATCGTTTGACAACCACAGTTGTTTCTTACTTCATATTATATGATATCTTTTTGTTAATTACTGTTAGGACTTGGCTCATCTTCTTCAACCATATATCTTCTCTATGTGTTCTTAAAATAATATCGATAATTTTCAACGGTATATAGTTTTAACAAAAACACATTTAATTTCCATATGAGCCTTATACATATTTTTTTGAACAACTATTATTATAATGAAACTAGCAACGAGCTAGAAAATTACAAAATGTTATCTAACAAAGGATTTTGAATCCATTGATTCCAAGACACATGAACCTTTCTATTCCTACTTGAAAACCAAAGAAAGGAATAACTAATAATGTGATCAAAGAGATCTCTCCGCTGCCAGTCCTTCTTGTCGAAGACGAGTTGGTTGCGAAACTTCCAAATAACCCAAAGAGTGACCCCAATAATAGATTCTAACACTAATTTCCATGAAGCTCTAATATTTATATTATCAAGCCACGAAAACACTTCCGGTAAGGAGCTCATTAAGATTGGGTAATGATCTACCCATTTGAAAATAAGATCCCAAATGTTTGCTGCTAGATCACATGTCCAAAATAAGTGATGAGATGTTTCTAGGTGTTTCGAACAAATGGGGCAATTTAATGAATTTACCTCAACACCTTTTCGACTAAGATTCCAACGAGAAGGGATACGATCTCTAAGAATTCTCCAAACCAAAATGTTCACTTTCCTTGGTATAGATTTACACCAACGGGTAGCGCGAGTTTCACACGGAAGGATAAGGTGATCGATGTGGAGTCGAGTATGTTTAACAGTGAAGTTTTTTTGATTAAGAACATTCCATTGCCACTCATCTATTGTTTCTTCTAACTGAATGATAGAAACCAAATTCTGTAACTCTTCCAGTTGACTTCCTATAGTGCCACTAGTTATTGGACGAGACCAATTCCAAATCCACTCATCATTCCATTTCTCACTAACGAGGCAATCTTGGTTTAATTCTAGACGGAAAAGACGAGGATATTTGGTTGCTAGAGGAGTGTCACAAATCCAAGCATCACGCCAAAACTTAGTACATGAACCATCATTCACTTTACGTTTAAGAGTGGAGAATGGAATTATACCTTTTTCATTCAAATTATTGATCGATTTCACTATGCGAGCCCATACACCTGTGCCACGACATTGGGAATAAAAAGAGGAGCCGAGATCCCCCGAATGACCATGGATATCAGTGACAACACGCTTCCACAAGGATTGTTGTTCATGAGCAAATCTCCACCTCCATTTTTGGATTAGCGCTAGATTAAACGTATTTAGACTTCCAATACCAAGGCCCCCTTGAGATTTGGGAGCAATAACCGATTTCCATGCAATCCATGGAATCTTGACAGTCTCTTCAGTGCTTCCCCAAAAGAAATTTGATCGAATTTTCTCCAAGGTATTATTAACTTGAGCGGGCATTGGGAAGATTGATAGAAAATATATCCCGAATGAGCCTAAAACCGAGGTGATCAAGGTCGATCTACCACCAATGGAGAGCAGACTAGATTTCCATCGAGATAATCGTTTGTTGAATTTATCTACGATAGGAACCCAATCGTTAATGTTAGAGCCTTATACATTAATACGTAATGTATATTTGTTCATTTGCAAAGAATATTGCAACATTTTGTGGTTTTCACAATTTGGCTTATACTGCTTATTATTATTACTATGTATGAAACCAAAAATCCGTTGTCTCCTATATATTTTGGGTTATGTTACAAATTATGTTATTTTTCATTATAAGCTGCACCTTTAAGTTAACAATACTAATTTAATTTATTTAGCTACTTACGAATTAAACATATAATTGTACTACTCAAACGATCGCACGGGCTCTATCCTATGTTAATTTAATACTTTAAGGCATAATAGTCCATTTGATTTATATCTTTGTGTACACAAAAATTCCTTCCGTTGGAGAATCACCACCTATATTCATCCTCATCAAATGCAATTTAATTTTAATATTTTGTATAAAAATAAGAGAAATATCTACATGCATGGTCCTTCAATAAATCAATGTGGTTCTTAGTCAAAGAGAGCAAATAATGTTCAATCTTTTTTTATTTATTTATCAAAATTTGGTATATACAGTCGTTATCATCTTTAATACAGTAGACAAACCTGAACATCAATGACCATGACTAAATAACATATAAAACTTTTATGTTCGTTAATAATTTCTTCAGCAGCTTATCTAATAATTTTGAATTGTAAATAGTATCATATTTTGCTTATAAGAAGCCAACAACGAACGATCATTGCAATCATAAGCTTGATCACTTCTAAAAATGAAGTCTAAGCAACCAATAATTTGCTTATTATATTTCTCTCATATTGCATTCCTCTTTTCTGGTCTTGTTATATTTCTGACTACCACCTTCATCTCAGCTTCCAATATCGGAGATGAGACCGATCTGCTAGCCTTGTTATCGTTCAAGTCGCTTATCACCCAAGATCCAAATGGAGCTCTAACCTCATGGAACACTTCCTTTCATTTCTGTGATTGGAGTGGTGTTTCATGTGGGAAGAAACACAAAAGAGTGACAGTCATAAATCTCGAGTCACAAGGCTTAACAGGTTCTCTGTCTCCTCATGTAGGGAACCTCAGTTTCCTTCACGAGTTAAGGCTCTCGAACAACAGTTTTGAAGAAACCATCCCTGATGAACTTGGTCGTCTATCAAGGTTACGTCTCCTTCTTTTGTTCCGAAATGGATTCAATGGAGTCATTCCAACTAACTTGTCTGGTTGTTCTAACCTGGAAAGGATTAGCTTAGGCTTTAATAAGCTAGCTGGAAGCTTACCAAAAGAGATGAGGTTCCTCTCAAAACTTAACTATGTTGCGATTCATTATAACAATTTAACAGGTGGAATCCCACCTTCTTGGGGGAATATTACATCGATGGAAGTATTCTCTGCTGCCAATAATTCATTCGGTGGGACCATTCCAGACACCTTAAGTCGTTGGACAAACTTACAACGATTTTACGTTGGTGATTGTAACTTGTCTGGAACCATTCCTCAATGGCTTTATAATCTCTCGCTTCTTTCTTATCTTTCAGTGGCAGATAACCATTTTCAAGGTAGTATTCCTCTGTCCATAGGTGCAATGCTACCTAATCTTGTATACCTTCAATTAAGAACTAACCAAATGACTGGAATTCTTCCACCCTCTATATCTAACTGTTCAGAATTATCATTTATTGAATTAAATGGTAACAGTTTTAGTGGGAAGGTGAGTTTGGACTTCGGAAATTTAAGAAATCTTGTTAACATATCCTTAGGTGGAAACCTCTATGGTAGTGGAGAAGCTGATGAAATGAATTTTATCGATTCTATGCAAAACTGCAGCCTATTAGAGACACTGGATCTTTCTGATTGCAAGTTTCAAGGAGTAGTACCGAGATCAATCGGTTATCTTTCTCAACAACTCCAAACTCTAGAATTACGAGGAAATAAATTATATGGAAACATCCCTTCAAGTATAGGTGACCTCATTGGCTTGACCACTTTAAGTTTAGAAAATAATCAGTTCAGCGGAAAAATCCCCTCTACCATTGGTAAGCTTCAAAACCTACACATTGCCTCTCTGTCTCAAAACCAATTTTCAGGGCCAATTCCAGATGAAATCGGGAACCTATCATTGTTGACTAAACTTTTATTAAGTTCCAACAGATTGGAAGGGCTTATTCCTTCAAGACTGGGGAATTATCGGCAACTTTTGCAGTTGTCCCTAGATGATAACAAACTTAGTGGTGAGATACCTAAACAAATTCTTCAGATTCCATCTCTATCAATAATCTTGAATCTTTCTCAAAACAGTCTATCAGGTTCACTTCCAACAGAAGTTGGAGATCTCAATAAGTTGAACGAATTGGATTTGTCTCATAATAATATATCAGGTAGCATTCCTACTAGCCTTGGTGGTTGCACTAGCCTTTTGTCGTTATCTCTCCAAGGAAACTTATTTGAAGGCATAACGCCAACATCATTAAGTTCCTTGCAAGGATTGGTAGATCTCGATCTTTCTAATAATAGTTTATCCGGCCAAATTCCTCAATTTTTGGAACAGTTGTCATTAGATCATATGAACCTATCCTTTAATAACTTTGAAGGTCAGGTACCAGTGAAAGGAGTGTTTGCCAATGCAAGTGCATTCTCAATTTTGGGGAATAGTAGGCTTTGTGGTGGTTTGGTTGAACTTGGGTTACCCAAATGCAAAGAGAATGGGAAACACAAACGAAAGTTTCCATTGTTTGTAATAGGCATTTCGATTGCGTCCACTCTTTTCGGAGTATTATGTTTTGTGTACATTTTGTATAGGAAGAAAAGAAAGAGCCAAGTGTCTCAATCATCAACGAACGAACCATTTTTAAAAGTATCGTACAATCAACTTCTCAAAGCTACCGACGGCTTCTCTGAAGCCTATTTGATTGGCGAGGGTGGGTTCAGCTCTGTTTATAAAGGATCCCTCGATCATGATGATAGATTTGTTGCAGTCAAAGTGTTGCGTCTTCAAAATAGAGGAGCTCTTAAAAGCTTTATAGCAGAGTGTGAAGCATGGCGGAGTATTCGACACAGGAATTTGTTGAAGATTATAACTTCATGCTCAAGTGTTGACTTTCAAGGAAATGATTTCAAGGCTATGGTCTATGAGTACATGCCCAACGGTAGCTTACATGATTGGTTGCATTCAAGTGAAAGTACTTCTAGACTTAACCTTCTTCAAAGAATAAAAATTCTTATTGATGTAGCATCGGCACTTGATTATCTTCACAATCAGTGCTCAACAAGCGTTATTCACGGAGACCTGAAGCCAAGCAACATTCTACTTGATGATGATATGGTGGCCCATGTTGGGGACTTTGGTTTAGCTCGATTTCTTGGCGCCGATTCAAACCAAAATAACTCAACTGGGATTAAGGGAACAATCGGTTATGCACCTCCAGGTAAAGTTATTGTATTCCCATATGATCGTATTATCTTACACCATTACCTTATTCTATAATAATTGTTTATACTGCAGAGTATGGTATTGGGAGTCAGATGACAAGTAATGGAGATGTGTACAGTTTTGGAATATTATTATTGGAGGTGATGACTGGGAAAAAGCCGACAGATGAAATCTTTAACGAAGACCTCAGCCTTCATAAATTTGCTTATGAGGCCTTGTCAGACAATGTAATCGATGTTATTGATGGTGATGTAATAGTTGTTCAAACTACGGAAGCAAAAGCAAAGAAAATGGAGGAATGTTTGGCTTCAACTGTCAAGATTGGAGTATCGTGCTCTATGGATTCCCCACCACACCGGATGAATATTGAAAATGTTGTTCATGAGTTGCAGCGTATTCTGGATGTGCTTCATAATATTTGAGATTTGATATCCTCTCCTTTTACTTGCCACGTCAGAAAATCTCCAGATTAATTATTATTGCAAAACTGTTTTGGTTAAATGTGAATTTCCATGTGCTTACAATTGTGGTTCAATTTGTTGGTGGGCTGGTGGCATAAGTGTATAAATTGACTGTTGTATTAACTTACTTAATGTATGTATCGTTGTTGGGAAAAATTAAAGATTCCTCTGCAATCTATCTATTTATATTTATAAAACAAAGTTTTTTTCATGTCTTTTAGCCACGTCACGTTATCTTTTTATCTTTTTTAAAACTCACCTAATTATACCACATCATCAAATTAGTTTTTTTTTTAAATCTTCATAATTTCTAACACTCTTTTAAAAGTTTTCAAAGTTTTGAATTTCTAACAAACTATTGTCTTCTGTTTTGTGAAGGTTTCTAATTCAATTTTATTATAATTTATTATAATAGCTTTTTAAATTTATGCATTATATTTAATAAATAATAAATTTTTCCTACATAAAAAATAAATTCATGTTCTTACTGATATCTCATACATTGCAATTATCTAATATTATCATCATCAACTACCAAGTTTAAGGAAATTAGTTTTAATAAAATATATGAAATTGATTATTTTCGATTACTATTGAGTTTCAATAATAAATTTTCAACAATATTAATACAATTGAAAACTTAAAAAACATATGATTAATTTTATTTTTTTAATTACCGTGCATCGCAAGGGCTCAACAAATGTATCAAATGTAACATAATTTTGCAACTAATGGTTGTTACTTTTGTCATTAACATAGTGACAAGATCGGTGTTACCATGAGAAATAGACATAGACCCAAATTTCAACCGCTCGTAAGGAAATGAGGAGACCACATCTTACTTGATGTATCATCTGATGAAAAATAAATACAAGTTCATCCATTATAGTTTAATTTATGTTACTAATCATTATCATTTTCAATACTTTGTATTTTTTTAATTAATAACATTAAACTTACAAATTAATATAATTGTATTTTATAAATAGCCGTGCATCGCACGGGCTCAAAGCTTAGTTTATGAATATACAGGTCTTGGTTGTCACTAAGGTTCTACAAGTCATGAACTAGCTCTAACCGTTGCTAGGAGGGTCCCAGTATCCATGCCATCTTGTGAGGCTCGAAAGAGCATTGCACTCGAATTTTCACTAATGTAACCAAACTCTTTTTCAATGACATCATCATATACGCAGAAGCATTGGATCCGCAATCTGAAGCACAAAACCATCAGCCTATGCACCCATAAAGTAGGAATGCAGGCTTAGGCCCTCTCGAAACATAGAAACGACATGTTGTACCCTTTCAAAATTTCTAACATCAGTGTCAGTTAGTGGTGATGGTAAAGCTTATGGATATTCTGATACATTTGAATCCAACTCACTTATTCGAAACATTTCTTTTGCTTATTCATCTATTTCTATTACAAGTGTCTTGTATTTCTGAAAATTGTAGAAATGGTAAAAAGATTGCAGTGTGCAGATCTAGAATCTCAGGAATGCAGATTGAGTTTCCTATTAAAGGTAAATGCTATGTAAAACAGAACAATCATCACGTGGCAAGTATCATTACATTCTGAGGTTTCCATCGAGTGTTTTCCCAGGTGGCTTAGTTTACTACTTGATTTTATGTATTTTATCCGTTCTTATGGACCCACCCTCTAAGCTATAAGTTGACATGTTATCAAAGTGCACGTGTGCCTCATAGTTATGCACATAATATTTAATGAGGTTTCATTAGTATATACATTTTATAAGTGGCAATTTCAACCCATTTACTTATGAATGATTCAAGTTGGAATGATAAAGATCTCAAATGACTGAAATTTCGAAAAAAAATAGCTAAAAGGTAATAGGTTAGTTGTTAGTTTCTTGTCTGTGGTTGTCTATCTGCAGATACCCATGTATTATCCGGCGAATCCACAAGATCTTAAACTAGTATCTTTTCAAATAGAAATATAGAAAAGTGTATGACACCAATAATATCACGAGCCATATCATACTTTTTTCCTTTTATTTATTCGAACGAAGAACCTCTAACTGTTGATAAAGGAGATGGTATAAGGTTTTCGTTAACTGTAATTGATTTTATGAGACTTTACAACTAATTAAACCGCATATTGAAGTTAACTGAATTGAGGTTAACCATAAAATGAGGTGATGTTTACGTTTTGCTTTTTGGTCGAACCACATAAGAGGTTAGGTTCGAGGTTTCTTAAACTTTTGGGGTTAAGGGATGACAATATTGAATATGAATGACATTATTTCTATTAAAGGTGATGATTAATCAAACACATCAGTCATAACCAGTATTCGTCTATTTCGAGATGGTTTAATCATGATAACCAGTTTAAAAAGACTCCGAAGACACTCAGAAGTCCGTAAACAAACAAACATAAGATTGATTGTTGATAATCCTTCAATCAGAAAATCATAGAATCACTTGTTCACCAACTGAAGATGCCAAATACTGGGTAGATCACAAAATGTGTACTATTTCTTTGAAATTGAAATAACACGTACATTCAGTCTCCCCATGCGTCGTCTTTCAGATTTCGTCTAGAAATTATTCGTTGCCTTCGGGCTTCTTCTTGTTCTTTGAGTTCTTTTTGACTAAAACTTGTGGTAGGCAACTTCATTCCCATTCCATGAGCAATCAACCTTTGTGCAGTTCTTGCCGATGTTTTCGGCCTTTGTCTAGGCGGCTCTAAATCTGCCAACAAACAAGTATCTTACAAGTAATTAAGTAATTTCTAGCATTTGTACAAAGAGCTGGCTTCAGGGTACTTTTTCAGTTTTTCTTCGGTAAAGAAATCATGAAACTGGAGATGAACAAACTACATATAAGTGCATAATGTCCACAACACGTGA
Source organism: Gnaphalium uliginosum (assembly GCA_963930675.1). Classification (NCBI taxonomy): domain Eukaryota; kingdom Viridiplantae; phylum Streptophyta; class Magnoliopsida; order Asterales; family Asteraceae; genus Gnaphalium; species Gnaphalium uliginosum. Next base: position 45,197,096 of record OZ005682.1, read on the forward strand.
TGTGACTTGACCATAAAACTAACTGAAAGTGCTAATAGTGACGGTTTTGGACTTAATTGTGCAATTCAGCACTTGAAACTATTTTACACTCCAATGAGTCGAAATGAATCCACTATTTTGGGTATAACCAGCTGGACGAAATTTGTAAGTTATTTAAAACTAAATAATAAGCGATTTACAGAAAAGACAGCCCATTTTTGATGTTTTATGAGTTAATTCGGATATTCTCGTTATATTTCATGTCCATAATGAAAACCCAGCTATTCTTACAAATAGTGAAGTGGGAGGAGTTTACGTGAGGGCTTATTACAACTATATGGCATTTTAAGTTACTCTCGCCGTAACAAATAGTGAAATGTTTGACTTCATACAGAGTTTAATAGTGCTTGACTAACAATCAAATACCTAGAATAAACCCCTTAAGACAGATTTGGGAAGCTCAAAAATATCTTGTAATGGTTGCTAATGGTCAAAATGACACTCCCCTAATAATCTAATTCCTTCTGATTTTTGGAGCTAGTCCTCGTTTTTGGGATGGAGATAACAGAACATAGTAAAACAAAGACTATGTATTCATTATATACCCATCAACAATTAGAGATGAAAATTTCGACCAAATGACTAACGAATGGGTACATTTGAGTTATGTTTTTTTTTTTTTTTTTTTAGATCTCCAACGGGTCAAATTGAAACAACAAAATAGATAAAAAAGAGAATAGGTCAAAGACGAAAATCGGTTGAAGGAGTATAGTGAATACATAGAACTTCCTAAATAACTTTATTCAAAAACCTTTTTTATAATTGAATTGAAAAGGTTACGTATCTGCCAAACTTAGGCAAAAACCGATTTGTTCAACCTATCCATGTTGCTTCATCAATGAAACCTGTGCTGATGTAGATATGGCATATCTATTCCAAACACCAAATGTCATGATTAAAATCGAATTTTTCCAATTTTTGTAGAAAAATCATATTACTTGATGCACGTTCTCTATCTTCTCAATTACACACCAGTCATCAAAAAAGAAATGTGAGAGTTCTTAGGTAACTTCGGCGATTGCCATAGAATTGCTCCATACAAAAACTGGCGTACATACAGGCTGCTGAAATGGACCAAGTGGCATGGCTAAGAATTCATATTTAGTCCAGTCATTTAGAATTGAAACAATTTCTATTTGGTAAGTATATTGGGGATCTGTATGGGCCAACAGAAGAAGATTTAACGAATGAGAAACATCTAATTACCTTTTTCCGGAATGGAGCTTAGGAGTACGTCATTCTCACCAAGTACACGAACTGTAAATGGACACTTAATTGAGTTACATGCCTCGAGAGCTGCAGAACATGGATTGGATGATATCAATATATAAACAAGAAACTAACACACATGACATTAACTTATTGGATGAAATGAGATAATCAATCAAACATTCTATTTTAACATACAGAAATCTGGTATTTTCTATTACCATTAGTTGAAAAAAAAAAGATAACTAATGTGTCGAACATGAAGTTACCAATTGCTGGTGTTCTAAACACGGCAAGTGCAGTGGTATCATTGACCCAGCGTATCACAACATCATGATAGTTCAACTTCTCCAACAAAGTCTCCAGCCCACTTGTAGTCATACTTGGTTGAAAGTCTTCCATAACAAGAACATGACGAGTGCCATATTTCACTGAAATAACAAATACACAAAAGACGAATAAAGAAAAGACAGTTTCATATATTTCTTGTTGTGCATAACATCAGTAAGTAACTGATAGACAACACGATGTTTCTTATATTTCACCTCATTTCCATAATTGGTTTTTAAATTTTATCTCTCAACTAAATGTGGACCCATGATGTAATGTAATAGAAACATCGAGTATTTAAATTTTAAGCAGAAAAATAATGAACCTACATTCTCTTGTTTGTTCATGTCCTTCAGAACTAGAAGAGACTTCTTGACTTATTGAATTTTCTTCTATGGGCCCACCAGACGAATATTGATCACTATACAAGACATGTTTTTGGTACGAAAAAGTACCCCTGCCACGCCTTACAGGAGTTTCAACTTTTTTATCTTCAAGTGTGAGTTTAGAAACATCAGGTAAGCACTGTGTAGGCAGCAACTCATCTGGAGCACGATCTGCAACAGCTTCCCAGTCTGTTAATTTAATTCCCACAGCATCAGTCAAGTCATATAACAATAAACATGTGATATCATTTTAGATAAAACTGTAATATCAAGTTTATACCATCTTCTGAACTGTCATTACACGAAGAAACCTCATTCTTTGAATGTGAGTCTTCCTTTGCCTCGAACATATTCATTGATGCTGAAAAACAGTCAGAATCAGTAACCAAAGAAGGATTTTAATCCTCAATGGAGTCATAGAAACAAGACGTGCATATAAGAAAAATCACACACATGTGCATGTGTGCCCCTATGGGGATGCAAACACCACTAGTACTTTCATTCTTTCAGTTATTCATCTCAAATACATACTACTAGTTGCTTTATTAATAAAACAAACGCCAGCAAAGTAATAATATACTTTCTAATCACGCACTAGACATGATAAAATTTAAACACCACTAGTACTTCATTCTTTCAGTTATAGTTCATCTCAAATATATACTACTAGTTGCTTTATTAATAAAACGAACGCCAGCAAAGTAATAATGTACTTTCTAATCACGCACTAGACATGATAAAATTTTAAAAATGTTAGTAAGGCAAATGGACCTTTATCTTTACTTAATGAATGTTTCTTTACACTTGATCTATTTATTTTTCATTTAGGCTGAGAACGCTCCATTTGCATCATTCTCACTTCGCTTGGATCATTTCATGTCCACTACATCATTAGAACACATTAACAGTTCTACAAGAGACCATGCTTCTATGGCCAACATATCGGCTAATTGGTCTGATATTATGGACTTCCTTATCCCTCAAAAAAGGGCAATGCAGCACGGAGCATTGTGGGTAGACTGATCTTGGGTGCGCTGGTCTACTCTATTTGGCAAGAGAGAAACTACCGAAGCTTCAATAAGGGGAAGGGGACATCAGAGCAGCTTGTTTCCGTCATTAAAAAAGTGGTTCGCCTCAAAATGTGCACATTAAAGTTCAAGAACACTACTAATGTCTGAAGACTAGCTCAATAATGGAAAATTCAAAGCATTGTAATGTAACCTGATAGAAGCACATTAGTCTTATCTTTTGATTTATTTGGTTGCCAAGTGTGTTGGTTGTCTTAGGATCTCGAGTTATGTCTCTTTAGATGCTATGTTTAGGTCTGACGGGAGTCCCATCATCTCATGTATTATGTATCTTGAGTTTTTATAATATTTTGCCATGGGGAAATAACCCTTTTCCCCCAAAAAAGAACACATTAACGGTCCCTTAACTTTTGAATTACTCTATATTTTGTTTTTTAATTTCGCACTAGGGTTATTATCCTAGTTCGATGCTACTTAGTTTTGACAGTAGTATCGAACTTAATCTCATTTATTAAGACACGATTAAGTGTTTTAAAGATCATGGGTTGTAATTCGGTACCATGACTTTACCATGGAAACAAGGTCCCACCTAGGTCATGTGGTCGGGCTACCTGCCAGGCCACGCAATCAGCACCGGGTTCCTGCCAGGCTATGTAATCACCGGGCTTCCTACCAGACCACATGGTCAGGTGCCCAGTGGCCCAACTTCCTAAAGACCTGGCACCGTGCTTTCTGACCACGCCATGCAATCAGGTTATGTGGTCAGGCATTGCGACTTCAGGCCAGGCTATTCGATCAGAAACTAGGGGTCAAGGCCAGGCCAGGTGATCAAGCATCGGGCCTGAAATCTTGGTCGATCCTAAGTACCAGGCATTAGACTTTGTTTGACTTAGCATCTTGTCAAGCGTTTGGTGTGCATCATGGCTCTTGCCCAATTTAAGCAGATTTAGACCTGTGATTATCCATTTCTCTTTTCTGTTAACTAAAGTAGACTAAATCCAACAACAAATGTTGTATATTCTGCAGTAAAAGTTGTACTATTGGGTAAGGTAGTTTATCAAACAGTTGGTGGGCATACATGACCTTGGCAGATTTCTACAGCCGTTGTATATTTATTACGACCCTTGATGCTAATAAGCATCACAAAATTGATAATCCTAATGAAATTATACTAACATAAAATCACTTCAAGGATCAGGATGTTTAAAAGAGATGCACTTGTAGAATAATCTGCATATCTTCTGATATATAGAAATATTTATGAAAGAAACAAGAAAAAAGTACTAATAACCTTGAAAATAGCAGAGGTGAGCCCGATGGTATTTTTCAATGGAATCCTCTTCCTCTTTTTACCTCGATCAAAATAGAATCTCCTCGTTTATTTGCGTTTGATTAATGATAAGACCATCAGGAAAGAATATATTTTTCAAGTAAAGAAGACAACATGGGAAGTGTTAATGATCCGAACATCTACCATTTCAAACTTTGTCATCGACGCGTTTAATAACCAATTTAATAATTATTGGACTCGAGTCCACGGGGACTCGGTATCGGGCTCAGGCTCGGGCTCGAGCTCGGGTTCGCACTCGGACTCGAACTCGAATAAATTTTAATAGGACAGCTTGTCGGTAGATATATTGAATTTTCTCGGAAATTCAATACATTTTATATTCTATTTTTAAAGGTCATAATAAGTGTACTCAACTTACTAATCTCTCCAATTATGTATAGTCATTAACTTGAAACACCGGTTACCGGTCAAAATTAACTTAGGTGACTTGAGTAACAAATGTGGCATTGCCAAGTCAGTGTCATCTCAACAAAAATTAGATACATTTTTTCCACGTCATCATCTTCATCAACTTCACCATCTTCAATTTTATGGTGACACCGTCTTTTCCTGCAGTACCATTTTTTTGGAACACAACCACAACCAATTTACATTTCATTAACCCCCAACCCCTATTTTCCCCACCTCACCACTATCTCCAAAATATGACCATCTCCGATGTCACCACTATCTCCACTATTTTTTTCGAATGACACCACTAGAACCAATTTACATCTTCTTAACCACCAACTCCTATTACCTTCACCTCATCTCCAAAACATCACCATCAACGGCGTCACCATCCTCCCCACCATATTTTTCGACAATACCAATTTTTCGGCAACACCACTACAAACAATTTACACCTTCTTAACCACCAACCTCTATCATCTCCACCTCACCACTATCTCAAAAACATCACACCATCTCCACCAATTTTTCTGATAACACCACCACAATCAATTTACATCACGTTAACCACTAAACCTATCATCTCCACCTCACAAGCATCTCCAAATATCACAACTATTTTTTTGCGTCACCACCATCTTTACCTCATTACAATCTCGAACATTCTCACAATCTCCGATGTCTCCTGTCTCCAATTGCTGATAGAGACTCTAAAAAAATGAATGCATGGTGGTGAGAATGGGTGTGAAAGTTATGGGGTTTGATAAAGAAATGTTATAAATAAATGTTCGATACATTTCTTAAGTTTGATACATTTCTCTAGTCTTACGTGGCTCCTACGTGGGTGGTGACATGGATAAAAAAAATAATTAATAGGGTACGTATAAGCAAAAAGAGGGTTTTAGGTTAATGATTACACATAATAGGAGGGATTAGTAACTTGAGTACACACAATAGGAGTTTTGAAAGTAGGATGGACACAATAGGATTTCGTGAAAGAGTTTTGAAAGTAGGATGGACCATTTTCAGACCGTTTGCGCATTTTAATAAGTGTGTTCGAGACTTCAAGTTCGAATAGTTTATTATCGTTCGATCTCAAGTTCGACGCACATTTAGTTATTTGAATTCTCCATCCGTCACAGTCAAAATGTTTGATCGTACATAAAAACAACTAAAAGTAGTACCGTGAAGCACGGGGATAACTCTCGCAGCTCACTTTCGGCGAGAGAATAAGCTCGTGTATTCCGATATGAAAACAGTATTGCGATTGTTTTTAGGCTATTGAACGTATCTTAAACAAGATAAAGAGTTCTCTAGCAATCAGGCGAGAATATTTGAAAATGTTCCTTTTCAAACAATGAGATTTTTTAGACATTCATATGATCAATTAGAATGCATGATGTCATATGTGTGGGGGACAAGATTGTTTCTCCGTGTAGCTGTCCATACAGGTGTATCTTCTTAGTTTGTCGGGAGACGTAATTCCATGAGAAGTTCATGACGAGAGTAGAAGTTTATTCTATTGATTGTTTCTCCATGTAGTGGTCTCCACAGACGTATCTTCTGAGTTTGTCGGGAGACGTAATTTCATGTGGAGTTCATGACGAGAGTAGAAGATTATTTTATATAAAGTTACTTGATGTAGAAATATTCATAGATAATCTTTGGAGATTTATTATAATTTAGTGACCTTTAAGATAACACATACCGAATTGATTGTACATTATGCACCACAAGATCATTGGAATGGTGTTCCTACACATAGAAGGCATATACAACTTTTGAACTTATTTGGGCGAGAAAGTGATTATAGTATTAGTGTCAACTTTGAAAATATTTGACGTACAATTTAAGGAATATGTAATCATTACATTGTCATCTAAGATACCATCTCTAAACTTTTAGAACCTTTTTTAATTGAGTAGGGGTGTTTATCGATTCGGTTTTTGATTTACTCGTTTTATTCGGTTCGAGTTGTTCAGTTTTAAAATTTTTGAGAACAAAACCGAAAATCGAATTCACATTTGGAAACAGAACTGAAATCGAACCGAAAACCGAATTTGAATTCGGTTCGGTTTCGGTTAAAACCGAAAACATAAAATTCAACCAAATAACCATAAAAAATCGAAAACCGAATTTAAAGTGAATTCAAAAATTCAAAATCGAAAACCGAGTTCAAAATTGTAAACTGAACTGAAAACCGAATTTGAATTCAGTTCGTTTTTTTTCAATTCGATTCGGTTTTCGGATTAAACGGTTTAAAATCAAATATCGAACACCCCTAGTTGTCATAGAAATTGAATATATATTTTGACATGTTGATCCATTGAAAATTTGAAAGGGTTACTATTGATTACTCTAACTTCTTTTGAGATATGAAGATGCCTTGGTTATTTCTAGAAATTTCTAATCCCATAAATTAATTCAAATCACCAAAAGTCTTTCATATGAAATTCAAAACTCAACTGAGACTTTAATTTGAGTATATGTGCATCATCACTACCAGATATCAACAAGTCATCTACATAATCAAGAATTGCAGTAAATGACTTATCATCCTGTTTGGTGAATAGAGAAAATTTACCTTTGATTGCACATAACCAAAGGAGACCAAAGCAGAAGACAACTTTGAAAACTATTACCTTGGTGCTTGCTTAAGCTCATACAAAGACTTTTTAAACTTGCAAATCAAGTTATTGTTGGAATTCACATTGGGTTGAACACTCTCCCCCTTTCCAACATAACCCATAGGCATTTTCACGTAGACATCCTCCAATAAATCACCATGCAAAAATGCATTACAAACATCCATTTGGCAAGTAGACCAACCATGCATTGTTGCTACTGCTAATAGAGCCCTTACTGTAACCATTTTTGCTACAGGATCAAAAGTTTCCTCATAATCTATTCCTTTCTTTTGCATGTAATCATCAACAACCAACCTAGCTTTCTTTCTGTCAACAGTACCATATGCCTTAAGTATCACAATGCCTTAAGTATCACAAATCGAAGCTTGGATCGAGGCTCACCTCTTGGTAAATTGTTGTAGCCCAAAAGCGCCTTCTAGAATAAGTTACAGTCCATTTTATGTTTTTATTTTTATTTTGGGCTTTTATGTTTGACCCGTTATGTTTTTAGGCCCATCTCGAATTTCTTCATCTTCTTTTAGGGTTCATGTTTGAGACGGAAAGTTTAGTTTTGATTTTTATGAAGTTTGATTTTTCTCTCAAATTGTGTTGTTCAATTGAGTTGAATTTGACCTAATCGCGATATTCTTTTGAATCAATGTGAATTAGAAGGGATTATTTCTGGTATTCAGGGAATCAAGATATTTAATTCGTATTACTAATTTGTGATCTACATCACAGTTCCTATGAACATTATTGACTTTACAATTGAATCACTTACAACGTTCCTATGAACCATATTGTTGCAAGTGTGCCACTGCTTAGCCAAATCATTCTCATTAGGACGTGGAACAGTACCTTTAACAAATCCGAGCTTGAACGATAGTTTTGAGCTCCGATTAACTTCTGTTGAATCGGTAATGAACCAAGTCCTTCTGATGGATGCAAGAAAAGAGGATTTTGAAGAAGAGCATTTTGAGCCTGAGCACGTTCCACTTGACCTAATTTGTGAACTTCACAATTAGATCTGAAATTGAATCGACGAAATGACTAATTTCGTAACGCGATTGCTTGCGAAAGCGTAAAATTAGGTTAACAAGACTTAATTGATACTCAATTTGATCAAGAAAACACCATAATTGTCGGATT